>SRMA01026556.1:211755-362569 GCA_007224835.1 Danionella cerebrum | reverse complement strand
ATAAATATATATATATATAACCAGCCCTGTCATTTACTGTTTTTATCCATAATCTATTGTTTTTTCATTTCTGTCTGCTTTTCTTTCTCCCTTTATGTGTGTTTTTAACCCATTTTATGCTTTCTGCTTTTGTTTGAAAGCCTGTTATGCATAAAAATCATCAAATTTTGATGGGTGTTTGACAAAAAACACAACTTTGATTGTCTTTGTGTCACATACAGAGAAAAAAGTAAAGAAAATATCTTTAAGTGTTGTTCCTCTAGACTAGACATAGTTAAATCCTACCAAAGGTGAATTTTAAAGTTTTTTAAGGTGATCCAAACATTAAAAATCCCATTCTGTGTTTTTTTTTGTTGTAATAATTCATAATAAAGTCACAAGAACACAAGGAACTTAGCAACAGCAAGGTCATTTTTTACAGTTGTCACAAGGTTTAAAAGAATTTATCTAAAGATCTTGACAGATTTGAGGAGTGATGACATCATTTACAAGACGACTTGTAAAAGGAAGGGCATAAATAAACCAAATTTTCAAGAGGAACGTTGTAAAAGCAGTCAAGATTAAACTGTTTGAAGAAGTGATTATATGTATTTATTTTCACTTAATATGAAATCGCTTCCATGTCGCACCATATTACAATTTAGGACATTGGTGCAGCACATTGACGAAAAAAATGCTAAAAGGATTCAAAATGTTTATTGTAATGTATACAGTGAGGAAAGCAAGTTTCCCTGTACAATGAAATTCTTACTTTGCTGTCCACACTGATTGTCAGGGTGCAAAATAGGCAGAATATAAATAATGATAATAATAAAAATATGTAAACATTTAAGTTAACTAAATAACTAGCAATATTGGTGTATGTGCAACAGTGCAAAAAAGAGACAATGAGTTCTTCATATAAATATAAATTGCAGCAGTGGAAATGAAAAATAAAAAATAGTAGAAGTGACAAATTTTGAAATCATTGCAATCTGAGCTGAGATCGGCTTAGTGAACAGTATGTAGATGAGGTGTTGAGTTGAGGTTATGTGAGTTTAGCGACCAGTGACTGTTTGTTTAAGAGTCATCATCAAAATGTCATCAAAGTCCTATAACCATAACATCATTTATATGTCTTTGGAAAGTTAAGAGTCATAAGTGCAAAAAATAATTTCAGGGATGATATTCAAAGTAAAATAATGTCAACTACCCAAATACAGTCTTCGGCAAGAATGAGTACACCACTATAAAAGTACAAATGTGATCTGTAGCTCAAGAACAAAAGCACACAACTCCATGATATGAAATTAATTAAGGTTAATAATTGAACTTAGATCACAAAATCTTCAGCTTTACTCAAATTGCACCCCGCAACAAAAAGGACTCTAGTATTTTGTACGAGCGTTGTGATTTTTAAGAACAGCACCAAGTCTTCTAGAAATGGAATGAACAAGTTGACGTTGCATTTACTGTTCTTCAAGAGTAACCTCTTTTAGAACCTGGATGCTTTAAAACATGTCGCTTTAGAATTCCCTCCAGGTGTTTTATTGGTTCAGATCAGGAGACAAACTTGGCCATTCAACCCCATTCGTAATGTTCTTCTTTAGACGTGTGTTTGGACCACTGTTGTGTTGGCAAAGTGACGGCAGCATCTTCTCCTTCAGTATAGAGTAGAACATTGTTGATAACATCAGTGAAAGCAGCTCACCAACACCAGCAGCCCCACATAATGAAACTGCCACCACCATGTTTCACTGTTTGCACCATGCATTTGTCACCTTTACGACACCATACAGTTTTAGAACCATTAGTTCCTACAACAGTGATCTTTGTCTCCAGTAGTCTTCATCTTTTTCAGCATGGGCGATATCTAAATGGCTTTAGCCAGTGATGGCACCGCTGGACATCTTCCATTCAGTAACTCAAGTAATCGCACACTGCGTCTACGATACAAGCCTGTTATTGAAACCCTGCGAGACGTTGTTGATGCAGCATGACTACCTTGTGTCTTGTTGCTGTGCTCAATAACAAGAATCCCCTTGGTAGCAGAGTTTGGCCAAAGTGAACCATTAAAGGTTTGTGTAGCACTTTATGCAAGATGCAAGAGTCTTCCTCCATTTTTGACGTTCATGCTGTTTCCACAAGAACCCAATGGGGTTCATTTCTAGAGATCTGAGAGTTGGCCTAGAAACTTCAATGTGATTTCAAACTCTTGTGCAGTGCCATAGAGGGTTGTTTTGTGAACATATTAAATGTCAAGGTACAATTTTTATAGCTTCTCCTTACTTTATTATTTCCGAATCAGCCCAATTTTATCATGCAATCTCAATAACTGCAAGTCTTTAGTCGGCAAACCTATTGGTTTTGTTGTGATTTTAATAAACCCGAGCCTGAGGAAATGGCATTTGGTAGTAGCTATTAATAATAGGAGAGAGAAACTGGAAGCACAGTATTGTTCACGGCAAGGGGCATCGAATGGAAGGTCTAATTTGCAGTTTTTTAAGATGTAATCACAAGAAAGTATCATTTTCTCATTTTAATATCAAAAGATGTCTAAACATTATGATTTTGAGATGCTCTTCATAATATTTTTGATTACATGTCTACCATTCTCTGCAGATCTGTGTTATTTATATGCTAAAATGACCCATTCTTGTGAGATAATGATGTTTTATTTTAGTTGACATTTACAGATGAAGAATTAAACCCAATCAGTAAAAGATTGCACTGTCTGAAACTATTATGTCATCCAAAATTACTAACTATAGCTTGTGAGCTTGTAGTAGACATGAAAGATTATTTGTATCTTCTTTATTAGATTCTTTGATTTAAAGACTGATCACAGATCAGCTAGTGTTCTATTTAAAAGGCTGGTTGCGTATGCAGATACCAAAAGTACAACATGATATTAATTTTCTGATTCTATTCAATGCTAATAAATAAGCAGATTAAGGTCTTAAATTCACTGAGGTGAAACCCATATTATACAAAGGCAACCCTATTAAATCAAGGCTATCGCGAATGAGAAAAACATCAAATCAAACAAACGGTATGCAAAGCAGTATGCAAATGTGTTCTGTGACAAAAGAGAGAACAATAGAGTGCACTTTCCCCTGCAAATAAGTGTGTCGCACAGCATTGTGGGTGGTGAGTGATTGAGATAATGATCTGATAGTGTGATATCTCAGGCTGCCGATGTGCAAATGAACTTGTTTCTCAAAGTTGTGATAAAACCTATAATGGGAAATAGTTTGAGTGTGAGGGAAGGGTCGTGCTGCTTGTGCTAAGAGAGCTAGCGCATTGTTCAGTTTGTTATTGAACATCTCTTTTTGAGTTCAATGATTTTTCTTTAACCATTTCTAAAGTGGGAAGGAGTGCGTGTCTTAAACTCATGCAGGAGAAATCAATTTGAGCAAAGTTCCCTGTCTTATTTTATGTGCTTTTGTGTTAGCTTGCCTGTTAGCTGCGTGCTAGCACCCCTGTCTCCAGAGAAAATGCAAAGATTTGAGTTTTTTTCTTGGTCTTAAGTGGATCGACACTTTTAGTCTTCCCTCTATTCATATACACAGCACAGAGTTGTGGTTTTGTGTTTGTGTATTTAACTTTACTGGCCAAGGGATGTCCAAGCAGCAGCTATGGCACTTTATGAGCAGTTAATTGGCATTTTCTGGGCATGCTATCATGGCTGAGTAGCAAATCACTGCATGGTTTTAGCTTGTACCGATTCCCTGTCAGTGCCTTTACATCTGGCTGGGAATTGTCCAGTCATCAGTTAATCTAAAGCTCCTGTAATCCCCATTCCCGCCATTTGAAACCTTTACGTGGGTCTCAGCCTTTGTTTATCGTCGCAATATGACTCACACTGGAGAAAAGTTGGTCTAGCACGTATTGTGACAAAAATATTTGAAGCCGCTATTAACCGTTTTGCTCTTATATTATGAAAAAAATATAAATTTCTTAAGAAAACGTGGCTTGATTGCATAGCACTTGAGGCATCCTTTGTAATTAACCACCCGACCACTTCTAAATATTTTTCTTCTTAAGGCTCCCCATCATTGTCTTGGATGCGTGTTTTGGGGCATCGTCATGTTGAAATACTCATCCAAGCACCTGGCTGAGGGACGAGTGTTACACTGAGTGGAGTGATGGGCTGCTTTCCTGTGGCTCAGTCATTATGTGCATTTCGCTACTTACATTACAAAAATGTAAGTCGTTTTGCATATTAACATCTGCCAAATGCACAAAAGTAAACAAAAAGTAGTGCATGCAACAAAATGTGTTCATTGTTTGAAATGTAAGTTGCAAGTGTCTGCTAAACTCTTATTCACACAATAAAAATACAAAATTTCCCCTCAATAAGGATGTGGCAAGGTCTAAGGCCTCTACACACTGATCCGAATTTTCAGTCCAACGTTTTATGCGACAACGCGCCTCATTCAAAAACCACGGACGCCAACGAGACATCACACTTCTGACTGAACGAGTGGTGCCGACAAAATGCCATATCAGATCCTTTTTCTGTAAGGAGAACCAACAGAAAGTAGGAAGTAAAAGAGTCGTTAGGTGGCACTCATTCGACATTTTCATAGCGATGTGGTACTGGAAAAATTCTATCTTTTCTCCACAGTATTGTCCCTATGACCAACAGTATAAACCAGTCGACATCCATGATTATTTTTCTATGTGTTTTTTAATTTCTTCTCTGTCGTCATCTTCTTCTTTCCCATTTCCCTGTGCGTGCATCTGTGTTACCACAAACGCCATCTTCAGGCAAGGAGCATGATTGCTTCAATAGCAGAGCATCCTGCTGAGATTCCATTCGAAGATTCGTGCTACAGTGTTTTCATTAAAAGCTTATCATGATCATTTTCTTTGAAAAATGTGGAAAATCTTCAAAACCAATAATGTGTGAAGTACTTCTGACTGCTCATCGTCTTTCTGATGTCCCAGTTGGAACTTTTCTGTCCTTTTAGACGGATTTTGGAATGTTTGAGAGTTGAGCTACATCACAGAGCAGATGTCTACAATTATTTCCCTTCAGTAGCTAGCGCACCAAATGTTCTACATTAATGCATCAGCAGTGCTAAGAAGCTTCCTGTAGGACATGCCTGTTTGATTTCTGACACTATTCGGGCTTTTTCTCTGAGTTTGTTTAACCACTCTGACAAGTTCCTCTGTGCTCAATTGGTCACATTTCCCTCTTGGAAATTTAGACGAAAATAAGGGACTAATTTCCCGGATCTATCTTGTGACTGACATATGGCACTGCTAAAGTGTGAGCGATCGTGGGAAGGTGCTGAAACAGATCCTAGCAGAGATGAAATAACCTCATGATTAATGTCTACACAGGGAAAATCTGCTTTGAATTCGTAAGATGCAAAATGTAATGTGTTGCATGCATTAGCATCGGTAATGTAATATGCTTTCATTTTCTTTGAAGCAATACCTTATACCTTTCTCTTTGAGTCTTTCAGTGAGAAATTAATGGAGTTTTCGGATACAGTGTACTTTATCAAATGTCACATGAAATGCAGATTTCTTGAGAGCCTGTGTATAAAATAAATAAGTAAGAAAGCAACCGAGGGATAAAATATTTGATACTATAGTAGTTTTAGCCACAATAATCAAAGAATAAATATCTCAAAACGTAACTTGAGGCAATTTCACATATTACTGCAAAGCAGTGATACAGGGCCAAGGTTTTAGGAGACAGAACATAAAAGGGAATTCCATCGTACAGAAAAAGAAGCCATTTTAGACTAACTGAACAAAAACTAATTCTGTTGAAATGATTTGAGCGCCATTAAATGTTTTTGAATTTTGACCATTAGGTGGCGCTGTTGAACACTGATCATTTGAGGTCAGCCTTAAGTACTGATGACTCACCCCAAGTTTGGTGGCAAAATACAAAATTCTTATCACAATACAGCTTCAGACTGAACTTGGTACAACGCTAGCAAGACGTATGAAGATGTTCCCATTCTAATTTGTTGATAATCAGACAAACAGTCTTTGAGGAGCATGAAAAATGAGGTTTTGGAGCTCTGTAAAAATGGCCAAAAGGAAGTTCAATTGATTTTGGTGCATACGTTTTCTGCATTATCCTGGGGAATTTGTAATTTTACCAAAAACTAAAGATAGTACAAGTTATTCACATTATTCTAGGTATTCTACAAGGTAGAGCTGACCTAATATTTTTTTTAGAAACATACATGCCAACTTCTGGGATTATATGGTCATGAGTTCGCAAAATACTGCAATTGTTGTTGTTCATAATGTCCAAACTGGTAAAATTAGTTTTTTGAACTTGATAATTGTAGGACAAACTGCTTATGTATTTTTACCCTTAGCTGGTGCTGTTGCCTTAGGAACTGGAGACTGACACCAAGTTTGGTGCAAAAATACCAAATTCTAAAATTCACCATAATGTCCTACATGGTAAAAATAAGTCATGGTTTGATTGGGTTTGAGGCTCCGAACGTGTTGAGACCAATTTTATTATTTTAGGAAAAACGACTTAGGAAATATTAGCCTAAATTCAACCTTTTCTTATCTTCAGTCTAAAGCATTAACAAATTATAGCCTTATGACCTTTTGGCATGTTTATCTCATGATTGTTTGCTTTACTTAACAACCGAAAGACATAAAACATAATCTTTATAATCTTTACTTTATCAGGAAATGATTTTTTTTTCACAAATTTTCGTGAAAATTGAACAGCCTAAGATGAGTTTGCAAAAGTGTGTTTTAAACGAAAATCAACATGGCAGGAAAAGCAGTTTATAAAGTCATAAAGGAAGTGCAGACTTGGACTAGTGATGGTGCTAGAGAATCATTATTAGATTCTTTGAATTTGGTAAGATTAAAGGACATGGGATCGGTAACGGAACAAGAAGAAACAGAAGAATAATAGGAAACCAAGAGAAACAATAGGTTATTGAGTCTGTCCCTAAGTTCCATGCATCTCTCAAATGTCCTCAAATCAAGATTAACATTTATTTGTGTAAAGTACATTTTGAAACATTAATCTTTATATTATACGAACGTCAATGCAACATGACACATTGTCGAAGGCGGTGTGTATTTTTACCCTTGAAGTCTCTCGTCCTCATGTCCTTTGAAACATCAATGGTGGGTGATTTACTTTCTAAAAACTGATGTTCAATCACATCACGTTTGTTTGGAAAACCGCTGTCTACACCCTGTGGCTACAAGCTGTTGAACACTTCAGTGTGAGTCATCGTCAGATCTTATTATTATGATACTGTAATTAGGCATACATGCAATCACATTGTCATTGAGAAAATGCACTTACATTGCTCACAAGATTTGATGTGTCGTAGGCGTTTTTGACGCAGTAGCCGTCGGTTAAGTAATGCTCAGTCCTCCATAAGTTTTGCAAAGGGGTCGGATGTGGAGGCTAGTGTGTAGGAGGTGCTGATCACCTTCGAGCAAGAATACAGGTATGGATCGAAAAGATAACATTTAAGAAGTCTGCCAATCTAAAACAAAAGATTTCCCTATAGCTGTTCGCAATAGCGAAAACATCAAATTTGTGATATGGAGAATCCAATAACAATTTGAACATGAATAAAAATTCATTCCATTAGCAGGATCTGCTAAGTTGTTAATCTTTTGTTAACTTTTGTAAACTTTTGTTAATCCCTTGAAATGCTTGTACACCCTGCACAATTGTGGTTTACCAATTAGAAATTACAAATGACTTTTGGGCAAACTGCACCCCTATCTTGACTTGATGACTTGTATAACTTTGATTAATTTAAAATGGAGGAAATGCATGTTTTTGATTTGTTTTGGAAGCAACGGGATTGAAATTGGACTTAAATGTAGAATATAAACCTTTTAAAGGAAATTCGAGCAATTGTTTAAATGTGCTGTAAAATACCTAACATTGATTGGGCGATCTCTCCTTTAGAGGCGGGGCTAAGCTGCATCAGTTGTTTTGTCTAGTTTTAACACTGCTTCAAATCCTTATCATTTGTGTTTTGGAACATAATGTTCTAGTCATTTGTTCTACTGGGTAAATTTGATTTCCCAAGCCTAATTAAGTCTTCAAAAAAATAACATTCCAACAAAGTTTACAATTGCATTACTTGTGGGTAAAAGCTAAATTTTCTTGTGTGTTTTTTTTTTAACGATGATAAGTGTTCTGCAACTTCTTGGTGTTTTTTGATGCTCATACCATCGATACGAGAGGAAAGTACATCTCAGTCTTTCTTTCATCAAACTGATTATGAGATTTTATCACACTTTTCCAAGATAGTAAGTAAATAATTTGCCTTTTTGCAATGGCAGTTGCTTCTATTCCATATAATGGTCTGTCAAGGTTCTTGTCAAATAAATAAAGACCAAAATATTAAACATAAAATGAAAGAGTGGTACTACAGAGACAAAATGACAGCAAGATGGATTGGTTGTTATGACACAAACAGTCATACAATGGAAAGAACTCATCCTCTGAGAGATGAACTTGATGTTTAGGCCATTCCTTGAGGGGCTTTTGTGATAGACTGGGAAATTAAGAATAAATGGATGAGTGACAAGCGAGGGAACAGAAAGATGGTAAGAAATCCGATGGGGTAGATAACAAGAGATGGGGATCTTGACTGAGGCAAACTTGAAGACTTGCGTTCACTTGTAACTCTGCTGAAAAGCTCTAGAATTGTATTATTTGAGATTTTTGTGGATTTTATTTCAGACGAATTGCAGTACTTTGCAAGTTTTATGCAGGTTTAAAAAAATGTCTGTAAAACGGGTGTGGTATTAATTCTCACAACACAAACCAAGATCCCCTGCAACAACTTATCTCATCTTCCAACAACCATCTCTGAAGAAAGCTACATCTCTCAACAGTTCCTTGTCCTTCGTCAATGTTGTTCCCCCTTACTTCCTGGACACCCGCGCTGACTTTCTTCATCATCTGCTTCCTGAGTTGCTACCATTGTCTACTTACATGTTCTACACTTACCACTCGGACCCAGAAGGCTTCTCATAGTGTGTGCGATGTCCACCATCGACTTGGTCTCTGCGTTGTCCACCTGTTAGCATCCTACCTGGTGTGCTCCCTCACACATGCAACACCATAGACACTCACCAACTGAGTTCCACTCAGCCGAACACCCTCCACTTGACACCTCACTTCTGGATATAGAAGGACAGTTTTCCAGAACCTGTAGTGAATACTCCATAAAGCTGGTATTTACCCATTACCATCACTATTGCTGTGTGTGTACACCTCCATTGGCCCCTAAAACATAGTTTATACTCAGTTACTCCAATTTGTGACATATTTGTTGTTATTTTGCATATTTTAGATGCTTGACCTTATTCAGACATCAAGGGTAGGTTATTTGGTTGCAGGCTGTCCAAGAAATACACTCCTGCAGGGTGTACCTGAGACCCACTGGTTTCTGCCAGCTTTGAGCTGATGGTACTTCAGGACATCTTCTGTTTTCGAAGAGTTATTACCTTGATTTGTTTTTACGTGGCCGACCACAGCATCTACAATCCTCTACGTTCTGTTTTTCTCTTGCTTCAAAGAAGTTTGAGCAACACGTCTCAAAACCCCAGTCTTCTTTGAAGTCTTTGGGCGAAACCATGTTGATTCAGTATAACTACCTTGTGACTTGTTGCTCTCCTCAATCTGGCCATGAAAACAGCCTGTCTTAACCTTGGCAGCAGAGTTTGGCTCTTCCTCACCCAGTTTTCAGTTCTTGACTGGGCGTCAATGTCATTTTGTCTGTTTTAAAAAAGAAAAATGGAACCATTCTGCCTTGGTCTCGTTGTTTACTGATGGTCAGTTGTTAATATGATGTCGTCTTATATCTTCTGGAAATGATTTTTTGTAGGGAAATTCATGACAAGGGGTTCATTACAGAGTTTCAGTGCTATGGTATCAATCTGAGGTCCTTATTCTCATTTTATAAGGTAATGACTATGGCCTCGGGGAGTTTTTTTTGGTTTACCATTTAAATAATTTTGTAAATATTGTAATACTTATGAGTGACAATACAAACTTTTGTCTTCTATTTTGAGTCCTGCCAACCAGCCAATTTCCACATGTGATGTATAACAACTAACAATCTAAGAAGTTCACTCAAGATCCTTTGTTGCCCAGACAGCTTGAGTTGGACTGTGGCTTTTCTTGGCGTTTTATATTTAGAGAAACCGAACATCTAAATTACCAAGAAAAAAAATTCCTATAAACTAATGTTTTAAAGATTCTGTAACCAATTGAAATGACTAGCTTGCTAATGCTAACACAAATCTTAATGTGTTTAAAATTTCCACTGTTTCCAGAGTAAACGTGATTTTTAGCCACAAATGAGAAAAAAAATATTCAATTTTAATTTGTCATCACAAATGTGTTGAAAAATTTGCTTTTGGGCCTTTTATTAATTGTAAATCTATTCTTTCAGATCTAAATGCTTTCGTGTTTTTATTTTTTATTTTATCTCAAATACCATACATTGTACAAATGTAAAAAGACATTGAAAAGGCTGGAATGGTGCATTTCATTTGCAGGATTTTTTCCCCCTGGGCGTGACACTGGTGTTCAAATCAGGAACATATTAAATGTCAGGAAATCCAATTCAATTTGAAAGTTGATCTTGTGATATTTCGTCCAGTTCTTTCTGACATAAGCATGTAATTATCAGAATAACAGTTTTGCACGTTTCCATATTAAACACAGTCATTTTTGCAGTTGTTTTTTTAATAAAAGGGGATTGTGGCATAACTGCTTTTAATAAATGTAACATTATTAGTCAACTATTATTATATATAAAGAATGTCCTGATATTGAGAAGGTAACTGAACCTTTAGATCACCTAAAAATGTTCCTTTTCATGTTATGTATCTTTTTCATCACATCTGGTGTTTTTATTCGCCCTAGTTTTTCTTGTGTTATGTCTAGCCATCCCTTTGTTTGTCTTTCAGTCAGTTTCATAATTAATCTCTTTCATTCACTTGCTTTGTGTGCAATGTGGGAGTTTTGAATGGCAATCTCATAACTAATAGATGCTAAATCTATTTTGCTCAGACCCTGACTGTTATTACTTTACAGTTCTCTTTGACATGTTTTATTCCGTCTCATCCCTGCGTATGAGTCTGTATTCAAATTGCATCACACATCATCTGGAATTTCACTTTCCTCTCTCTTTCCCTTTGACAATACATTCCTCTTCATCTCTCTTCCATCATTCAGAGTGTGAGTGTGAGATGCATTGCTTGATGAAAAGAGAAGTGATTCAAAAGAACTGTATGTGCTCACTAATAGAACTGTGAAGTTTCAGAATAAACCAAATCCTACAAATATCATTTTCACACTTGCGTGTTTCTCTGCGTCTGCTAACAAATCAGTGCTTACTGTGTTGTGATTTCAAACTTTTATAGCATTAAGCAAGTGTTTGGTGTAATTAAATGTATTCAGACCTCCATACATTTGCCTAAATCATTTAAATATTCAAAACTGAAACATTACATGGTCGTAAGGTTTGCTGTGACACTCAAATATTTAACTTTTGTATTTAACTTCTGATCATCCTTGAGATGGTTCTACACCTTCATTCGAGTGCGATTGTGTTTGACTTTACTGATTGGACTTGATTAGGAAAGTCACACACCTTTCTACCGTATTTTTCGCCATATAATACGCACTGGCATTAAAGACGCACCCAATTTTAAATGAGGGAGATCTAGAAAAAAAAGATTCTGAACCAAATACTGTAGTAAAATATTTAATATCAACTGTGTAAAAGTTAACAGCAGTTTTAAGAACAATTATATGCCAAACATGAAAAGTCAGTAAACAGTAAAAATAACAAAAAAAGGCTGTAGTGTTTCCTACCTGCTCCTTACGATCTGCGCTATGGTAGGATCGAAGAGCAGAGATGGGCAATGACGTCAGCGCGCACCGACGGCTCCGTAGTGTGATGGGAATTTTTCTATATAATATTACCATCTAGTGGTCAATTAGAGAAATGTTATTTGAGAAACTTTTAAGAGACAAGTCATACTTCAGTCCCGCCCTGAGAGGTTCGAGGTTCTTCTTCCAATGCGGATAACACGTGTGTAGGAAATACGGAGACTGCTAAATCTTTACAATAAATAGCTGCATTTGCTGTGTTCTCTCTCAAACGGTCTCCAGTGTTTATTATCAATTGAGAAGGTATATTTTTACCATAACAGGAGCTAGGCCGAAGCCGCGGCCTCTCTTACGCCTCTCCTACGGCCGTGACCGCCCTCCGCTCCGTGACGCTCTGCATTCGCCGTATAAGATGCACCAACTTTCCCCCCTCAGTTTTGGGGAAGAAAAAGTGCGTCTTATACAGCGAAAAATACGGTATATGACATAAATGCTCACAATGCATGACAGAACAAAAATAAGAATCTTGAGGCCAAAGGAACAGGTTGAGCTCAGAGACAGAATTGTGTCAAGGAACAGGTCTGGCCAAGGTTACCAAAAATCTACTGCCTTAAGGTTCCTTAGATGTTTGAGATGACCAGAACCTTTTCTAGAGCTGATGGTCCACCCAAACTGAGCTATTGAGGTAAAGGAGAACCCAAAGATCACTGTTGCTGAGCTCCAGAGATGGGAGAAAGTTGTAGAAAGGCTTTATGGCATAGTGGCTAGACAGATGAAAAGGGAAGAGTTCAAGGACCCCAAGATGGTGAGAAATAAGATTCTCTGGTTTGACGAAACACTTCACCTGTCCAATACAGTCCTAACAGTGACATGGTGCTGGCAGCATCATGCTGTGGGGGTTCATCTGCAAGGACAGGACGACTGGTTGCAATCGACGAAAATATCTTTTTACAAATGTAGGGGTATCCTTTATTAAAAACCTACTCCAAAGTGCTATGGACCTCAGACTGGGCCTAAATCTACCTTTCAACCCAACCAGAGCCCTGACTTAAACACAGTTGAGCATCTCTTGGGAGACCTAAAAATGGCTGAACTGGAGAGGATCTTCAAGGAGGAATATTAGAGGATCCTCAGATCCAGGGGTGGACAACCCATTCCATCTTTTAATATAAACAATTCTGTTTTCTCTTTCAATATGGGGTGCTGTGCGTACATTAAAGAGGAAAATCAACGTAAATAATTTGAAAAATGGCTGCAATGTAACAAAGAGTGAAACATTTAAGGGGGTCTGAATTCTTTCTGTAGCCGCTGTAGGTTTCTTACGAGGAATTTGAAGCTAAAAGTGTCATTCAAGTGATCAAAAATTGACAAAAGGCAGCCACTTTTACATTAGCTTCAGCGTCACGCTGCTAGCATGTTTTGACTATGGGATATATTTAAAAAAAACGTAATTTTGAAAGTCTTGTAGAGAATGTTATTGAGTATTTATTCATAACCCTTTACAGAAGACTCTGGGGGCAAGGTTTAAGATTTGACAGAATACACAGCTTTATTTAGCTATTATGCTAACAGATAAGTAACAATGCTGTATTGAGGGGGAGGGGGCAACTTTATTTATAGAGCTTGTACATTCCTGGTTGTGATGTAACTTCCTGTTTCGTCTCAGAAATAAACCAGACCATAGATTACAAAGTATGTTTTTCTATTACAATAATAATATATTGAATTTGTACTGTCGTGTCAATCAAAAACACCATAAAACACAGAAATGTCTCAATCATTAAAGGCTCAGTATAAAATGCAAACGAAATGTAAGCAAGTTAAACAGAAACATTAAGACCAAACACCCATTTCTAACACGAGAATTCCTCTCTAAACAGAAAAGTTTTGAGATGCCACTTATTGCAGACCTCGGGTGACATTTAAAAAGTAAATTACCAAGGTTCAGGCCACGCTCTCTCTCTCTCATTAGAGGCAAACAGTGTAGGGAATTGAGTAAATGCTCTTGAGTATGTTAGCATGCATAAGCTGCTTTCACAGTCGAAATTGAAAATGGACGCAGTCTCTTTACACCAATTTGTATACCTTAGTGCTTCCGATCAAGTATTCATTCGGTTGAAAGCCTCTCGTTTATATCTGCCATCTAGATTTCCAATCTTTTCATATTTGTGTCTAGACTCGACTGTTTGCTTTTGTCCTGCGGCTTATTGCTGAGGATATGAAAAGTCTTTTGCCGTTGACAAATCTTTAGGCTGTTGAATGGAGAGTGTCTGCGTGTGAATGATAACAGAATGGAACGGCTTAGAAGAATAGATGCCACGACTTTGTTGAAATGTCATCAAATTTGTATTTTTCTCTGTTTTCCCCAGAGGTTCTTCATAGACGATTTGGCTGTTTTTGAAGCTGGGTTTTCTCCGGCTCGCCACGCGCATCAAGGTTGGTGAAGCCGGTGTTGTGGCATGACAAACCTTTGGATGTGAGAAGTGGTACGGCGGAAGAAGAAACATCAGAAGTCACTATATGGAAAGTGTAGCTCTGATTTCTCATTGAGTGCTGAACTTCAGGTAAGAACTATTTCACTTTTTATTGAACATGTTGTTGCTGCTTTTCTGTTCGTTTGTATGATTTCCAATGTAACTGGGATTACATCTTGATTATTGTTTTTAAATAAAGGGAACACAAACAGAGAAAATCAAAAACATCTGGAGGTCTAGTCACTCCCACTTCTGCAGGTCATATTGTGACCTCACACACACCACACCCTCCATTGCAGTTCTGTTAAAAAACCTCTCTGTGAAAGTAACTTTAGTTGTTTTAGCGATTAGAGTTAGCATGGCTTGGCTTACGACACATCGAGGTGAGCAGGGTTTGGTCGTGTGCCGTGCAGATAGACTCCTCTCAAAGAATGAGGTTTAACAGGGTTTCCACCAGATCTTAAATTAAAAAATTCATCTGCTGTTCATTAGTTTACACAGGTCTTTATTTTCCGACACACTTCAGATTGAGTGTACCTGAGACAGATTTCCCAGATTTCCTTTGCTTTTGCAAAGATGGCTGCCATACAGTGATGTTTAGTAACTAATTAAAATTACTCAAATTTCTGTAATTGATTAGTTTTCTTTGAGTACTTTTGAAAATGTGAACTTTTACTTAAATACATTTCTAGGTGTGTATCTATACATTTTACTGCACTTCTTTTCTTAACCCGCCCTCAACTACTTTATTATTTTTAATGTGATTTTTTTCTAAATGGATTGGTACCTGTCCCGTCCAATCAAATTGCATATAAAGAGAAGAGATCTAGCGACTGTATCCAATACGATCACATCTATATAATCAGTAGAAATAGACATTATTTTATGAGAACGTCTTGTTTATTTTCTTTTCAGTTATTCTCTTCTTTTTCAGTCTCTTTGCACTCTCTGTCTTTCTCTCTATTTTGCTCTTGCTTTCTTTAATTTTTTGAGCATTACTACAATTTGCTCTAATAAATTAATTTTAAAACAGTTTTTACACATATTTTTTTTTTACAATATTTTTTTAGCAATAATTCCACAACAAGCCTAAAATTGTACAAAACACACAATTCCAAGTTGTAAATTTTGTCTTGGGCAGCATGGTCTTTGTTCTATAATAGAAATCCAAAGAGTTAAAATAAAATAAAAATTCATAAATCCCCCCAAAAAGCAAAGACAAGGTTATGTCTAATCACTTTTTGTGCCATTGTGCTTTTTTGTGCCAGAACTTATAACTTGTAACAAGCCTTATTACAGGTTTTGTACTTCCAATGGTTATGTCTTCTTTTCACCACTAGATGGCACTGATTGCAACAATTTGGGGTATGTTAAATACAACTGAAAGATAAAACTGCATTTTCTCACATTTGAATTACTTTGTAAATGATGTAAAAAATTCTTTTTTTTACCTGTATTTCTCCTTTTCAATCTATCAGTCTATCTTCTGTTTCACTCTCTCCTCTCTTTTTCCTCCAGCTCGCCGTCTCTCTCTTCATACTATCTATCTGTCTGTTCTTTCATGCTCTCCTTTTTTGTCCCCTATTTTTCCACTTTCTCCCTCTTTCTCGTTCTCTGTTTCTTCTCTTTCCTTCTCTCTATCTTGTTTAGAAACACCATTAAGAAAATGGCTCTGGTGTGATACTCACTACTCTTGAGTAGTTTCAGAAGAGCTTAACTTTGAGTTATATTTTCAACAGATACTTTTTCTCTACTTTCATTACTTTTTTGACAAGTAATGATACTTTTACTTGAGTATGATATATCAGTACTCTTTACGCCACTCTGTGTGCCTTCATGCAGCCTATTAGTCTTGTCCAGTCGTGTAGCTTTGCAATAGCTGTAGTCTAGTCACTGTGCTGGTTCATTTCTGCCTAGGTGTGATTGTGTCTATTGCCTTGTGATGGACTTTGCAGGGTGTACCCTGCTGGAGAATCCTGCAGAAACCTGTGACCCTTAAAGGGAAGAAATTTAAGAAAAAGAATAAATGCAGTATTCCATCTGCATTGTCCAAATTCGTCTTTCTGAGCGCCGTGTAATATTTTAATGTAGGGTGTAACGTATTGTTTGCTTGCCTGGAAGTACCTAATATTGCATCACATCTCTCTCCATGCCATTGCATCTCGTTTGTCAGCCAGGCAGGCGATGCCGTTTTGTCAGACGCACGACACAAACAAACACACTCTCACTCAGAAATTGCTAGACGTTCCCTGCTGTGCTCACACTTCCATCGTTGAGGTCTAACTGAGAAAGCTAGGTTCGCACTGCTAGCATAGAGTTTGTCTCAATTTGGGGTGTACAATAAATACAATTAAGTTTCTTGTTCCATCTGCAGAATTGCACTATAACTTCAGCAAACCAAGACAAGCAGCCCAGCGTACCCGACACGGAAGCAATAATGCTTTATAAAGCACATAAGACATAGGCCTAAATTTGTTCATTTTCTGCTGCCTCACATTTTTCACTATTCCCATGATTCCAGAGGCAAGTTGTATTTCTTTGCTTGTCTTCAGTTCTAGCGCTACTTTCTTTTGTTTGCAGCTTGTCCCGAGGGTTCATAGCTAGAGAGAGACAATCACTGTAGGGTATAGTCATCAGTCTTCCCATGAAACTACATTCACTTTTTCTCAAAGAATTGCAACAAAATGAAAGATATAAATGAGTCTGAGAATAAAATATTTAATTCTGGAGAGACTCTTGACTTACAGGACTTGATTGAATTGCAAAAATGCAGAACAAGTTACGATTTGTATTGTAAGAACTGTCAAACACTTGTTTTTAACACAGCTAGCATTTTAAACAGCATCTAGATGGAACTGAATCTGAATTAGGAACATTTCTAGCACTAAAGACAGATCTTCAGGGTCAATGAGGTTCAGAAAATATTCACTTTCAGGAAGAAGCTCTGACAGAAGATCATTAGCGTAACGGCCATTTATTTCCTACTGGAAAGCTCCTCATCTACTGATGCATCATTCAGATATTAAACAGGACGCCACTGAACCAAAAATGGAAGGCTTTAAATAGAGGCCAAATTTTAATCAAACAGAGCATCTCATAAAATAAAAAATTAGTCACTTCATTAGCTGATCAACTGGAAAAATTACATTACAATAATCATACATTTTTTTTACGGGGTTAAAAGTTAATCCCGTAGAAGTCCAGGGCATTTTTGAGCATTAGTACTCTACAATTTGCTGTTTTATAATTGAAATAATTCCACAACTTTTTAATTATTATTTTTTTTTACTGCAAGAATCTCAAAAAAATTGAGACGAACAGTTTTTTTGTTCGAAAGTGTTGAGACAAAACAAAAATTCATAAATCGCCCAAAAAAGCAAAGACAAAGTCCAAACTTCTATCATGTCTAGTCACTTTTTGTGCCATTGGGCTTTTTTGTGCCAGAACTTTTGCCAGAAAACACAAGTCATATTACAGGTTTTGTACTTCCATGATATTTGGGCACGCCAAATATTGATTGGATTGAAATGACTCTTGTTTCCTGCCACGTGTCTGCTGTATGCCTATTCAGAAAAAGTGAACGAAGGCTCGCATTCTATTTTCAAAAGCATTTGAAAGAGTAAAAATCTCGTCTGGCTGAGTTAGGTCTAGATTTAGATTTGAAGAGTGGGCGTCATACACTCAACTGCGAAGACCCGGTGACTGAAACATCCATCAGCCATTTTCGGAGGCACTGAAACTCGCATTATATCGTCTGGATCTTGTCCCGTACACCAGTGCTCCTGTCACATTGACTTGTTCAGACACCAGAATGCCTTAGCGACTTAGCCTCTTGTGCAATGAGGTGCCACTGAGTGTTGCTGTGTGAGAGAGACTTGAGCACTTGTCTGGCTCTCTGGGAAAACCTGGCAGGTTCTGTTTTTTCATCCACTTCAATACACTGGGCTTTAGGGATTGAGATACTGTTTTAGGGGCTGTCTGCGCTGTGAAAAAACTTTTTTGGGATTATTTGTACACCACAACACATTTATTTTACGTAAATTCAACAAAGAAACATTAAATGTTTGTGTCATATTAGAATTATTCGATTAGTATACATTTTAAAAACTTTGAGAAAAATTCTGAGATGTGGGCCCAGAATAAAAAAAGTAGAGAGATCTACTCTGAACTAATGTCTGTTTTACTCCTGTCTCAGAAATCTTGCACACTTGGATTTACTTGTTCAAAAACACTGACTCCACCAAGCACCATCACTGTGTGTAGGATTTGATTTTCAGTCAGGTTAATATAGAATATGAATAATGAAAAAAATATGTTAGATTAGGTTATTTTAATTCAACACCAAGTAAGAAGATTCTAAAAGCAAGGATTAAGAAGATTTAACTGAAAATACAGATTTATTTAGCTTACACATTGATCAGCTAAACACATCCTTTCTGTGAAAGAAAGGAAGAAAAAGTAGAATCTGGAGACAAAAAGGGAAGAACTCAGAGTGGCACGTCCAGTTTGTAATGTAACTTCCTGTTGGTGTTGTATTCCCTGCTCTATCTCAGAAATCCACCAGAAAGTAGGATTATAAATATTTTTTAAATGGGTTTCTATTCTGTGGCCAGAAGCTCTTTTGAAGAGATTGAGTTTCATAGCAATACAAATCTACCACCAACAGCATAACTCATCAAAATTTGCTTTCTTCTGTGCGTTTCTGTGTTTTTGCCTGCAGGAAGCACGGTGGTTTAACATTGCAGCCTTTCAGTAAGAAGTTCGCTGATTCGAGGCCACCTGGTGGTTTCCCAAGAGTTTGCATGTTCTCACTGTGCTTGCATTTCTTCCGGGTATTCCGGTTTGCCCCACAAGACCAATAACATACTTTTATGATAACATACAATCCTCTCTTTTATTTATTTTTGCACCACATGTAATACATTTACAACACAAACAGGAAGTAACATCACAAACAGGAAGTTACATTATGCTTAAATAAAGTAGCACAACCTGGCTCTGCCCTTTAGCTCTCCAGATTCTGTGAGAGACACAAAAGCTGGCAGCTGGCTCTCTTCTTTGTTCTCAATACAGAATATGTTTAGCTAATAGCATCTCTAATGTTTAAGCTAAATAAAGCCACATTTTCTGTTAAATCTTTTTAAACCTTGCTTTCAGAGTCTTCTTAATTGAGGTTTGAATTAATATCCAAAAACACCTCACAGAACTTCACAAAAGAATGTTTATTATGCTCACTTCCTGTAGAGCTGGTCCCATTCGGATAGGATACTCAACCATTGGCCAACTTTCTGGGGACCAATGAGAGAAATTTCTGGGCGTAGTACCACATCGTGTAGGGACCTCAGGATTTCTTGCCAAGCTCTTGTAGTTGTTTAGCCAGCACTAGATGCCAGTGGCTCTCTTTAAATTAGGAAGCAGCTCAATCAGTCATGATTTTAATCCCATCTTGTGCCAGCCTTCCAATACAATTCATCCCGCATCTCCTCCTTAACCCTACCACTCGAGCCAAATGCTTGCTCTTATGCACAGTGCACCCTTTTAGGGGCTTTGTCACCTTGTAGTACAGCAATAGAGCTGCGATTGCTGCTCAACTGCGGGGTGTGAGGGAGAAGCATGGTGCCAGATCAGCCTAAATTGGCATCTTCTATGGGTTTCCACGGAGAGGGAAATCTTCTCTGGCTTCTCCACACCAGTGGCTCATCTGCATTAGCGTCATTCTAATCGTATTAGCTTCTTGTTATTGAATCCTGCAGGATTTTTGCCTGCTCGTGCGTGATGCTGCATATTATACAGTCTTCCCTCCACTCAGCCACAGGAGACTGGGAGCAGGGAAGATGGTACATTTGACTGGCCGAATTCAACGTGATACATCCTCACCTGTCAAGAGCTTGTGGAAATCGCTCACCATTAACGTTTCTGGCTCACTATTGCATACACTCAACACACACACCTACATTTCCTAAATCTGTGCCCTCTCATGGGGAATGCACCAGCATTTTTCTTTCTCTTTTCTTTCATTTAGAGCAGAGCAGTGATTTTTCTTTTTAATCCCTTAACAAAACGGTTCGTTAGTTAGTGCAGGGTTTGGCTCTTATGCAACTTGAGCAGAAATGTCAAACTCATTTGCCCCAGGCACAACACAAATACGAATTCAATAAAATAAATGTCTCATCGCAGAGAAAAATATTCATTCATTTTCCAACCCGCTTATTCCCTTTTGGGGTCACGGGGTCTGCCGGTGCCTATCTCCAGCACACATTGGGCGAGAGGCGGGGGTACACCCTGGACACCAGTCCATCGCAGGGCAACATTCACTCACACATTCACACCTAAGGGGAATTTAGATTATTCAATTAACCTAACCGCATGCTTTTGGGATTGTGGGGGAAACCAGAGGAAACCCACGCAAGCACAGGAAGAACATGCAAACTCCCTCCAGGAAGGTCACCGGCGTTCCTCAAACCGACAACCCTCTAACTGGAAGGCCCAGAAAAACGCAGAGGTTTACCGATGCTCAACTCAAGTCACCATCGACGAAAAGCTTTAAAAGCTCTACTAGAATTTACTAGGCATATCTACTACTTAACCAATTTGTGGTTTTTCACCATTATTCTAAACAAATACTACACACATAGGGTAAACTTTCATGCAACATCCCTTTAGATGAAACAAAATGAACTTTGTTTTAATAGTTTAGTCAGGGTTTATGACCGACATCTGTCTACTTTATCATCAGTAAATTGCTTTCGAAGATAGCATCTAGTATAAATGGCTAAACAATTAAAAAAAAACAATGAGTGCATTTATTTAATCTCTCGCAGCGCTATCTTTACTCGTGGCTTTGATACGGATCTCAAATACTTGGCAACACAAGGCTTCCTCACTCACTGACTGAATCAAAACAAACACATCAAACAGTTGATTTATGTTTTTTTTTTCAAGGCAATAGTTGTCACACTCCTTGAAGCATCCAGGCTGCTTATTCCATTTCTCAAACATCTGTGCCTTCCATGTGAGTGTCGTCCTGCTGTTCTCAGTAGTTCTTTGTGGGAGTAAAATCGACCAAATTGATTAATGACCCAAACTCGACCAGTTGAATTCTGCTAGACGTTGTAAACAGTCACTGTAAATCACAGCGGTTCTTTTGATGACCACGAGCAGAGATCAAATTACCCAGGAAACAGATCCCAGGACTGTCGCTTTCATTAGAAAACTGAGGCTTCTTTTCTTCTTTGTGACCATCATTGGTAATTGCATAAGTGCTTCCAGGACAGCTTTTCAGTTTTAGACCTGAGATTCAGTTTTACTTGAATCCTCGAGGAAATATGTCAGCTAATTACAGTTTGGGGGCTTAATGTTTTCATTAGATATAAATGTCAAGTTTCATTGGATGTACCCGGATCTTTCTCACGTCATGTATTAAAAGGTTTTTTATTACTGTTTCTCGAGTTCGCCAAATAGTGCAAGCAAGTATGGCGATTAGAGGGGAAGTATCAATCAATCAATGAATCAAGCTTTAGTTCTAAAGCACCTTCCAACAGCCAAAGCTGACCACGGTGCTGTACAAACGCATAATACAGGAGTTAAAAATACAAAAATACACAAGGATAAACTCTTGATCTAAAATGATAACAAACCTCACATTAAACTTGCAGCTTGAAATAAATAAGTTTTTAGTTTAGCTTTGAATACAGACAAGGCAGAGATGGAGTTAAGTTCGATGGGTAGTGCGTTCCAGATCTTTGGCCCTGCTACGGCAAAGGAGCCATGACCCCATTTCTTGTACCGGGGTCGTGGGATCTCCAGCAGGTGTTTCCCGGCAGAACATAAAACTGGGTTGGTGGTTTGGTGACTGGATAAGATCTCGCACAGATAAAATGATAAAACAAATACAATAATTCTTTTACTGGTTTTTGGTCCCAGTAAGAAGGCGTGCCAGTAAGAAGTAGTAGCCTGTGCAGCCTGGTGTATTCCCAGATAAAAATCATTGCAGTAATCTAAGCGTGAACTGATAAAAGCATGAATTGCTTTCTCCAGATCACTATGGCTCAGACAAAACAAATTAAAAGTATATAATTATCTTGAATATATCCTTACAGTGGCGGCGAATAGCTTGAACAAACCTGACTCAGGCTTGTTTCTGATTATATATGGTAATGATTATGGAAATCATTATTAATTGGCTAGCCCCCTGAAACCTTGTTATATAAACACTATTTTTGTTCATCTTTTTAAAATTAATTTTGTTTTAAATGTATTTTTTTAACATATTTCTTTGAATCTCTTTTTAGTTTTCATTATCACTGATCTTTAATGGCATTTAATTCATATTTTTCATATTGACGGTGAAGCATAACAATAAATAGTTGGGCCAACCCAATAGTTGGATTCCGTTTACGACAAAGGTCTATACCACTCTGCACCTTTAATGCTGCTGTGGAATCTTAAGAGCGTAGCGCAAACATTGCTCAGTATTGGAAAGCAATTAATGCTCAACTGTGTACTTCATTAGAATTACATTTCTAATATTATAGTACAATAGCAGGATTTACAAGCCAAACATTCCCGTTTTCCTCAAATCACAGAAAAATCATCCTAGCATTTCTTCCAATATAAAGTTATATATAAATATAACATGTATATATCTATACACATACATAAATTATTTTGAAAATAATTAATTTACTGCACAAAGCTGCAAAGAAAATTCTAACAGCCATAACAGATCATATCTCAGGAAGAACAGTATTATTCCTTGAAGTGAGTTTCAGAGTACCACATCATTCCTTGTGCTCCTGCTGTTCACAACTGGCACTCTTCAAAGTGACCTCGTTTCCCCTTCATTAGGGATATACCGGTTGTATTTGTCTCTGAGTGTTTTGTTTATGAGGGTGAATAAATTCTGAGGCTGAAGAAGGTAATTCATATTTTGAATGGCACATGCCTTTCTACAGCAGGGTGTTATTGGGGGTTATTTTAAGCTGGGTTTGTTGAATTGTTGGGGGGGTTTGGTCTTGATGACACTTACTCTGCTCTGATCCACTATCTGGCACATCACCGGAATAATAAAATATACCACTAAAAGAAGAGACACATGAGCTGGAAAAGATGCTTGACAGCAGAATGAAGGAGTGAGTGTTGGTTGGAGTGAGGAGGAGATAAACAGAAGAAAATACGTATGACATCAACTACACAGTAAAATCCTAAGAGTTAAATTAACTCTACTCAGAGTGTATTTGGTCCCACTCTATATAGAGTTAAACCAACTCTGAGAAAGAGTAATTTAATAATCTATTTTCTTCATGTTTTTCCAAATCTGCATGGAAAATGCAAACTAAATATTTACTATTCAGAGAGGGACCAAGTCCACTCCAGAAAGAGTAAAAACAGACAAAAATAGACTGTTTAGTTCAAATAGACTCATTTAAATAACTCTCCTTCAGAGTTGGTTTAACTCTATATAGAGTGGGACCAAATACACTCTGAGTAGAGTTAATTTAACTCTTAGGATTTTACTGTGTAATGAAAGAATGTAAATGAGTAGAAAAGGTCATTGGCTTTAAATACACCTGAAGACGCAGCTACATTTATTATTTCAATATCAATATGTACTGCTTTTGTATATGCTCATTGATTCTGGTTCATTAACTGTGTTTCTCACAGGCAGATATGACATATGTAAAGAACATGTCAAAAAGTAAACACTCATGGAGAACTCATCTGCATCTTTTAGATAAAAGTAATAAAAATACATTAAGGATACACTTGAATGAATGAACCAGCTCTTTCTTAAAAGGCAGAAAGAACCAGCTCTTTTTGGGGAGCCAAAAGAACCAGCTCTTTTTTGGGATCCAAAAGAACTGGCTCTTTTTGAGAAGGCAAAAGAACCAGCCCTTTTTAGAGAGCCAGAAGAGTGAGCTCTTCTTAGGATCCAAAAGAACCGGCTCTTCTTAGGATCCAAAAGAACCAGCTCTTTTTGGGGAGCCGAAAAAACCAGCTCTTCTTAGGGATTCTAAAGAACCAGCTCTTCTTAGGGATCCAAAAGAACCAGCTCTTTTTGGGGAGCCGAAAGAACCAGCTCTTCTTAGGGATCCAAAAGAACCAGCTCTTCTTAGGGATTCAAAAGAACCAGCTCTTTTCAGGGATCCAAAAGAACCAGCTCTTTTTGGGAAGCCAAAAGAATCAGCTCTTTTTAGGGAGCCAGAAGAACCAGCTCTTCTTAGGTATCTAAAAGAACCAGCTCTTCTTAGGATCCAAAAAAAAAAAACAGCTCTTTTTGGGAAGCCAAAAGAATCAGCTCTTCTCAGGATCCAAAAGTACCAGCTCTTCTTGTGGAGCCAAAAGAACCAGCTCTTCTCGTGGAGCCAAAAGAACCAGCTCTTCTTAGGATCCAAAAAAAACAGCTCTTTTGGGGTAGCCAAAAGAACCAGCTCTTCTTAGGATCCAAAAAAAACAGCTCTTTTTGGGAAGCCATAAGAACCAGCTCTCCTTAGGATCCAAAAGAACCAGCTCTTATTAAGGATCCAAAAGAACCAGCTCTTCTTGTGGAGCCAAAAGAACCAGCTCTTCTTAGGGATCCAAAAGAACCAGCTTTTCTTAGGGATCCAAAAGAACCAGCTCTTTTTGGGAAGCCAAAAGAATCAGCTCTTCTTAGGATCCAAAAGAACCAGCTCTTCTCATGGAGCCAGAAGAACCAGCTCTTCTCATGGAGCCAAAAGAACTAGCTCTTCTTAGGGAGCCAGAAGAACCAGCTCTTCTTGGGGAGCCAAAAGAACCAGCTCTTCTTAGGATCCAAAAGAACCAGCTCTAATTAAGGATCCAAAAGAACCACCTCTTCTTGTGGAACCAAAAGAACCAGCTCTTCCTGGGAGCCAAAAGAACCTGCTCTTCTTGGGGAGCCAAAAGAACCAGCTGTTCTTAGGGATCCAAAAGAATTAGCTCTTCTTAGGGATCCAAAAGGACCAGGTTGTCTTAGGAAGCTGAATGAAAAGATCAGGTTCACTATCATTACTGCCTGGTAGATTGGCAGCTCAGCAAACAATAACCTGTGACCTCTTGGTCCAGTAGGCATAGCTGGTGACAGTCAACAACAACATTTCATAGCAAAATGTTCTTCTGTGATTTGTTTGATAAAAAAAAGCATCTAGAATTTCCTGGAGAAGCGTAGAATTTCATTGGGGGGCAGTGTGCCTCCTCCTTGCCCTCTTAAGATAATGGTAAGGGAAACCGAACCAAACTGCCTCTGCCGAACCCATCCCATCCAGTTCATAGACTGTTTAGACCATCTTAGAACCTTAGACCCAAATACAGCCAAACCAACATCATGTACAACTTTCAGAGTCTTTCAAGAGCTTCTAAACTTAGACGTCATTTTGAGAAAATGGCTATTCTTTAACTGACATTAAAGATGTGTGGTGGTCATGTACATGCACTAATTTCTTTCAAAGGTGCAATCTGAAGTCCACTTTAAAATCACATGAACCTGTACATCCTCTACTTTTCTAGTGCACCTAACAATGTATTGTTTTGTGCCATTTCTTTTGCCATTTTTCAACCCTCCCACCTTGTGACATGTGAATAATGCAAGCTTTGCAAGTAAATAATGCAAAACCTCTACAGTCTCGCACTACATTTTCCCATCATTCATGCTCAAAGCTTAGCTGACTGTTTGGCATTGTGAAATAGACCCGTCACCTCTCTGGCCAATCCATCAATAACTCTCAGCTTGTTTGCTTCTTAACCAGAGGGAGCGATCATTACGCTGGATAATTAGCATTCATTTCCATTGCTCTGCAGGGAGAGTGTGGAAAAGTGAATGGTATAGTGGAGTGATAATTGATATATGTTCCACTCTCTTAAGTCGTATTTTACAGGTTATCACCAAATAAACATCTCATTTAACACTCATTATGAAGGGAATAATCATGTAAAGAGACCAGAGACCTTGATGGTGGAACTATACGGAATATACAGTTGGTTTTTCAAGCGTGTCTTCTTGTGTGAAAAGCTCCCTGAGGACTTGTTTCGTGAAAAAGGTCAAACGTAATAGGCTGTCGTGAGAACTGAGTGTGTCCATGTGTATGCCAGTACCTCTGTTATAAAGTGAGACGGCGGATGATCTTTTGCACTCAAGGTAAAGACTTTTGTGTTGTTCTTACTCCGTAATGGGCACCAGTGGGATTGGCAAATTGAGGAAAAAATGTGAGCGAAAGACGAGACTAAATTGAAAGGATGTTTTTGTGAGTGTACGTCTGAGAAGTGTAAAGGGAGGATGGGGGAAGTGGAGCTAAGCTCTTGGCAAGAATTTAGGGTATTACCTCTAGACTCTTGGACTGTGCACATAGATCTGGTCTTCCCAGAGTGCTCGCTCCACTATCCCTCCATTAATGTGGATGGATAGGCAGGAAGTCAAATGCTTCAGATTCCTGTTTCTCAGAAACTGTACCTTTTGATGGTTGTTGCTAGCGATGCTACATTTATGAATATATTCTGGCTGTTGTATTAGCTGAAGAGGCTTACGTAGTCAAAGCACATAGTTTATGAAGCTAGGAACAAAAGACTAAAAGTTGAGTTTTGTAAGTATGCCAGTCGTTGAGCCTTTTCTTAAACACTTTTGAGCTTTTTTTGCATTTTATTTTTTAACAATTCTTTCCAGTTCATCAAATCCTTAAAATTCAATTTATAGCAGAGAACTCAAATGAAAGCAACACTTTTAGTGGTTTACAGTTATTTTCCATAGACATTATTGCATAAATAATACTCACAGTTGCTTTGGTGGATTTGGAATGACATGTTGGTCAATTTTGACAGGATTTTACCTTTTTGACCTTGAATTTTTGTTTATGTAAGTCTTCGGAGTTTTTTGGTACTTTCTGAAGCGTGAAGTTACAAAACAACTTTATAAAGTCATTTGGTAACAGTGTGGGCATCAGGGCATTTTAACAGTTGATATTTATGTATTTTATATTTATACAGCCATCTGAATCAGTTTTAGTGGTTTATTGATTATTTAAGTAAGGAACATTTATGGGAACATGAAAACTCAAAACTCATTACCATTTCTAGGCAAAGGAAGAGTTTTCACGTTTATTTGGGTAAAGAAATTTGCAAAGTTTCTACATTGAATCGTACATTACAATTCATGAGTGCTGAGCATTAACAACAGATCATTATCATCTGCTTGAACAAACCAGTTAATGCTTTTCTGGAGAGTGTGTTTGATTATTGCTCCAGGCATGGGTAGCTAATGCTGTTAGCACAACTCTGTGACAGAAAATTGATCTACAACAATTCCACATGCGGAATACTAGCATTAGCATTAGCATACTACTACAAAACACATTGTTTTATTGAGTTAAAAGAAACAGTTATAGAGTTTGAATTGTTAGTGGGGATTCGGAAAGCAAGCTGTTCACTTCCCGGTATTTGAAAACGGGCAAAAGATCCACAGAGGCTGGATGTGGGCGTAGAAACCACACATGCACACACACGCACGCACACACGAGGGTCTAAAACCACACACAGAAAAAAAAAACAACCGAACAACCAATCATCTGCCCCTCAAGAAACCACACCCTTAATTATGCAAAGTTTTAAGGCCAAAAAAAAAAATTAAATTAAATAAATCTTCTGCCTCAGTGTGTTCATGAAGGTCAAATCTAGAGATGGAGCCAGGGATGGAAATATGAGTTTTTTCAGCTCCAAATTTGGCAATTTTAAAATTGGAGTGAACCTGCTCACTTCTGGAGTCAGCCTCAAGTGACCGGTCGAGGAACTACACTTCAGTCACTTCCTAATGGGCTTCACGAGGGAAAGCAGGAAGCTAGCAGAAAACTACTGCTAGTTGAAAGTAGCTTGGTTTAGACCAGTGGATTTCAAAAATTCAAAGGTGCAAAGATTATTTTGACTCAAGGTCAAAGTTCCAGAGTGAATAATTTAAATGTGTTCAAAGCTAGCGCAAAATAAATGAAGGAACTGTTCTCGACTTCATGTATGGAACCTTTTCTGTAGGTTCAATTCAATTCAATTCGCAGTAGCAAAATGTCTACGGTTATGTGTAAGAATTCAATTGAAAATGCATTCAAAGCTGACCGCGCACATCTTTATTTTTGATTCGTTATTTTTCTCGCTGACAGAACACAATACCAGAAGGAATATATATATATATGTTTCATCAAGGCAGTTAAATATGATAAATTTTGGTTAACTTTAGTTTAGTCACTGTGTTTGAGTTCACATCTGCTTGATTCTATGTTTGCTAAGTAATATAAATATGTAAATATAGAATACAAAGTTTGGTTTTTATGAGTCATGGCAAGTTAATAATCATCAGAGTGGAATGATTGCAGGGATGAACACATATTTGATTCCTATTTGCATATCTATAAGTATAACACGTTATATAAGTTATGAATCATAATACTTAGCAAAGAAGCACTTTTGTCGCTTTGAAAAGCTTTCATTAAATCTTAAAACAAGAAATAACTCCTCAGCATTTGCAAATCGTTGTTTGTGGTCAAACCTTGCTAGCGATATTAGCATAAGAGCAAGTTTAATGAGACAAGCTCCAGCTATCCCCATGCTAGCCATCAGGATAGGTGATCCTCATTAGATTTGTCGATTAGCGCAGCATTGTTTCGCCGTGGGCTGTTTTGTATGCAGGTTAGTACCTCGGGTTAAGCCCGAAGTCGCAGAAAGTGGACACAAGTGTCATGTTCTGAGATACCGTAATCTGTGCTGAATGCTGTGTGTGTGTGGCACTGTGTACATACGTGACATTTGATGCAGTTGGGACCAATTACTTTTCCCCGAGCTAAACCTGAACCATGCCTGATTACCTTCTAATCACAGAGCACCAGGAGTCAGACACAAGCTTAGACACATTCACGCAGCTTCTCTCTCACTTCATGTTAATTTTCTTCTTCTCTATCATCCTCACACTGTCAGAAATCCTCTGGAATAAATGTAATGAGGAGCTTTAGGGTTTTTAAAGAAGACGCTGTACTGTTAATCCTATACGTTGGAGGGTTTACTTGGGTAGGGTTTGTCTGACAAAAGCCTTTTAGAAAGAGTTTGGGTTTTTAAACGTGGATCATTTAGTAGTAACTGCTTTTATTGAAGGGCATTAGCTGGATTTGTTTTACTATTTGGGGGTTTAATCATTCAATGAGGCAATTTTCACAGTAAAAATAATGTCGTTTCTACACATCAGTGATGTTACAAGTGGAAACTTGATGGTGAGAAGTGCTCTGCTCTCTGATTCGCCAAATTTTGCATATTGTTGTAGAGCTTTTTTTCAGTCCGTAGAATTTTTAAATTTTTACATAGACATTTTTTGTTTTTCTTTTGTCAAAGGGCCATTTTTCTATAGTTATTGTTATAAAGGGCCTTTTCCTTTTTTTTAACCAATTAAAATTCAGCAGGAAATGTCATATATGGGGAGTGACTATGCAGAGAATTAAATTGATTTTTAATTACACACACAATTTTTGAAATTATATATATATATATATGGTATAATCATAATAATGTACAATTTTATTAGCAAATATCACTATGTACATTTTAACTATAATGTAGACCATAATGTAGTCTTTTTATGTTTTAAGTCTAAATTCAGCTGCAGATTGATCTAAAAAACGAAGCACCATGTCATGGAAGCACCAGAATCCCACTCATTTTCATGTTTCCTGGCCATTTCACGAGTTATTTTCTGGACCTGCCTACTAACATGAGTGTGATGTTAAAACACAATCTAGGTGAGCTGTCTGGGAATGAATAGAGGTCTGTGAGTTATTGGGTGTAAGGATGGTGTGTAAGGTGGGTTAGCTTGTACAACATCAGAGATTTTCTGGTTGGATAGCTTTATACATGTTAGGGATGATGAGCTTAAGTGATGGTACTCGGACCGTCCTGGTAACTCCTCCCGAAACATGTTTTTTTTTCCACTGTAGTTTTTTTTAAAGATTTTTCTCTGCAAACAAACGTTTCAGTGCAGTAAAATGTACGGTTCTGTTGTTGGATTATCATAAATCGCTTGCTATATAAACAATTTGTTTAAAGATGATCAAACAGGGGGACGAGTCTACGACACACAAGCCATAAACTGGAGAACCCTCAAACTAGAGACTCATACTAGTATACTCCTCATCAGCTACTATAATAATCATAACATTCTATTGCCATGCTCAGTGGAATGGTGGTCAGTGAGCAAAGGAAATGTGAGATAATTTCCTGTCTCGTTTTATTGTGTTCTATCAAAATAAAGGCAAACATTGCAAAAACTCTGATCAGAAAGTCTTCATTATATATGTGAAGAATTGGTTGAGACCAAAAGAGAAGCCTCAAATGGAGTTCTTCCTGATGTGTTCTTCCAAATTCACTTATTGCAAATAAAACTATATCCACTATTTCCTCACATTAGTATTAGATGGTAGCTCTACAAGCACTCCCTGGCACTGAGCATCTCCTGATAGCACTTGGAGCCATCTGTAGAAAGGGACTCCAGCATGGCAGCTTCATCTCAGCATTTGTGTATTGTGTTCGTTCGGAGAAGGTAGAGTTTATTATTAACAAGGGCGTGACCAAAGAGAGCAATTTCCTATTTAGATACGTTTAGGAGATAGAACTTTCTTTATTTTTTCACCGTTCTTTGTATGACTTTTAGTTTCTGTTGGGTGAAAAATGTGGTATACCAAAACTTTTGCCTTTCTTTTTTTAAATGGGGCTCTGGAATTTCCTTCGCCACACTTTTTGTTGTTTAAGTCTTTGATTACAGCTTACCTAGTATATAAATATACCCACCAAACACACTTGCAATACTTGGAGGTCCAGATAATGAAACAAAAATCATCAAAATAGGCTTTTAATATCCTTATTCTTAACAATGCAGCCTACACTCTGTAAATGTATACTTGCGAATTTCAAAAGGCAGTGTTTATGCTGAACTAAATCTCTATGAAATCCGGGAAACCTCAAGGCAAAAAAATAAAGTTTCTAGTTTTCAATGGTGCATAATTGGACTAGCTGCAGTAGGTGGATCTGTCATGGCAGCTCCATTCTGCTCCACTGTCAGGCCTCTTTACAATTACCATTCATTGTGGCGCTCTTAAAAAGACGCAGCTGGAAATTCAACCTCTGCTTAATAAGCCAAACTAACCCTGCACGCATTCTCCCCGAAGATCGCTTCCACACCACATAACAAGCTACGGTTAATGAATGCAAGAATACATGAGCAGAGCTTGTCAGATTTGTTCCATTTTATGCAGCGCTTCATCATTTTCAAGCAGAGGGTCGTGGAGATGCTCTGCTCAGATTAGGTTCATGGCACAGACAGGCATTTGTTATGAGTAGTTGGACTGAATTCAATCTTTTAAGGATACGCATAATTATCTTGGAGGATTGGATTTGCAGATTGAAGATTGAGAATTTGTCACATTTAGCTGTCAACAGGCGTCAAAAATTTCATGAATATGGGGCAGTAAGCAATACATTTTTGGCCCATAGTACAGCCAAGTTTTATATAGTAGCCGGTCGGTTAACTTTAATCCTGACCACTAGGGGCAGTTGTGCACCCCATACACTTGCTTTTTCAGAGAGCAAGAAATGTTTATACTTGGTGGGCAAATAACTTTTTTTTTGTTGCAGCTAACCATTTTGCTGCTAAATTTAAGCATGACAAGACACAAAAAATCACGAGTCCATACCACCAGTATTTACTGTATATCAAGTATTTATGGGGTGCACAGCTGCCCCTAGTGGCCAGGTTGAACAATAACTGGCTCATACTGGGTAAATTATCTTACTGTGGTTACAGTTGCCTTGTTTAGAGGTTCAAAAATGAATACAGTGAAATCAAAGGGTTTATTATATAGTAAATGTGAAATATTGCATTATTTTGAAACATTTTGTTACATGGAGACTTTCAATTGTGGTAATAGTGGTAACTTTTTTCAGTGTTTTTTTTTTTTGAAGTAGAAAAAAAGAAGAAACGTTTGCTAAAAGTTGGTTCTTTAGGTGATTTTTGACACATTTGCGTTTCGTGACCAATGTATTTTGATAAAAGAAGCAGGAAAGTTCTAGAATGTGAAGAAGTGTAAAAACACATTTCGTACACAAAGATTTTCTCAAGATGCATTAGTGCATGGAAAAAAACACATGAATAACAAATACCTATGTAAATATAATTAATTATGCACCATTATGGGTTCAGTACAACAGAAATCAGCTACAAATTCCCATTTTGAGCAGCCATCACAATCAGTAAAAAGAGCATTCTTTATGTGGGTTGGATTGTTTCTGTAACTATTGTGCGGGCTGTATGTTTTTGCTGCTACAGTTCATAAACTTAACCATGACGCCTGTACCGTGACAGAATATTCACACCATTACAAACCAATTAAATAGGGAAAAATAAGATTAATACTTGATTATTTCAGTCAAATGATCACAATCAGAGAAGGTGTTCTATAATAACATTGTTCTATTATAAATACAAAATGTTTCAAGACTTCAAGATCGTTTTACACTTTTTTTCCCCTAAAGTTTGACTGACTCATAATAATGATTACATTTGTTTTTGTTTATTTTATATAATAATTCAGTGGTGATTTAAGCTATATTCTCTTTTCCAGTAACATTCATCTGTGTAAAGTTTGTATTTGGGTCAAACATTGGTCAACAAGGAGTAAATTAATGTTAAACTATCATGTGGTGAAACAACCGAGCCTTGATTATTCTTACTTATGGTGTAGTTTTCTAATAATTGAATGTAAAACACTGATTTTTTTATTTCAAATGAAAATGAACCTGATTTGAAGTTCCGTGTGTACTTTGTCAAAAACTCTCCATATACACATTATTTGGTCTAGACACACAAATGTGTCTCCGTTTAAACCTGATTAAAGTTTTTCATTTGACTCTACACCTTGTCAAATCTAACAGCATGTACCTGGGGCCCTGTTTGGTGAATGTCAATACAGTAAAGTTTATTTATTTATTTATTTTACCCTGAGATTTAACTGGAGAGAGAGTGAAACACTTTTTTTTTACTTGTTCTTCACGTAACAAAATATTGCTAGTTTTAAATGCTAATTTAAAAGAACTTTATAAGAACTTTTGAAAAGAAAAATCCCTTGTAAAAATGCTACAAACAATAGAACTTTTGTTAGAGTATGATTCCCCTTAGTTCATCAAACCAGTAATTAAACCGATGATGCAAGGCGTATTTGGCCGTGAAAGGGCTCTAAAGCCAATGAGCGGTGGAGGTAAGGTGCCAACAGATAGAAGCTCACTGGAGCTTTAAAAAGCCATCCGAAAATATACCGTATAATTAACGTCCTGACTTTTCGAGCATTTTGTTACCAAAACACCAAATCTGTAACCTAAAAACAAAGCTTTTGTATTTTCATTACGATGTATCCCTCAAAGACAGTATGAGTATCCAGGGTCAACTTTCAATTTTGAGATGCCAAGCACTGTTTAATCAAATGTAGATTCTCTATTTGCTCATCTTTACATGTTTATATTAGCAGTTGACCAATGTGCTGGTTTTTGCATGTGGAAACTATGAATTTAAGCTAGAAAAGGATAGTTTTTGCCAAACAAACCAGAGAATGATGCACATATTTAGAATTACAAGGTTTTAAGATTTTTGTTGATGCCAAAGAATACTCTTTAGTTCAAGTTCATCTTTTAGGACCTGTAAAGATTAGGAGATATCTTAGATTAAGACCTCCAGATACGGGTTATAATGATCTTATAATTTTCATGTAAATGAAAACAAATCAAGCACAAACCCAATGATCCAAAGTTGAGTTACACTGCTGTCTTTCATTTTGATTCTGCTTATCTTTTTATCGCCGGTCAAAGTAAATAATTTTTTCAAGTTATCTTTTTTTTTTTTCAAGGCAATCTGCCAGGGCTCTGTTTTAGTTACCAAGCAACATTGGCATCAGAGTCCGTGTATTCTGCTTAAATTAGATCCTGACAAGATGCTTAACGAGATGAACCGATTGACTGGTAAAGCCATTCAAAGACGCACTCATTACAACACTGACTCATGGCGGAGTCTATTAGAATGTGCCGGTCGGGTTCAGGAACTGTGTGTGTTTTTGAAAGCTGCTTGTTTTCTGGTTTCCCGAGTCCTCTCTTTTCTAATCAGTGGAATTTTGTCAGGAAGGGTCTATCTGATTCAAAACGGGGCCTCATTTGAATGTAATTGGAAATGCCTTTCAGAGTAAAGAGAGAAATCAAAAGAAGAGTGGAATAAATTGGCGCTCCCAAATGGCACTAATGAAGTGGATGCTTTAGGTTAGCGAGCTCAGATATTCTCCAAAGAACAAATGGTTTGAGAAGTTTACACATTCTGAATAACTAAATATTACTAAATATCAATTGTGTTAAAGAGTCCTAAAGTTACAGAGTTAGGTTAGTATTTCAGAATTCTCCAGAGATTAGTTAGTTTAGCTTGTAAAAGTTATTCGTGTTTTGCTTCGGATCAAAAATTTGAAATGGACCCCCCCCCAGTCTGTTCAAGCTACAGCTGGCAAACTTTGCAGAGACATTCAAACTGGTCAAACGTGGGTTACTATATTTTTACAGACTAGTACCAGGAAAGGAATTCTGGGAAATTGGACCGTTTACTTAACATGGGGTCAAACTTTGTAAAGCTGTAACTCAAACTGATAACCCCTTTTTAACCTTGTACTGTCCTGCTTGAAATCCACCACATGGGGGAGTAGGTGCTTCCTTTGAGTTGGACACTTTTGTTATCTCCTGGGGAGTGAACAGCTGGTGTGGTGTTTCCTACTCTGGATGGAAGCAGTGAATTTATGTTGTTATTTATTTGTTATTTTGTCCTCTGGCCAGTATGCATTAATTACATCAGGACAGGAGGGTGTAAAAAGGAATACCTACATGAACATACCATATAAGTTTGTTACAGTTCGTGCTGTGTAGTTTTGGTAGTTCGTACTCCAGAAAACTTGACACTTGTGGAGGTTAGCAGTCTGTGCAAGAACATACCAACCACTGTGCCAAATTATTGGAACCATGCTAATATTTGAGCAATGTTCTGATGTGTTTATGGACTTGTTGCATAGGAGGCATCAGTTTGGCCTTTCTTGAGTGTATGCACAAGTTCTTCTGGTTCTGAGGTGCTTCAAGAGAAACAAACGATGTTTGCAAGAACTACAATCAGTGATGTGCACAGGCTGCTGCAGGCGACAAATTTGGCCTCTCGGAGCAAGCACAAGGGATTGAGATGTATATATTGAGCTATGTAGACAACTATGACAACTATTTATCTATTATACTATTTATTTGGCTAACAAACCACATCTCTTCCTGTCTTCAAAACTTACGAATAAACAACGCAATAGTAGACAATGCAGTGATATTTGTGAAGTGAAAAAAAGTTTTTTCGGAAAGTGTGCAAGAATTATTCTTCTGTGTTCGAAATTGTGTTCTTGCTTTTGGATCCTTGTTTGGAAATGCTTTATATGATAATGTCATTGAAAATGATATTTTAAAATCAAACATTCAAATCAAAAATAATTACCGAATGTTTATTGACGAGTTTAACATGGAATGGTTCACATCATAGTCAATGTGGTTCTTCTGGTCCTTCCTCCTCCCCTGTCTTTTAGTAAGACCCTGGTTGCTAGGCTATAATATGCAAATAATTCCAAATAAATAATCCAATCAAATCCATTTATATTAATTTCTGCGAGAAACCACCAAATGGTAAATATGTCTTTTACGGCTTTTGAATTCTTTAGCTTGAGAGCAGTTTGAAACTGTTCTTGGGTCCTTGCCTTCTGGACATTTGTCGTCTTAAATTCAAGGGAAACATGAAACAGTCAGAGTCTTTTTCTCTCATGTATTTCTTTCTCTCCAGAATCTAAAATCTAGAAACACATATAAGTGAGATTTTATTAAAACTAGATGTTACGCATAAATTATCCCCATGCCAATACGAGTAAAATAATGTTACATAGCTGAGATGGTGAGAATGGTTCATATGACAAAGTCAGGTTGCTATAGAAGGGTCAGCTTAAAAAAATAGCATTCAGAATAGTTCAAAAAATTTGGTTGCTATGATGCACAGTTTGGTTGCTAGGTAGCCGTCAGTGATGTCAGTGATGAACAAAAAATAAAATAAATTAAAATATTTAACCCATTCAAGAGTCTAAATACTTCTGCACAGTGGTTGGGATGGTTTTTCGAAAAAAAAAAAAATGACCTAGAGTTGAGCTCAACCCGGTCTTTTTGAAATTTGTGGTTTTCGCTTTGAGTTAAAAATGTACAAAGGGGTGACCCCAAGTTCTCAATTGAAGAATTCTCAGTATTCTCTGTGATTTCCCAGAATTGTTTAGTGGAACGAGTCTGATATGATATACCATCCTGAGTCCGTTCAGTTTCTATATCCTGCCAAAGTTTGGTGGCTGTAACTCAAGTGATCTAGTAGGAGGTGCGTTTTGAATTTTTACGAGCCTTTTTTAAAGCCAACATAACAATTATTTTCACCCACAACCGATGCGTAAAACATTTTATGAGAAGGGTTTGTCGTGTTATTTCGACAGATGGTAACATTTCGTCACTGTAGTTCCTTTCATCTGCTGGAGACTAGATGCAACTAGATGCTGGTCTCAAACTTACATGTTGTACCTTTTTGTTAAGAAACGCTCTCGTCTCACTGAAAGTTACATTACCTGACAGTACCAGATGTTCTTTTATTTCTGAGAATGTGATTTCTCGACATGAAAGTCGTTAAGGTGAGTCAAACCCATCCTGAACCCAGACAGGTGACCTCTGAGTATTGAAGTGAATCTGTTCAATGCGCAGTAATGCATGCTCAGACCTTTATGTTCTTGCTTGTGTGTGTGTGTGTGTGTTAGGTGGCTGGAGCTGTGCCAGTCACGACTGGAAAAAGGGAGAGAGGAGAGAAGAGGAGCCAGGAAAGAAAAGAGCAAGGCTTCTTGCACTGAACTCTGCTGATGCACAGAAAATGGTGGGTTGACACAAACATGAGCAGCGTTGGAGAATGAGAGAGAAGCGTGCATGTGTGTTGCGTATATTTTGGTGAACATATTCCTCCCTCTTTTCTCCATGTAACAAAAGACACTTTTGAATATATGGTCTGCATGGTGCACAAAGCAAATTTGTTCTCAGGCGACGAGTCCATTCCTCGGGGAAGGAAAGGAGACAGACTTGAAACAATGTGTGTAATAATTTCATCGGTATTGTGGAGAAAAGGGTAAAGGAAATCAAAAAGGCAATGCCAATAGGGGAATGCTCTAATAGAAGGAAAGATAGATGAGAGGAGGAGTAATGGATGGAGGAAGAAGTGGCTGAGGTCTGAGAGGGTGGAAATGGAGAGAGCGACAGGAAAGGCCTTGAACAAATCTGATCAAAAGCTCACAAATCACTTGGGGATGTGGAACGAAGGCAAGCTTGGATGAAGAAGCTGCTAGCAGAAAAGGGGGAGGTTTAAAGGAAGCTATGTGAAGCAGGAAACGACTCTTGCCTCCTGCATCGAAACCAAGGGTCCAGCATGGCCTCACCGGAGAAATTCTCAAAGCTGTTATTTGACCCATTCCTGCTTGCCATGTGCTTTTTGTAACTTTTCTAAATGTCTTTTTTTTCTTGATTCCAATAGCAAAGTATCCAAAAGTGTCCATCTTAAGGAACTTATTTAAATGTTTTAGTTGTTCTTTCCTGTTACTAACCCTCTTGTTATTCTTCATATAAGTAACAGGACTGAGTTTGTAGCACAGAATTAGCACAAACATGCTAAATATCCACTTGATTATAGAACCAGGAAATTCTGAAAATTCCATTATTTACCCAATATCTAAGGGATAATGAACGCTCAGCCAGTGCATCATATAGTTAGGTGATGTCCACTCCCCCGTTCAGTCCAACGCTGTCTTGTCCTGACACAACTGATGTAAACTGACTCATGGGAACCACAACTAATAAATATTTACATACATTCGATGCAGTCCAGTGTGAATGGGAGTGTGGAAAAGAGGTGAAGAGACGAGTGCAGGCAGGTTGGAGTGGGTGGAGAAAAGTGTCAGGGGTGTTGTGTGACAGAAGAGTGTCAGCAAGAGTCAAAGGAAAGGTGTACAGAACAGTAGGGAGACCAGCTATGATGTATGGGTAGAGACTGTGGCAGTGAGGAAGAGACAAGAGGCAGAGATGGAAGTAGCAGAGATGAGGATGTTGAGGTTCAGTTTAGGAGTGACGAGGATGGACAAGATTAGGAACGAGCACATCAGAGGGACAGCTCAGGTTGGTTGTTTTGGAGACAAAGTCAGAGAGGCCAGATTGAGATGGTTTGGACATGTGCAGAGGAGGGATAGTGGTTATACTGGTAGAAGGATGTTGGAGATGGAGATGCCAGGCAAGAGGTCAAGAGGAAGGCCAAAGACGAGATATATGGATGTGCTGAAAGAGGACATGAAGGTAGTTGGTGCAAGAATAGAGGATACTGAGGACAGAGTTAGGTGGAAAAGGATGATTCGCTGTGGCGACCCCTAAACTGGGAACAGCCGAAAGGAAAAGAAGAAGAAGATTCGATGCTCCAATCCAGAGAGATCTTTCAAAGATCTTAATTATTATGTTTTATGGTGAAGTGTAGCATCAGTGACTGGACACAAGCAATAAATGCTATTTTCAGTGTTTAGGATTTTTAGCTTAAGAATAGTATGTAGTGCACTTTACTTAGTAATTAAATGTATTTATGAAGCATTTTTATGCCTATTTTATACATTTATACAAGTCCCAGGGAGAGAAATGGCACTTATTCGGTGGGTCTTTTAATTTTCTGCCCTTTTTTTAATCAACTGCTACGATGGTTCCCAACTAAATCTAAGATGAATCTATAATTGTAGAGCGTTTAGGTGATTAAATCAGATATTTCTATGTACATATAGTGTGCGTCTTGAATGCCTTACATGTCTGTCCTGGCTTCTGTCATTCCAAGAGTCCTCCCTATAGTGCTATGTGTTCCTCCCTGCGCCCTTTGAAGTGTAAATCTCTCCAGCAGGACTCCTGGCTAATGAAGCCGCGGTCTTGCTGTAATTAGAAGCATCTTGGGTTCCCTCGACGATGCTGTGGCAAGGAGAGAGAGAGGGAAGAAAATAGATCTGCAAAACAAAGAGACACTCTCTGATTTTCACAATAGGCCCCAGTCTAAAGCATGGTGCTGGAATACTAATGAGCTGCTTAAATGAAACAACCAATAGTCAATAATTGCCTTTTTTCAACAGAAAGGTGGGTGGAATCCTCAATATGGAGATGGATGGAAGGTGGCTATTATCTTAAATGAGACTTTCATCAGATGCGGAGAAATGCCTGAGCGCCTTTGGAAAGCTTCTATAATGTCTGAAATCAAACCCACGGATGGGTAGAGAGAGGGAAGGAGAGGCATTGATGGACAAAGACGTTTGTGCTTTGATGTTTTATAAAAGGCGCCGTTTTCCTAATCAGAAAATGAACTCATCTGAAAACGCAGCGCGTCGGGTTTAGAGGAATATTCGTCAGAAGTGCTGGTATAACGCTTTTCTGCACAGTAAAAGTTTTACTGCGGTTTTGTTTTCTACAGATTGATATTTTTTGTTTTTGTTGGCCAACGATAACAATATTGTAAGTTGTGTTTTGCTCTGGACAAAAAATTAGAAACGCATCTCCTCATAGACTGTTCAGCTACCGCCAACAAACTTTGTCAAGACGTCCAAACTGGTCTGACTCTGGCTGCTTTATCTTTAAAGACTGCTACCACTAAATGAATTCTAGGAAATCTCTGAGAATGCTGGGAAATTTTCCCTTGACTTAACACAGGGTGACCTTCTCTGATATCTCTGACCCCGCCTTCCCCCCCAGCTGCAAAAAACGCAAACCGACTTTTGTTTATAGCAACCAATTTCGAATATCTCTGCTTTGGAGAATCTTACAGACAAGGGACTTGGTTTATTTCAGACATGGGGAACATGTTATGTCACTGACCCCTCCATAGCAACCAGACTGTTTTCCATAGCAACCAATCTCAACCGAGCTTATGGGGATTATAGAGACACAGGGTTTGGAATAGAAACTTTGAGTAAACAAAATTGCACAAAATAAATAAATAAAATTACAAGAATTTGGATTTAAAACCCTATTTTTCATCATTCAGCCTGTTCAATTTCAATTATTTAATTCTATGAGCAATAGGAAGGTTCTAGGTATTTATAAATAGCTATATTCTTTACTTTGCTGCAAAAAATGTAAATATATAAAGAATTTTTTAACCGTCAAAAACAGCTAAATGAAATGTTTTTTGTTTTTCAGCAAATGCCAGAATTCTCATCAGACATTTAAAAGAGGGGAAAAATCTACTGTCTATGCTGAAATCATATAAAATTGTGCCTGAAGCAAAAATATGAACAATGAAGGAAAAAAACTTAAAATATACAGCTACAAATAACAGATTTAAGTGAGGTTTACACTCACAACAGCAACACATCAATTCCTCAGTAAGAAAAGCTCCTATTGGCTATCGCAGAATTCTGTAGATGATGTCATCACCTCATTTACATAAAGCGCATGTGATTACTGCTGCTCAGTGCACAAGAAAGCTGCCAGGAACATCTGAAAAAGTCGCTAGATTTATAAAAAGTCACTAGGCGGTCTGAAAAGTTTCGAAGTTGGCAACAGTGGAATCATGATCTGTTTAGATGTTGCACATGTGGAGTGAGAAAAACGCGAAGACAGCTTTAGTTTTTGTGAGATCTCCAAACTTTTTCTCTGTTGAGATCACACAAAAATAAAAGTCTTTATGTCAAGAAAATAACATTCAAGTCTTCAGGATTCAGTTTATTGTCAATAAATGTGGAGAAAAGAACACAAGAGGAGACAAGCTAGTGCTGAAATGAAAGGAATTAATTTTGATTCGCTCCTGCTGTGTCCTTGTTAGCTAATTAGTTAATAATTAATATGAATTAAAACACTGGATCCTTGAGTCAAATTGTTTGTGATTTTGAAAGAAAAAATGTTCAGAAATGTCACGTTTCTTATAACTAATTATTTTCCTTCTCTGACTGACTTTTATTTAAATATTGAGTGCTGAGTTTAATGAATCATTCAGTTGCTTTGGGATCGTTTCTCACAACTTATGATTTATGGATTCTTTTTTGCTTTTGAACTATGAAATAAATGTGGGCCATGGTGGATTTTCTTTCAATTATTCCATTCATTTTGGTCTGTTTCACACACAAAGCTATTATTTGTACATTGGTATATCTATGCAGTGTTAAATGTTGTGCACACACTGCACTTTAATTCACTTTTAATAGGTTTTTGTATTATATTATAGCCCTAAATACCTTCTACATGAAAGCCTTTGACTTGTTTTTCACAGAGTGGGTTATGGCGTTTTGTAAGGGAGAGTATGTGATGACTTAATGTTGATTATTCTGCTAAGCTGTTGCTTTGATTAAGCACATTGGCAGTCTGGGCTCAAATATGTGGTGTTTGTGGTGAACATATGAATTCAGTGGAAACGCAGGAGGCTGTGAAATGGTCCAACAGAGTCGTCTGTCTGTTTGAAAACAAGCTAATGTGTTGGCTTCCACTTCTGCTAGCGTTGGTGCTAACACTCACAACTCGAATTGTGCAAACTTCTCTGTTTTGTGATGAATAGCCAACTGCCGAATATATTTTTGGTTAGCATTCCAAAACAAATTATGTTGAGAAATATTTGGTTTGAATTTAACACATGGTTGATTTCAAATCATTCTAAAAGGCTAGCTTAGCATAAAAGCTAATTTGTACATAAGCTAGCGGTTGCTTTGTTTGTGTAGTCACAGCAAAGCAATCCTTTAAACAGGAAGTTAATTAATTATTTCCCTATAGGGCATGTTTCAAAGTAAAAATCTCTGAAAATTATTCTTGCTCAAGGGTTAACATGCTAGCTAGCTAAACAGTGGTTTAAAGTAAAGAATTAGAATCCTTGCCTGAAGGCCTTTAAACATTTCCCTATCTACCAGCCTTAGGAGAAATGAGTTTTGGTGCTGAGGTAATAACTTGGGTCCAGAAACATGGCTACAATCAGGATTTCCATCAACAGCCTGTAAATAGTCATTTCAGTTGGGAAAAATGTGATGTGATGGAGAGAGAAAGGTCATGATGTATAGCATGCTGTGAGATTCCACCACATCAGGATCCTATTGTAGCGAATTTCAAAGCGACATGTTTAAAAGGTATTATATTTTTTTTTTACAATTGTACAGTGTGTACTTTTGTTTCATTTCAAGCTTGAGACCATTTTTCTCAACAGTGAATGATGTTTTCATATTTAAGCTTCCATCGATTCCACCAAAATTGGCCACTATTGTGTGGTTCTGCTCACGGAGCATGTGAATGACTTTTTATTATTGTAAAAAGTCTGATTTACAGAGTCAATTACCAGGGTCTTTGCATGCAAAAAAGGTAGAAAATGCTGTATTTTCTCAGACAGAGCATTGAGGAGTGTTCACTGACCTTCCCTCCCCCCCATCCATCAAATGAGCAGGAATCCATCAGACTTTCCCCCCAAAAAAGTTGACAGTTATAGAATCAGCTCTGTGGAATTTTGATTCCAGCCACCAAGAATATTTAAACAACCCTAAGTTGTAGGATAAAAGACATCCATCATGTGGATGCAAGAAGTGACGATTAAATACAGCTGTGCTGTCTTATCTACATCTGCATCAGCTTATCTACATCAGAAATGGACCTCTGTGGAATTCAAAGTTAAAGATGAAATCCTCCTGTCTAAGACTGGAGATAACAGAGTGGTTTTGTAAACACTTTTCCACCTTTTTCATGATGTAAAGTAATTCATTTTCGTATGTCTGAGGATTTTGGATCTGCAGTTGTTTTTTTTTTATTTAGAATAGACTATTATTTTGACAAGAAATTACTTTGATGTACCTTTCTAAAGGCCTGTCTCCATCTAGAATGTTCCTTTGACTAATCAGATGTCTTTTGTTGGAAGAAGGGTGCTCTGATTGTGTGAAACGCTGTCTTTTTCAGCCAAACGCTAGCACATCTTCCAGCATTCCTTTCAAGGGCTTTTGCACTTCTCAGCCCACTCTTGTCCGTAGATGTTGGCACTGGCCCAGATTTTTTATCTTCTTAAGCTAGAATCCAACAAAGACCAAACCGGAGCCATTTCACCTCAACAGATCAAAAACCGACCGTAGCAAAACCAGGACATTTTTGCGTAACGCTAGGGGCAACAATATTACGCCAATTTCACCCATCCCAGTCACCTTTTGGCTACTCATTTTTTCTAATCTCATTTCCTTTCCTGACATAATTTTAGCACATAGCCCCTAGCACCTAGCAGTGTTTATCACTGTGCCCCCTCCTCTCCATCTGTCAGGCTTGTCTGCAGCCATACCCTCATCATAGGGCTGCCGATGACCTAATGTTGTTGTTTATTTGGCTGTTGATGGTTCCCCTCTGAGTTTATAGAGAGATGTGTGAATCACTCCGTTATTCTCATCCTCTTTCTGCAGCCGTCAGCAACAACCGTGAGGAATTCCCACTGATCCCTGTTCCAGATACAAGGCTGAAAGATGCCGTGCATCTGCTCAATGATTATAGTCAGGGTCTCAAGATTATTGGAAGGTTTTGTCACCTGCCGACAACGGAAAGATGACATTTTGTGATATTTCTTAAATGCTTTTGAAACAAATCCTTTTTTCCCTTTGTAGCCTGCTGTGTTTTTCCACTATAAACATTAAGGGCTCAGTACGAATGCTCCGGAGATTGATGGTCTGTGCTACTAGTGGTTTTCAAGATCTCTCACAGAGGGTGCATCAGAGCAAATCAATGGGGTGTCGCATTAGAATACATAGGAAGTACTTTATCTTTTTAATCTGCTCCGCACATTGAGTCCATTCTTTGTTGCATCATTTGACTTTTTTTTTTTTTTGCGTAAGATAAAAAAGTGTAAAGCATTGTACAACCAATGTTCTACTGAGGGGTCCGTTGAGTTCTCAGCTGAGATTTCAGCTTGGAAGGGTTGTATTTTCTTTTTTTGTGGATACTTAACTGCAATTAGTTTTGTTGTGAGAGTTTTGACAACAGTTTCTTTCAATGTAAAAAGATTTGCAGATATGGGAATCTTCTAGAGAAGAACAATAAATCACAGCTGCTTCTAAAACACAAGTGTTCCCCTGAAGTGGACCTTGGTATCTGGCAACAAGCTTTAAATGTGGTAAACCCCAACATATCTTTACAAAAACATCAAAGATATGTTTTAAAATGGAGCAACGCGGGTTGTTTTGAAGATTGGAGGGTTTGTATTTGATAAAGAATAAAGCTGCAAGCAGTGATCAATGGCTTGAGCACCTCAGGTGCCATTGCCGCTTGGTGGCCAATTTGTCACGATGTGCTCTACGACCGATACTCAGTTTGAAGACGCATTCAAGCGAGAACTGTTAAAATTACCAAACGATACAGGAAACTCAAATAAGAAAAACTCATCTCAAAGCATCAAGACCCCCAGGCGGCGCTAACGAGTCTAAATATTTTCTGGGACTGTTTTGACCAATATTCTGGTCACATATGTCAAAAATGGGTAAAAATTAGTACCTTAGTTTTAAATGCTGTGGGAGTTATAACAACTTCCTGTTTATGGCGAATATCGGTTTTCGACGGCTGCTGTGCGTACATAGTTTATCGAAGTCCAAAACCCTTTGCGATGTGTTAGGGTAAACAGTTTGGTTGTTAGGGAGCTGTCAGTTGTAACTCACATTTCTCTATGAGGTTTCTTCTTGAAGATATTTATTCTCAATGGCCAGTATAAGAATGGTAAAGTTTTAACACCTTCTAGAGTCTTTTGCACAGTGGTTGGTATGTTCTTGCACAGACTGGTCTGCTAAGTCAGTGGAAAATTTTCCAGAATGTTCGACAAGTTCTTTTAGTGGGACCAGTCTGAAAAGATAGCAGAAGCTCAAACACTTTAGGAGGAGATGTGTTTCCATTTTTTTTCTCCAAAGCAAAAGGCTAATGACAATATAATAATGTGATTAATAAAGGGTTAACATTTTGACCAATAGATGGCACTTTTGCTAAGCTATTACCATACTGGTGACTCACATGAAATTTTCAGAGAAAATGACCATGTCTCCACCGTTTCCTTCTATCGTATATAAAACAAATAAGCCTGGGTTACACAGAATTGAGCCGTACCAAGAAGGCAGTAGTGAGTCAGAAGTGGAGCCACACAGACATGATCCATCACAAAACAGGTAGCAGAGACAGCAGCCGCCCAGCATGCCATGCTTCACACCACTGTCAGCAGCTCACTCTTTCAGTCCATCTCCTGATTGCAGGAGATGATTTATGTTCGCTTTTAGGAGGACGGCCAACACCCCAACCTTCGAAACAAACACCCCTGGGTATCGTTCATTCCTTTGCCATCAGTCTTCTTTCTCGCACGTACTCTTTTGTCACTCGTCTCTGTTGCCTCCCTGATGTGAGCATCACCGTGGGGTTCCCCTAGAGCGGTGATTAACTCTGAAGGATGTTATCAGCCCAGTTTGTGAAAACCTCACGCTGCGTGCTTCGTTTTATGTGAGATTTCGAGAGAGGACGCTTGGACGGGACTGGTGCCTCTAGAGAAGGTGAATGGTGCTCAACAGGGTCTGACTCACATCTCATCTGTCCTCTCGGATGAGGCTGAGTGATTGAGCCATGCCGGCAGGGTTCAGAGTTCGTGTCGAGCTACAGTTACTCTTCAGGATTTGGAGGGCATGAGCCATAAAATGAGAAAAGAGGAATACAAACTAACTACAGTCTGCTTGTAAAGAGCATCGATGCTTTCTTAGGAGGAGGCGGCTGCACAATAACTTGGAATAAAAAGGACTGACTGTCATCAACCCAGCACGCTTCCATTAATGGTTGTGAATGGAACACAGGATTCTTTCAGTTCACTCTACAGTAGAGCGAACACATGTTCTTCAGACAAGTGCAATGAGACCACTTAGGTCAGAGGCGTCCCATTGGGCACCATATAAACACTGAAAGAAGTAGGATGAGCATAAAAGCTGAAGCTTTGGTGGAGAGTGTTAGGGGGAAGTAGCTTAAAATCATTCTTGTTGGCGTTTCTACTTGATGCATCGGTGGAATGGAAAAAAGATCGTCAATAGACATGTTTGTATCCAAAGATGCTAATTAAATGTATGCACAAAACTGGAATATCGCTTAACATATTTGCGAAAAATCCACCGTTTCCATTCAAAGAGTCCTTCTTCTTCTTTTACTTTCGGCTGTTCCTAGTTTAGAGGTCGCCACAGCGAATCGTCCGTTTCCACCCAACTCTGTCCTCAGTATCCTCTACTCTTGCACCAACTAACTTCATGTCCTCTTTCAGCACATCCATATATCTCGTCTTTGGCCGTCATCTTGACCTGGTACCTCCTGTTATCTCTAAGGGAAGAGGATTGCTGCATTCCCTGTTTAATTTGAAAAGGTGTAAATTCTTTGCTGGTTGGTGTATACTGGGCCAAATCTTTACTTCTGGTATAATCACTGGGATTTCTTGATGGATCACAGCTTACACCTAACGTCTTCCATCTTTAAAGTTTGCCACACTGCTGACCTTATATTAATTTCTAATACATTTTTGAAAAACAGTAGAGAAAATGTAAATACAATGGATTGAGCTCCCCCTCCTGCAAATTCCAGGGCAGTTTGTTTCCATCCCTGGACCGTGTTTGTCATGGGTTTGTGATTAGCAGAAAGACCTGGCTATATTGACTAAAACAATCAATATAAAATTCCATATTTGGCACAGCCCCATGTCCGTCTGATTGCTTTGGTGTATGGCAAAAAGTGGCTTGAATTAATGGAAACTGCTAGAGTATAGAGATGCACGGTTGAACCAAATTTGCATGATTTATTCAAGATGACAAGGCAGAAAGAGGAATTTACTTTTAGACATCAAAGTTTATGAGTTGTGTACATTCTGCGAATAAATCCACAGTTATAATAAGAAGAAAGTGCATGTTAGTGTTTATGAAGTTTAGATGCCTTTAGTGCTTTTATTAAAAGAAGGTTTTTATTTTATCTTCTACATAAGAAATGGAAGGAGTGGTGAATCTGCTGAGATCATTCCTGTGATATTCCTGCTTGAATAAAAGCCACGTTTAGACACTCATATGTGTAACAAAACCAATACAGCAGAGTATCTAGCGAGAAGAGTGTCAGGTTAAGCAAAGATGTGTTTCTATTGAAAATTAGATCTTTTTGATAATTGCACATTTGTTTCATGTCACGGGTGCCAAATCAATTTTAAATCCAAGTATAAATCTAGCTCCAAAGCAGGGATACAAGGTGAAACCATCATAGATATTGGCACTCGTGGAGTAAACAAGACATATAAAACATTTTAAAACATTTCTGTTATTGTGGACAGAATTGATCAAAACATTACATACGGTAGCTCTGATATTAAAAGGGTTACACATTTTGACCAGTAGGTGGTGCTTACCAAACAAGCACCTTGTGGTAAGCTTTGGGTACTGGTGACTAACAATATATGTGGATCGCTGAAGGCTGTATGTAAGCACAAACAAGTCTAAGCCACATTGTGTTAGTTGGAGTCCCCCCACCCTCCTCCACCTCTCGGGTGGTTCATGTTCAGGATTTTTGGCAATCTCTTCTTCCCCTTATTTTTTCAATTATTCCTGTGATATTAGACTGGTTCGTAAAAGCGAACCTGTACATTTTACAACACACAAACACTTCTGCGCTTTCTGAAGTATGCTGTTGTTTCACATGTAACCATTAGAGATATGTTGATGTGGCAACTGACCCCTGACCTTTTGCCGCCTCATTTGAACCAATAGATGAATTTAAACACCGTAATCAAGCCTCAATTGTGAAGATACACCCAGTACCAGTCTTGTGTGACTCCATGTTGCTTTCTTTAAATAAACATGTATAGAACCCTCATTTTAAAAGATATTGTTATCAAATTTTAATTTCATCCAATTCTAGTTATCTGGATTCATTTATTTACAAAAAAATATTTTATGTTTATTTTATCTCTGCAGATCTGTGTTTATATTTAATGTCTATGTTGATTTTTCTTTACCGTACTGGAAGTTCTCCTTGGGGGCTTCTTCATGCTCACACAAAATCTTCTCTGGCTCATTTCAGAGCTTCTCTTGATGCGCACTTGATCCCAGCTCTTAGAAATAGAGTCAAGGATTCAATCTTATTCTGGACTTTTTTTCAACCGCAGCCATTGCTTCAGTTTTTCGGCTCCCAACAAAAGCATAGATGTACATAAACTTCCAATTCAGAGATGGCATTGAAAGAGAACGAAGATTAGCTAGTTATTTGTTTTTGCCTTTTCCATTTTAGGCCCAAAAATGTCTGGTTTGTCTTGGTTTAAAAAAATGAAAAATACTCCTTTTCTGTGACTGCCAGACTAAACTACCCCGTGCTTAGGGATCCGATACAGGGATTAGAAACAAAACTCTGTCAAGAAAGAAAAAAAACATGTGCTCAAACCAAATATTTAAATGGTAAAGACTTTTATTTGGTAGACATTTGCTTAACATTTTATCATTTGTCTCTCAGAAGACGTCCACATCTTGTCTGAATAGTCTTCTTATTGTGATCCCTGGTGTATACACCTGAAAAGTATTAAACATTCAGTACGCTTTCTGGAACTACAAGTGAACGCAATGTTCTTGGGAATCAGGAAACCACAGGGAACATGCGGTTAATTAGTTTTATTAATCTGCTTTTATTAAGAACACCTTTTGCATTCGGCTTTATTGATTTGCCATTTTGAGACAGGCGTTTTAATTAAAGGGTTTTGGAAATGCCAACATGCCTTAAAGAGGCAAGAAAAACCCATCTTTCAGATAGAGAACGATAATGTGGGAGAAGTCATTGGGAAGCTTTTTAGGATGTCACCATTAAAACATGGCTTTCAATTAAAATCTGCATTGGCAGAATAAGCAGTGTCTCTTCTTTAAGGAGATAATTCCCAATTACAAATTCATTAAACATGTTTGTTTGCTGTTTAAGGCCCAAAATTGCATCACTAAAGATACAATTGTTATTTTTGTGACGCCGTCTAGTACAGGCAGAGTTTTTAAAAGGTCCCTCAGATGTGAAAAGGACTTGATGTGTATGTAAACAACTTCCAAAGAACAATCCAAATCCACCGGGAACTTTTTGTGCATCATCACAAATCTTTGACGGCCTCTTGACAGAAACTTGAAATGAGCATTACTCTCCCCCTAGTTGTTCTCTTCTCTTATTTTTCCCAGTGGAGAAGTACAGTCTGCTGAGGTGCTTTTGTTGGGTTTAAAGATGAACATAACTTCTCCCAGCAACCTGCTGTGGATGCACTTGACAACTTCCAGTTGACGGGAAGGAGTGGATCAGCAGGAGCTCTGGATGACTCCACAACAAGCCATTTTGAAACGAGAGGGTTGTGTTGGCGTGCATAGCTTGCTGTTTTAGATTTTGATTGAGTCAAATTGGCTCATGAGATGGGCACGCCCCCTTTAAAGTAGCATGTCTGACCAAGTTGTCTTTGAGATATGAAGCTAAGATCTGAAGAATCAATGAGTATTGTGTTTATTGACTTTTGCGTTAACCCCTTGAATGCAGGAAGTACGCAACACTCCTCATGCTGGTGCACTGCCAAATACGCCTCGGCTGACACATAGAAACACATAGAAATGTTTAGGTTATTTCAAACAAAAACACATGACCAGACACTCTGAATACTTACTTTTATGGTATGCGGAGTAAAATTGTTAAACATTATTACATTGTTATACATTAATACATTATTACATTTACGTCTTATGAGAAAAAAATAAACAAAAAAAACACTTGATCAAATCATTTTGATCTCCATAACCTTTTAAAACATTGAGAAAATATCATATGGTATGTTCAGGTAGGTATTCTTTCCACTTGTGAACCTTTTCCCGTCACTTACATCTTATCCACTTCCCCCTTTCCTTTTAACACCCTTCTTTCCTGATATAATTAATGCAAACTGGTCCGTGGGAAAAATAACTAAATAAATTTACTGCTTCCATCCAGAGGAGGAAACACCACACCAGGTGTTCACTCCCCTGGAGAGAACAAAACCGTCCTACTCAAATGAAGCACCTACTCCCCCATGTGGTGGCTTTTGAGCAGGACAGGACAAGGTGAAAAAAACATTGAAAAAAACCCTAAATTCACATTCATGCGAGGCCACACCCCCTTGGGTTAATACGGAAAAATGCAAACAGGTATCTGTGGAACTAGAGATTTGGCCAGAAATTGGATTTTGGTACAATGTATTTTATTTGACAAAGTGCATAAATTAAAAACATGTAGTACTCATTAAGAGTTCAAATATAATAAAAAAAAAGTATAACATGTTGACTGGTTACAGTGACAAGGACATCTATAGACATTCTGATTATTTATGGACAGGTGTAATCAGTAATTCAGATTTTCTCACATAGACATAAAAAAGTAGTAATTAGTGTAAATATCAAAAGAACACAAGGAAATTTATTTCAATAAGGTTCTCAAGTAATATTTGTCCAAGTGTCATAATGTTTAAGAGAATTTATTGAAAATATTTTGAAAGATTTGAAGAGTGATGCCTTCAGATTTCCACATTTTTGCACGGAAATGTTAAACATCAAAGGAGTCATGATCAACATGTATGAGGAAGTGAGTTGAGGAAAATGCATACTCCATTTTCACGAGTTAATAAGACAATATACACATCACACCAAAAGACAATTTAAGATATTGGTGAAGTAAATTGACATAAACAGGCATATTTTCCACAACGGAAGATGTATTTGGAAGTTTGAAAGTCAGGAACTACACAAAAAATGACTTCAGGCATGATATTTGAAGTAAAGAAAACATTTTTCCTGTTTTTTTGCACAAAAAATTGTTATATCAGTTGTAGTTTTAGTGGGTAATGCTTTCACTCTCTTGGGGGCACTCTTAAAATACCATTTAATTTAATATTTAAAAAGTTTGAATCATATTATTTTTAAGTGAGTTACTCATAACATAAAGATCCACTTCATTCCAGTTATTTCTCCAAATCAATCCATTTGCTTTTGCTTTCGTTGGATTTCATCAGTCTATAGGATATTGTCCCTGAAAATAGGTTCAAAGTGTTTAGTGTAAAAAATGCTTTTTATGCTTAGTCTTCAACTTCAGGCCACTGCGTATCATGTGCCGCCTCTACTACGACACCAGACGTAATACGTGAAGACTTTAATTTGAACAAACTGGGAGCAGTATAAGCTGCAATGACCTCTAACCTGGCAAGGAGGATGTAGTGGTGTCAAATGTTGCAGACAGGTCGACCAGTAGGGAGACAAGACCAGACATTAAAGCTATCTGCAGGTCTCTATTAATTTTTAAGAGGTCTGTCTCAACACTGTGTGACTGGAATTGCATATAAAGGTTGCTATCCACTAGAAAATCCCCCATGCATCAATGTGCTCCTGACCCCCAATGTTTCTAAAACAGTTCCCAGATGTTGCTTTGAAAATAGTAGGGTGTGATCCCAGTTTCTGGACAGATCTGCTCAAAATACGACAATTAATTGGCTTCATCCCTTTCTCCTGTCAACCAGTAAACCAGTGTGTGATGCAGGTTCTACTGCACAATGGCATGCTGCACTTTAGCAGTGGATAAAGAGCCATCCATATTTAGTGGATGAATAAAAGGGACTACCAAAATAAAAAAATAAAAAAAACGCTGGATGCTTGTCTGTCGAAGACACATGCAACAATAAAACCTAGAGGGGTACTTTGAAATGTCAACACCTGGTGATTAAAAAAACCCAGGAGAGTACCAGAGAGCAAGAACAAGCGTGAAAGTGGAAAAGAACGCACGGTTTTGAATAATGCACGCTGGAGTGTGAGAGTCTGAAATAACAATCAGCTTGAAATGTCAAATGGCGGAATAGGAGCAAGAGGACCATTGCTTATTCACCCTGCCTGCCGCACTGCCACTTCGCCGGGGTTCTGGAGGAGAAAGGTGTCGTTCTTGGGACCTGCTGTTTTGAGCAGGGTATAAATCAGGCTGTCACATTGAAAGCTCGGGTACAAGTTTTAGCAAACTTTTCAAACTGCGGATCAGGAATGATGGTTTGTTCCAGTTGTTTGCAGTTAAAGCATGACCCAGTATTCTTTGAAAAATGTTTACTGTGCATTTTTGATGCCTTTATGAATAATGCCCTTCTAACTCTTTGCTTTCCAGGCATAATTTGTGACAAACGCACAACGTCTGAGCAATTTCATTTAGAATTGTTCTTAAAAATAGAAATTCAGAAATTATAAATGATATGCCTCGTCCGATGCTGTTCATCATGACTCTTTGATCTTTTGTCTGGAACTGGCATCAAGGGGACTGCACTCGATTGGTTCAGTTCATAACTGGCAGGTCAATCTTCTATGTTAGTTTTGAGGTCTGTAAATCTTTATCAATGCTATTGTTATATGGAATCTCCCACGGGTTTGTTGTAGGCTCAATATTGTTCTTCATATATCTGTTCCTTCCTTCCTTTCTTCCTTCATTTTTTACTTGCTTCCGTCCCTTTTTCCTCCCTTCCTATCTTCCTTGTTTGCTTCCTTCCTTACTTTTAAATTTTAATTTAAAAGGAAATTTTAATTCTTCCTTCCTTGCTTCCTTGTTTTCTTGCTTCCTCCCTTGCTTGCTTCTTTCCTTCCTTTTAAAATTTTATTTAAAAAGGAATTGTAATCCTTCCTCCCTTGCTTGTTTTCTTGCTTGCTTGCATCCTTCCTTCCTTTTAAATTTGAATTTTTTATTTAAAAGGAAATTAAAACCCGTCCTTCCTTGCTTGCTTGTTTGCTTGCTTCCTTCCTTCTTTCTTACCTTGCGTGCTTCCTTGTTTCCTTGCTTGCTTCCTTTCTTCCTTTTAAATTTTAATTAAAAGGAAATTTGAACCTTTCCTTCCTTCTTGCTTCCTTCCTTCCTCGCCTGCTTCATTCCTTGTTTCCTTCCTAGTTTGATGAGATACGTTGGTGCCTCAAGAGCTGTTGGGACATATAGATTTGATATTTTTTACTCTTAGCAGTTTAACACTGAAAGTGCATTATTGATCAGTTTAAAATCCAATAATAATTATTATTTCCGCAAATCTAGTGATTTTTTTTTTTAATAAAAAAGGTTCAAGTAGATTTTCACCCATGGTAGTTTCATCTTCATCCCCTATAGTTCCTGAAAAAACAATGTGGTGTTAGCGTGACGATTCATGTTTTTTTCATAAGAAAACCTTTGCACAGATAAAGAAGCATCTCTTCAAGTTTTCTGTCACAGCTGCTGTGTTCCCCTTAGAGAGTCCTCAAATGAAGATGACATTACAAGCAACTTTTACCTCAAAACGTCAACAAAAATAGCACTCCTGCATATGCAGAGTGATTGACTGTTGGTAAATAAAAGAAAAAGAGGCAGAAATCAGAGCAGGGAGGGAGAACCCTGAGTAGAAGGAGAGAAATGAGATGAATGAATATTAGGTTTTTATGCATGATATTTTAAGTTATTTTTTTTACCCTAGATTGTATGTTTTTCTAATTTTGGTACTTGTGCATGAATGATTTCACAAAATGTAACTATACAGCACCACATCCATAAACAGCCGGACTTTCCCACATTAACTATACTGCAGATTTTCTTTTGAAACTGCATAAAATTGTCAAAAACAAAAGACAAATTGTAAAGCGTTTAAAATTCCAATTTAACCAAAAGAACCAGCTGTTGCTGCTTTTGTTTTGTGAGTTCTCAGCTTATTTTTCTCAGGTAATAAAGGTTCAGATTCCACAATAAAAACACAACAGAGCCTAATGTCTGCTTTGGAAGTTGTGTTGTGGTCTGCACAGCAAGCTTAACGTCCAGGAGATCTACGAGAATGTTATAAGGTCATTTATTTTACAATTTAACCATAAATCCTATAAATAGTTCAGCAAAAGTGATTTTATTTAGATTTTTAAAATGCACAGTTTACCAGGAACACATCGCCATTATTAGCCTAATAACGTTAAGTACGTTAACATGGACGAAGCTAATATCGCGAGTGTGTTTGGATCAAAGGGTGATCTGGAAATGGGGAGAAATGTCGGGTAGCTTGAACAAATGTGAGCAGATGTAAGTCTGAGAGTAATATGACTAATAACCAGGAGTGAAGCATTGGTTGGTCCTCCAGAACCATTTGACTGATTGTATACGGGTTGTTCTGATTCATAAATGAATATTTCCAGCCGTTCTCCAAGCTTTAAGGGGTAATGGGTAGGGGTAAGGAACAGAAATGGAACTCAGCCTGCATCTCCTATTTTTATTTATAGTTTACCTTTCTATTTCTGCTTCCATTCCCGTTAGTGATTGTGTAGTTAATGCGCTACACAGCTCAGATTGGTGTGGTGATGCTTCTACGAGAAAGAAGCGGATAACGCATTCAAAGCAATCCCTGTCGACCACATATCTCGCCTCAGTGAATCACCTCTTGTGTTTAAAATTCTGCCAGGGGTCACCAGAAAGAGATGGATGCTACAGGAATACTTTATGTGTCAGATAGTTTAATAGTACTAGGCACAGATTTGAGTTTGGTGGTCTATGAATGTAAAAGTTGGGATGTTGCTGTGTGCAACATGCTTTGGTGTGTTTTATTTATATATAGTAAGAGTATTTATTTCTTAATTCTGGAGGGTTTTATTGCTTTATAGTTCATAATTTGCTAATATTGTTGTGTTTTACGTTGAGAAGTGTCCTGAACGATCTTTGTGGCTCTATGCAAATGTTGCCTGGTTGGGCGATCATGTAGGGGTCAGTTGAGTGGTCAGGTGGTTTTTATGTTGTGAACTGTAGTGTAAGCCAATTTAGGGGCGGCAAGTAGCGTAATGGTGGAGTTGGCCATCCTATAGCCTAAGGGTTGGCTGTTCAATCACCACCAGGACCATTCAGCCATTGAGGCCTTGGGCAAACCACTTCACCTGGATTTGGACCTTTATGGATGTTTGTGACTGGTGGGGTGTGTTTAGTGGTGGACAGGAAGCCATAGGCGCGAAATGGCAGCTACGTTCTGTCAGACTGCCACAGGGCACATGAGGCCTGCCAAGGTAGCTCACCACCACCAGTGTGTGAATGTGGAGTGAGTAAAAATGCTCTGAAAATTGTAAAGTGGCGAAAAAAGCGCTATATACATTGATGGCATATCTCTGGCTATATCCAATTGGTCATTGGTTATGCAATAATGGATCGTGACACTTTGATCTCTTGTTTGGAACTGGCATCACGGGGACTTCACTCGATTGGTTCAGTTTGTAATGCTATTGTTACATGGAATCCACCAGGGGGCGGTTCTAGGTCGAACAGTCTTCAAGAAATATCAGTTTCTTTAGAAGGGCTCATGTATACACACATTGGAGAGATTGTAAAGCGAACTTTTAATTTTGAACAAAATCTTCAGCACAGAATTGGGTGTTAAGGACACTGGAGTGTTGTGTCATTAAGCCAGTAAGCGCTTTAAAGATATTAGCGCTAATGCCCAGTAGATTGGTTATCAGCTTCACACACCAGCCATGAAATTTTGGTGGGGGAGATTAAGCCTTTTTTCAGTTGCGGTTCATACAGTTTTAGATAAATGTAAAGAAATCCCCTGGTTTTAATTTGAAACTTGTGTAAGGAAAGTTTGATAAATATTTCATAGCATATTAGAACAAGAAGCTAATATGGATTTCTTCAAGTGTAACCTGTTATTTCATTTACCCTTGGACCCAGTTGTTTTATATAACAACAAATATTCACATTCATTTAGAGGTGGAGTGTTCCAAATATGCTGAGAAATTTTCATCCATGCTGAGGGAGAGATGTTTGCATGTCTAAGGGGTTGTTCGAGACTGAGGGAAGGATGGTGCGTGAGATCGATAGATTGTTAATGCAGCTGCTATTACTGGTCTGTCATGGTGAAGAAGGAGCCAAACCAAAAAAAAATAATTCTCTCTTTACCCGTCAATCTGCGGCCCTACTCCCACCCAAAGGTCATGATCTTTGGGTCATGACTGCAAGAAAATGGTCTCTGTTGGAAGTGGCTTAAATGAGCTGTCTCCGAAGGGTGTTGGGACACCCTCTTAGAGGAAAGACATAGTAAAGGAGGTTAAAGATAGGAGTTCTGTAACCTAGGAGGAGGTCGAAGACACTCAAAAGGAGCCAACTTTGTTGGGTATCAATCTCGGATGTCCCTTGGAAGACCAAGGATTATGTTTCTCAGATGGGATTGACTTAGAAGCCCCCCGGAAGAACTCTATGTAGTGACTAGTGAGAGTGAAGCCTGGACTTTCTTGTTAAGAATGCTGCTTCAGCATGTAAGTGTTACTTTAAGAAGGAAGCTCTTATTATTTTTGAATATTCAAACTATGACGAGGGAAAGGTGTGAGACGGGGATTAGATTAAACGCAGAGTCTCCAATCTCCCAGAAATTGGAACCTAATGCTCTTCAATTGTGGTCTCCCTGCTGGACCAAGATAGCTCCAGTGGTTCCTAGATGAACCTGGCTGGCAAACTCCATCCTTTTGGCTAATATGGCTATACCTGCCACTGACCTGGAGCCAGAACACACACAGCACCTCTCTAGCAGCTGAAAAAAAGCGGTGGGGGTGAACTGTTAAGCTAATTAAGCTAATGCTGATGAGCTTTGCTGTTGGTGGTTTATTCGTATTGTTGTGACTTAATCTGATAAAGCTGATTAAAAGAGGTAATTTAATAATGGTTAATAGATTGTTCATCTTCAACTGTTACAGTCCACCTACTCCATGTCTACTTCTTCATGCCTGGTGTCATGGGACACTGGATAAAGGAGAGGGGAACACAGAATGATTAACCACGACTAAACCTGAGGTGAGTTGCAAGAGAGTAGTAAAAGTGGAGAGTTGCTCGAGTGATGACGATCGAACCAGGTGGACAACACACAGATGAAGAGAACAAAGAAAGTTAGGAGCTCTCATGAGAGTCAGGGCGTGTGAACTGTAGATCTAACAACTGAGGGAGTTCAGAGAGAGGATTGGAGAAGAGTGCTGATTGGATGATTGGTCCTGTGAGCTGATTTCCTGCTCAATGAGGTGCTTCTGATTACTGGTTGAGTCTTGTCTGGGAACACTGGTTCCATGACAGTTGGGGACTATAGCTCTGATTTTACAGGTAACAGCCTAACCTTAAAAAAAATTTAATATAACAGATGGCAATTTAAATGCCTACTCAATGTATACATCATAACTAGACACACAATTTTAAAATATATATGTAGTATGCAACAGTAGCAATTATATATATATATATATATATATATATATATATATATATATATATATATGCTCATTTTAATATATTAATCTGAATCTTTAATATATTAAACGGAATAATAACATGATCATTTTTGTGATGTGACTTTTCAAAGTGGGTCATTTATGTTCTTTGCATAAATACTTAAATATTGGTTTAGTCTGACATAAACACGTGTATGTTTTTGGAGGTGGAGCCAATTGTTCTTGTTATAGATGATTGCTTAAAATGGGCTCCAGAAAAAAAAAGTGTGATTGGTTTGAAATCTCAGTGAATGTGTCATCTCGTCACAGGAACCTAAGGCACTGCAAATGTCACGCATATTTCATCTAGAATTATGTCGGTGGGTGTTTCGATTTGCACAGTTTCACTTCTTGAAGAACTGTTGAGGTCTAATGTGTCTGCGTCAGCATAAGTGGCTTCAGTAGTGACGTTTGAAAGAAGTGAGCGGAAAAGAGATGCTTTACCTCTAAATCCCATCTTTGCTTAAAGGCTCATCTTGAATCTTTCCCCCTAATCTGAAAATAGAAAAGGGGCCTGAATTTGACATCCTGTAAAATGAACACAAACATGTGTCTATGCAAATATTCCCACTCTGTTGAAAGCGGCCATTTTAAACAGTAGTTAAATTTAATCACATGTTGTCCGTCAATCAACTGAGGATTGGTTCATCAAAATGCAGTGCACTACTAAAATGTGTTAAAATTGCTCAATTAGGTGTAATAGATGTAATAGCTTTAAAACAGTTCTACCTCCTGAAAGGTTCCTGGTTTATTTGAAGGACGTTTTGGGAGAGAAACCATTGCCTTAGTACAGCGAGCTGAATTCATGCGAGTTCAATTCTGACAGCATGTCAATAGAAGCATCAGAGCAGAGAAATATCATTTCATTTTCTCTCCCCCCGGGTGTTGGTGTTTGGCTGAATGTGAAATTAGAGGCAAGAGTGATCCCTGTAGCTCTGCACTTAAAACTCAAGAAAAGCTTGGATCTCACTTGAAAAGGGTTGTTTTTATGGGAAGAAATTAGCAAAATGTGTAGTTAGTGTTTAGTGCTTCTGCTAACTGCTAATGCTAACATTGAAATGTTAAAGAATTGCAGTAATTACATTATTTATGTAATTTATTAGTACCTTGAGATACAAATTAATTCGTTCCTAGGTGGCCTTCGTATCCTGAATTTTTACAGGCAAAACGCGTAATCCATACAATGGCTCTCAGAAACAGTATAAATTAATACAAAAAAATTTGAAAACCAGAGAAAAATCAACTAATGTTTCGTCAATTCTTAAAACTACACATTGTTTATGTAATAAATGATAATAAAACAGAATAGAACACATGGAAAAATATAAGGAAACAAATGTGAAACCTTTCCTTGCGAGTGAGGCGATGTGTGTTCATGAATTACGAACACCAACACGAAACCGTAGACAGTACTGAAAGTGTGTGTGTGAAAGGGATGGAGAGAGCGCTTCTGAGAAAGCGTCATGGGTATGATCTGACCAATAGGAGAGCAGCCACACGAATTTCAAATGTCAACAATGTAGAACGCATACATTCACATTTCTCGATTTTTTTGGGGGAATTTTTGTCATATCGAAAATGTTGTTTGAGAGACTCTTTGTATCTTGGATTTTTCGTGACGTGAAGCATTTGTATCTTGAGGTACCGCTGTACATGATAAATACAAATACAAAAAGTAGCTAATCATCCTTTATTTCCATTTTAAGACTCGATTCACTTGAAAGTTCTGAACTAATCAACATTTGATGGAAAAGCACTCTAATTTCAAGTAACACACTTACGATTGGAAGACACTAGTGACCCAGCCAATCAGAAGCAGAGGAGGGCAGAGCTTTAGCTCCACAAAGCCACAGTCAGGAAAACGATTGCTACTTTGAGCAGAATTTCACGTGGAGACAAGTTGGAAGTGAGAGAGCTGTCAGGTGTTTCAATTTCTTATTTGTTAGCCATATACATGGTTAAATGTTGCATTTTTTTTATTCAAGCTTATATTTATCCATTTAGCAGAAGGTTTCATCAAAAGAAACTTACAGAACGGGAGAAAAACACAAGAAAAAAGTGCTCAGAGAAGTTCTAGCTAATTTTAGAATAAATTAAGAGGAGCAGTTCAATTTTATTTGATTTCAATGGTATATTGTTTTATTGTATACACTTAATATACATTATATAGCGTTCCCTGGAGTTTGAACGCATTATATTTTTGTTGCTGGTGCTATGCCCTGACTGAGCCACAGGAAAGTCAGTGTAATGTCATGTGAAGCATCTCTTAGTCTTTGAAACAAAAAGTGGCAACATGACACAATTAGCAAAACTAGCATAAAAAGCTAAGAAAAACAAGGTTTATCTCACGAAGTCTCATTTTTAAAAACTGAAGGATTAATTTAAGTGTTTTTTGGGGGGGCAAAGGCAGCAATGTAAGTCACGCAGAGGAGAGGATGACAGCTATATACATAATAAAAGTCTCTGTGAGTGATAGCCTCCATTTTAACTCGCCGAGATCATTCACTCACCTATTTTTTTACCTGCTCAGATCTTTTCTGATTACACTTTCTTTTATTCATGAGGCCTCGTGGCACTGTTGGGGTTTCAATAAGAACGCAATCTAAAGTAAACATCTGTCGCAGGATGATTTTATATGTGTGATTGAAAGCTGAAAATGAGATATGATGGATTCTGAAAGAGGTAATTTTATCAACAGATATTCATTGACATGGTGATCCGTCATAAAGGAATTCAGCTTACTCTTTCATTTAAAAGAAACACGTTTAGTCTCTGGAAATGGAACATTATTCAGTGTTTCCATTAGTGTTTGTAGAGGAAAACTCCACTGCTGTGTGCACAACAGACAGTATGGTTTCATTTGCATGTTAGCTTCAAACCAACGTAGCGATATGGAAAACACATGTTGACTGTCACCAAGAGTTAGCTCTGTTTTGCAGATTCACATCTACATGTCCACAGGCATCTTATGGGAAACACTCGTTGTGCTTCTTGTGTATTTCATTTTGTAAAATCAAACTAATGTTTACATTTAGAAATGTTGCCATTTTAAAGTGTTCTTTTGAAATATGACCAAACACACTGCAGCTTCCTGCCATTAGAATAATTGAGGGAATTTTTCATTTAGAATGCTGACAAGATTGCCATATAATGCTGAATACACATCTCTTAAGTGTCGTAAAAAACGACATAAAATCAAACAAAAGCAGTTTTAAGTGTATTCTCCTGTATGTATAACTATATAAAATGATACATATTTGTTGAAAATAAAATTGTAGCATAATTATTTTGGCTTTTAAATAGTTCTGACTGGTACTACTAAAAGAATTCAGGGCGATTGCTGTGAATGCTGGGAAATTTTCCGTTGACTTAACATGGGGTCAAACTCAAACCGAAAACCTCAAATAAACTTCAAACTGATTACACTTGTGGAGGTTACCAGTCTGTGCAAGAATTTACCAACCACTATGCAAAAGTATTGGACCCCCAGGCTCTAGATGGGATTAAATACAAATAAATGGCCACAAAGATATCTTCAAGATGAAGAAATGGAGGTTTGTTTACGTTCGTAACAAATTAACAGCTTGACAGCTTCCTAGCAACCAAAATGTTTACCCTAGCGACCACATTTTCTGAACTCTACCTTAGCTTTGGTAAATGACCATTTACAATAGAAACCAGGTTGATTTATCTTACTCATGGTGAAATCTAGAAAACGAAAACTGTTAAACATTACTTTTACATCTCCAAACTACCCATCTAGTTACGTTTTACAAGGAAACTCCTTCCCGATTCACTTAAATGTGAAAACTCTAAACTCTTAAAAACCCTCTATAACCCTCCCCACATGTGCATTGTGTCTTCTCAAGGATAGAAAGAAATGCAGGGTTATAGAGCTTTAAAGTGAGCCGGGCGTTTTGCTGGTGGAAAATAACCTTCATGCTACACTTCCTCTTCAATAAGTCCTGTGTTTTGATTGTCCCAGTGTTTTGTTAGCCTGTCTCATGGGAAGGGTGTATGAAACATGACAAGACAATCTGCACCCAACATAAATGAGCGCATCAGCCCTTGCAACGCAGCCTGTGGCCAAGCATGACCTACATCCTGTTTGTTATGTGCAGTAGCAGAGTGTGTTTGCATTGGAACTTGTGATCTTTGGATTCTTGCATGGTTTGTAGAATTAAGAAAATTTAAAAAGGAAAAATGTAAAGTTTTATTTTGCCCCAGTATTTCATTTGGATTGACAAGTTAATCATTACATAAGAAACTTAACTAAACAAGGGGTTCAGTTCAAGGGATCATTGACGTGGTTGGTTTTTAGTTTGAGCAATAATTTTTGCCATTTTAAAAGGTACACATGCCATCATGGAGAGGTGAAATCTGAGCTCCTTGAGCAAAAAAGGATAAGGGTCTTAATGACTCTCACGGCATAGGAGTGGGTCCCCAATCCAGTCCTTACCAATTTAGTTGTCTATTAGTTGTAACCACACACACAAAAAATATTTATTTTTCCATGACACTGAGGGAGTGGGATGAAAAAGTGTTGATCTGAAGCACCATACATTCGAAGGAATTCAAGAAGATTAAATAATAATTAATTTCACATGCCTTTGAATTGGTGCCATGACCCGGTAAAGATCAGGGTAAATGTAATGGAGCTATGAGTTAAAAAAAAAAAAATCCTGGACTTAAGAGAATAAATCTGATATAAAAGTAAATGTAACTTATGTTTCCGCTTAGAGAATTTTGCTTCTGCACATTCATGTGCTTTTAAACTGGTGCCATGACCCTGAAAGTTTTTTAACATTGTTGACACAATTCCTCATTTAGAATATTTGTGAAGTGTATGAAATAGAAACAGAGAATCTAGCAGGAAATAAATGTTACTTTAACTGATGAACACTTAGACAGATGAACCACTAATAAAGCCACAGTCAAGTTTTGTTTTATTTATAAATATACATGCTCTACATGTTTTTAGAATATCTATGAAATGTATGAATTTGAAACAGAAAATCAAATATAAAACACAGAGAACTCTTTACTCCTGACTTGAGCATACATTCATGTGCTTTTATATTGGTGCCATGACCCGGGTAAGATTGGGCGTGATTCTAATGAAATGGTTAAAATTCTGGAAATTTTCTTTTCAATCTTTTAGAAGTTTCTAAATTAGAAGAATCTAGAGTTTAACTACTTAAGTCTCACAACTGATAGAAGATGACTTTGCTTCATCACTTAAATGGTGCCATGACCCAGTTAAATTTGTATGAAGTTGATTTACACAAGTAGAAACCAATGAACCAATACGAAATAAAGGTTACTTTAAAGAGATTAATTACATCTGATACAAGCATAGATGCATTGATATCCAGAGTGGTCTTAAATAACCATACATATTAGCTGAGATGCGTGGGCTATTATTACTTTGGTTTAATTGGGTTGTTATTCAGGATTTCTCTCAATGTACTTTGAGAAGAAACTGTGACTCACACTCACTCAAGGAACAGAAGAGGCTGGATGATGAGGCATTTTATCATCAGTAGCTTGTGCTCGTACAATAGCAGTCTTTTTTGGGTAACACAGAAAAGGTTCAAGAGATTTGCATGGGCTCTGCCATATTTCAAAGTTCAGAACATTGTATTCACAATGTCTATAATTGGTTCTGGACGAAAGGGTATAGATGAAGGATAGGCGACATAATCGCCGTTTGAAACATGCATCACTGCACTAAATAATGTCCTCTTGGGCTATTTCAAGCATTTGGTTTCAGGATTGGAGCAAAACTTCTAGGACTGTGGTACTCCAGGAATGACTTTAGTGTGGAAAATATACTGATTTGGGTTTAATCAGTTTCCCGCGACTCTTCCATTAGTCAAAAGTGCAGAAGAAATGAAGAAAATAAAGAAAAAATTTGCTACACAATAACCTTCTCAGGCCATTCTAATACACATTTTATGCAGTTAACCAAGTGCAAATGAATCAAAAAGCGCTGTTTTTGCAGGTTTTATAGTTTCATATGCGTCTAACTGGATTTATTGATATGATTGTGCTTATCGTGCACTGCATATTAAACGGTATATCTTTTAAGCATTTGATTTTCTTCTGTAACTGATACATGCACTATCCCCGACTCTTTCCCTCGAGGGAAGAGCAAGAAGAGTCAGAATGAATTGAGATGCTGTATTATCACCTCTGTTACTTCATAATGTCTGCCTCAGGGTACCTGACAGTGTGGTCAACCAAGGAGGAAATTGCTCCATACAACTCTGGTTGGGAAGAATAGGGAATAGGGCTAGGTGCTAGCGCAAAAGATTTTCTTGTAGAAATCCATTTTGTATTTGTTTTATTTAATTGTTCTTTTATGATTTATTAAAAATCGATAGATGTAAACTCTAGAGTTTACAGTAGGACTCGTTGTTTAGCATTGAGGAGGTTGAGAGGCTCCAAACAATTCAAACAAACCTTAATCTCAAGATCAAGTAAGTCAAGTAAGCTACCTCCCAGTTTGTGTCATTGTAGGAGCACAGTTGCGCACTATCTCTGTAGGAAAGAGTTCAAGTTCAAGTTCATTTGTATAGCGCTTTTCACAACAGACATTGTCTCAAAGCAGCTTTACAGTAAACCAACAAGTTTAAACTCAGAAATGAATTAATTACTAAGTGGTGTATATGTCCCTGATGAGCAAGCCTGGGGTGACTGTGGCAAGGAAAAACTCCCTTTTGGAAGAAACTTTGAGAGGAACCGGACTCAAAAGGGGAACCCATCCTCATTTGGGCGACAACAGCAGTGTGATTTATATAAACTATAGCATAAACAGATGATTTGGTAGTATAAAGAGATAATATAGTATAAACAGATGATGACTGTGTCAGGTGTAGGTCCAGGGGGCGCCGGAACATCTCCAGGTGAATTCGGTTGTTAGGTGAGCTGGTGGGCGGAGCCTGCGGGGCGCCGGAACATCTCCAGATGAGTCTGGTTGTTAGGTGAGGAGCTGGTGGGCGGAGCCTCCAGGAGTCTCGGGATGAGTATGGAAAAGAAGAAAAGAAGAGTGGAGCGGAATTTGCGTAGCTGCTGTTCGTAATATTAAGAGTGAAGGTCTCTACACACTGATCCAAGTTTCGGTCCAACAACAGGCCTAGATCAAAAACCATGGGCACCGACGGGGCATCAGCATCACACATCTGACCGAAAGAGTGGTGTCAAAAAAAAGATTTTATTGCCATATTGGAACCGTTTTTTACAAGAGGAACGACCAACGATGATGATTTACAAGAATGCAAGATTTCAGGCACCAAACTAGCCTGAAGTCCTCCCAGCCAGTCTCTGGATTTTAGCACTCCCCTACTTCATATACTCTACTCACCTCCTTCCTGCAGACATTGTCTGGTGCTCTCCAGCTTCTACAGACAAGAACTCTCTCTCTCTCTCTCTCTCTACCTAAAATAATTATATTGTGACACCATTAGGTTCTACTTCCGTTGGATCACTTACCAGCATCTCCTCAATCGTCCCTACTCTTTCCCGCTGAAACAGACTTGGACTTTACCTTCTCTGTTTTGGTCCTGTGTTTGCAGTCCTGTTCCAGTCCTGCTGATCATGTGATCATTGTTTGATCATTTCTTTTCTGTGAAAGGAACATTGTTGTTTGTTACCACCTTTTTTGTATTTGATGACTCAAACCATCCAGTTTACATCCTCATCTCCAGATCTGTGATGCCAGATAAAGCATTGATGACACACGCAGGGTCATGCTCCTAATTACGTTTAATGGTTTATGTTTGTTTTAGTAAATGGTACAGTGTTCTTATAATTCCACATGTTTTTATTGGCCAATAGTTTTAAATCCTCCCATTGTAGCCGAAAAGTTGCATAAATGTTTCTGACATCCCCTACAAGAAATAACTGATGTGAATAAATCTCATTATCCTGAAGCTGGAGGCTGAGAAACCACTAATTAGAATTCAAAAAGTCATAGCTTTTCTCCTTTTGGGGATTTGGTCACTTGTAGGTCACTCGATGTCACAAAGTCAGGGCAATGTCTGGACATTTTGACACAGACAGATTTGTTTCAGTGTTTGAATGCCCCTGAGGCTGCTCATGTCATTTTTGCTCTTTGAGTGAATGTAGCGCTGAAGAATTCTTTATCCAGATTTCTTGGCGTCTCGGATGGCTGCCTCAGACAAAACAAATTTGCTTTGTATATAGTCAGACGGCAGGAAAATAGCGTTGTTTTCTTTCTCTGAATGTAAACGAAAAACCAGCAAACTCTAAAAGATTGTTTCATGTTCGTGTCCTCTGAAAGTTTCTCTCTCCAGGCAGCCTATATTGCTGCTGTTGAGAGATAAAATTGTTGTTCTAACAAGTGCTCTCACTGGTGGTTGAGAGGGAGTATATGGAGAAATCAGGCACTTACTTGAAAGATTGTGGTGATTTGCAGAATAATACAACAGCTGGAAATCCAGCAGCAAAAACAATTCGTGCTGGGAGTGTTTTGGGTTAGAATGAGTGAAAACGTGCTGGAATATATGAAATCAGATCTTGCTTAGAATGAGGTTGCAGTGACTAGAAAAACTCATTTCAAATTCGGTTAAGGTTTTTCAGATTGCTCTACAGGTGGCAATCAGTGACTGAGAGGATACAGACATTATAAATAAATATATGCAACTGTTTTAGTCAGGTGTGAAAAAATGGGGCAGCACAGTGGTGCAGTGGGTAGCACAGCAGCCTTTCAGGAAGAGGGTGATTGGTTTGAGGTCAACCACTGATGACCTTCCAGAGAGTTCTCAACGTTCTTGTGAGGGTTTCTAATTCCTGTCAGAATTCTCTAAATTCCCCTCTGGACTGGCCCATATCACTGGAGAACCAGTACAATCCTTTGACCATGCAAAGGAAGAAGAGGGTCACGAAAATGCGGATATGGATGAGGATCGTAGATGCAGAGGTCAGACAAGTAAAATTGTGCAGCAGATTCATGACATTTCAAATGAACTAACTACCAGGTGAAACGAGTAGCGCAGAAGCCAGTGCAACCCAGATACACTCATCTACTCTTTATGACGAGAACCAAATTATTCTATTACCTCACGTCCTTAAGCTGAACCAACCTATCAACGGATCAGCTTCACTCTCCCACCTGCCTACCCTTCTCCACACTCCGGGGGTCAACTCGAATGCATCTGAGAAGGACATCTGCACCTTGCACATTCGTACCTACCTCTTATACTAAGAAACATAAGGCTGGTCCTAATTTCAGGCTATTGAAGTCGTCCTCATGGAAGAGTTTCAGCCAAAAAGCCATATGTCTGAGGCTGAGGTCTCTAACAATTCTGGGAGGTTCTCTGGAGAGTTCCTCCGGTTACTCAAAGAGTACCATTAACAACCCTGATAAGAATATTTTGTTTAATGCAGCCTCATCAGATCAATTCGGTACATCACCTCAGAATTCGGTTAACATCCTCACCCTTTATAAAATATCTCAGTAATGGTTGTTGAGCCCCTTTCTCACTCCCCCATCCCCTGAGAGGTTCTTCTTCATACAGCACAGTCTCTGAGAAGAGTGCTAGCATGGTCCACCTGCTTTCACAAGCGGTAATTAGCATTAGCCTCTGGTCTTAATTAAACCGCAGATACGCTTTGTGATAATTTGACGTGAGAATGCCAAAAGGATTTCAGGTCTTCTCATGCTTTTCCTCTCCCAAAGCTTGACAGAATAAAGCAGAAATGTTGGCTTGCTTCTAGTGTAGACATACAGTAATCTATTTTTGTCCTTTGAGAGACAATATTGATGAAAATACAATATATTTGTCAATTGGTTTAAATGTTACTCAGATTAAGAATCACATTTTCAAATCTAAAGTTATGAAGAATGAACCCGAAGAATCCAGTTTTGATGCTTGCAAAAGCATCGTAAAATTACATTCTCCTTGAAAAACATTTAGAGCCATCATTCCAGGCCTCAAATCACATGGGCTTTAAAAAAAGCGTCAATCTCAATGGCTTAAGGGTGCATTGGCAAAGAAATGACTGAAATTGACCAAGTTTAAGTGACTTCACAGATCCCTTGCCTTGTTAGGAACTATCTAACCTAGCAACGCTATTAATAAATAAGCCTCCGAAAATCACAGTGGTGCAGGAATTAGTTTTTTAATCGCAAGAGTAACATTATATAATGTCTCTAACCCCTCCTTTAAAACATTACTATTCACCCTAAAAAAAAAATAAATGGTGCATTAGTATCTCGGGTGTAAAAAAAGATCATACAGACAGAGATGTTGATTTATGCCACTTTTAATGTTAAGGGAACAAACAACCAAACTATTTACGTCAGCGAATGTAATCAGATTAATAGCTCAGCCTTGGAAATGAATTGCAGGGATTGATTTATATCACTAACAGTGACCAGGGGAGCATAATATGTTGTTTCTGCCTCCACTTAAGCAACTAGTTTACCCTAGCAACTATAACCATAAATCTGTGTCTCAAGTCTGACTCCCACCTTGGCAACCATACTGTTTCCCTTAGAAACTATAACTGTGTACCTTTATCTCAGGTGTAAAAATCATAAAGACAGATGAGTAGCCCAGCCTTGGAATTGAGATGCAGGGATTGATTTATATCACTTATAGTAACCAGGAGAAAATCATATTATGTTTCTGCCCCCACATTAGCAACATGATGTTTACCCTAGCTACCATAACCATACATCTGTATCTCAAGTGTTAAATCATAAAGAGATGAGGGCTGTTTTATAGCAATCATGGTGTTATGGGGAATTCAATGCCCATATTTTATATAATATATTATATATATATTAATATATTATATAATATATACATATATATATAATATGATCAATATTTCAGTTTAGGAAAGTTATCGGTAAATAATGGCTGGTTTATTTCACTCATATCGACAAGGGGATCTTGAAATGGAGTTGATACCTACACCATAGCAAACCAGTTGGTCCCCCCCATGCTTCTCCATGAGTACAGCGCCTCCAGGTTGCAGGGAAGTGTCGGCTCTTTTTTGTTTTAAATACCTTTCCCATTGTATACCCATTTCTCAGTCTTTTTTTTAAATCCTACGTCTCAAAAAAGGTTTGTCTACCCATCTTATTTGAGTTTGTGGCCAGAGGGGTCCAATTTCACTGCATGTAACAGTGTATGTGACAAATAAAGGTATTGATTGATTGTTAACCCCCAAAGCAACCATTTAGAGCCATTTCTCTGCTTGAGAATGTCAAAAACTGCATTTCCATCCACGTGTTTTATGAGCATTTTGGAAAAGCGCATACACAAACCCTGGATGGAAACACAGAGATGAGTTTTAATCCAAAAAGAAAAAATGTGCGTAAACTCTGATGGAAATGCATTTACTGTATAAATCCCAATGCAATACAATGGCACTGCATTTTCTTGTTGGAACTGGGGCGTGATTTGGCGGCGTTAATGGACTAACCAATGAACCGATTTCTGAGAGGTTGTTCCGGTTATTCTAAAATGTCTTTCAAAGTGGTTCGGGATAATAACCTCCCAGAACTGCATTCCAAATAGCCATCTACCGCCTCCAAAAGCAAGACGAGGTGACTGCGCACAGTTATTATAAATAAAAAAGACCTTCTTCTAATGCAACAACTTCCATTTTTCTTTGATTTTTGCCGCCATTTTATCTGAAAGTGATGCTTTTCTTGGATAGAAATGGTGCTTTATTTGCAAATATTTAATAATAATAAAAATAGGACATTTTATTTAAAGCACTCAAGGACACTACACTTAAAAGCAAACAGTACAAAAAGAAACCAGAGACAAGGGCATAAAAGCAGAGCAATTCTGCAGACAGTTAAAATGCACTGTTAGAAATGTCAATTGAGAAAAGCTTGTCTAAAGAGATGGGTTTTTAGATTAGGTTTTAAAAACGATAATCCAGTGCATGCATTTAATTCACATCTTTAGATGAAAACATGGCTATAGAGAGCTTCTACCCAGCATTTTGTCCCTGTGAAAATCTCATTTTTCAAAAAATGTACAAGACTAGATAATATACGTGACTGTATCTTCGCTGTTGTCATTTTTTAAATAAATCTAAGTCGAATTGTACTGCAAAGAAGAGTATCCGTTATTCAGTTCCCAGCACATTTATCTCTAAAAACATTTGTCTAGTACCATCAAGATCGTACATTTGGGAAATGTTTTCAACTCCAGTCTCTGGATGTCAAATGGCCTTTCAATCACTTTTGTGTTTGGTGAGGCTGTTATCTCCAACGATATCTCCAGGGACTCCGTTTTTATATAGGATGCTATATACCAGTGACTTTGCATTTAGTTGCAACGCTCTCATTGCAGTACAGAAGCACGGAAGTGTTTGCTCTAGGCGCTAGTGAGTGGACTAGCTAATTAGATCTTTATCTGACAGGGTCAGAGCTCAGTGAACAGAAAGATGAAAATGAGACAATGTGACTATATGGAAGTTAAATTGCTGCTGGTGGAAGCTTTAACGTGAAGGGATGATTGAAGGGACGTCACAATGGAAAGTTGTCATGTTCACAATCGCATGGATTTGAGTTGAGTTTAAAGTCAGTTTGTCAAGCGGTTGATTAAGCAGCTTCGATACCTTTGTTTCTGTCAAAATGAGTGGCAGATTGCATTGTGAGTGCATGTGCCATTATTAGTTTAATGAGAATTCAGTGAGGCAAATCTTTCTCCGGAGCCATGGTAGAAAACTCATGTACTCAGAGAATTTAAGAACTTGTAGACTTCCAAATTAAATGTTACCTTCCTACTCTTTTATAAAAGTTGGTCAGCATTTTTAATGCGAGAATATTCATCAATTTAGCATAGAAGACTAAACTATAGGTTAACGGCTTAAAGGATCGTTTAAATAAATGTTAGCATTGGAGGGTCTGCATTGGGTTGAAGTGTCCCTTTCACTTGAAACAGCAAACATGTTTACATCTAGTCACTCAAAAGAGCAAAAAGACACTTTCAAACAGTGCAATTGTAAGAATTTACATTTAATGAGCCTGACATAAAAAATTATAAAGGCTCCTGGGTTTATGTGCTCCCAACCGAGATGAAAAGACCAGCACACTCTTGAGGGATTGCAGTGTTTACAGTTACGAGAGCATCGTGTGGTTTTGACACGATGAGGGGCTGTGGAGAATTTTACTGACGTCAGTTGAGGAATTGAATTGTCCATTTTAATCTTGCACTCGAGCACTAGCAGGAACAGGTTTCAGTTTTCAGGAGGGCTTTGGAAATTAGAAGTGACTATTGTGAAATTGAATGCTTCAATTCCAGACCGAGGAATATCTGGTTAGAATTGCGGATGTTTTTAATTACATTGTGTTTGGATTCTATAACATTATTAAAGTTTTTTCCAGCGTAAAATAAATTATATATGAAACTATATATGAAAAGGTGGTTTGAGTATCTTAAGTAAAATGTCAATAACTGTAAATTATCTACTGAAGTAAGAGTATGTTAACAAACTTAGTTACTACTTTTTTATTTAATGAAACATCTGACTGATGGGTTTCAAACTAGTTATAGCTTTTACAAATCTTTCTTTCAAAGTATCTTTATTCTTTCAATGCGAAAAGTTGTATTTCAGTCACATGTTTGGCATAAAAATGTCATAAACCTGCCATTTACAATAAAACTTGAAGGAGTCCATGTTATGTCTCTGTAATCTTTGCTACAATAATAACACAGACAGATTTTTATCATCAGAAATGAACTTGTTTGTCATTGTTTGGATGTGATAGGCTGTTGCTACTCGAATTATTCTGCCAATTTTGTGCATGTATTTTTTGGTCTGTATGTTTTTGCATAAATATTAGTCATTTAACGTGCATGTTTTATAAGTTGTCTGACTACATGTTACTCTCTAAAGCATAAAATAACAATGTCTCCCCTTTCCACCCCAACCCTTTGTCTTTTATACAGACCCCAAGAGTGAATGGTTGAAAGCGCTTCTCTGTGGTGAAGAAGATCAGTCAAGTCATCAAAAAATGATTTACATCAAATCGAGTGACACTGTTACCTTATAACACCAAGCATGTAAAATGAGGACTACATGTGGCATACGGATTGCTGAAGAGCTCTGACTGTCCTGAAGACATTTTCCCCAAGGAACTTTCTTTGTAATCCTTCTGGCTGCCCTTCTCCTGTAAACCTTCCCTGTTTGATCAAAACAAATCCCCTTTTTTGCTTCAAAAATGACCTGCAGGTTTAGCTTACCTTGTGGTTTTCTCATCCTCACCCTCCCGATTTTTCTCCTCTTACATGCTCCTTTTGTGAAGAGTGACTGCTGGCTGATTGAAGGGGATAAAGGTTATGTGTGGCTGGCAATATGCAGTCAAAACCAACCCCCGTATGAAACAATCCCACAGCACATTAACAACACCGTCCATGACTTGCGACTGAATGAGAACAAACTCAAAGCAGTTTTTTACAGCTCGCTCAGCCGATTCTCCAACCTTACTGACCTCAACCTCACCAAGAATGAAATTTCCTACATTGAGGATGGTGCCTTTGCAGGACAGGCCAATCTGCAGGTCTTGCAGTTGGGTTATAACAAGTTAACCAACCTCACAGAGGGGATGCTGAGAGGGTTGGGTCGAATGCAGTGCCTATATCTGCAGCATAACATTATAGAAGTAATTGCAACCAATGCCTTCTGGGAGTGCCCAAGCCTTAGCAGTCTTGATCTTTCATCCAACAAATTGGCAAAGCTTGATCCATCGACTTTCACAGTTTTGGGTGGTCGGCTAGTAGTGTGTGAACTTGCTGGAAACCCTTTCCATTGTGGCTGTGATTTGTACAGCTTTCTTATTTGGCTAGAGGCATTTGACAATGTCACTCACACTTATGATAGGCTTCAGTGTGAAACCCCGAAGGAATTTTTTGGATACCCTCTAGTGAGCCCTAGAGGTAACATTGGAAGAAACGCTCGCTCCATCTTATCATCCCGATGTAAAGATGGAATGATTTTTTCTGGCATGACTGTCCAACCTCCCGACTTTGATTCTTCCGGGATGGAGGTGGATGGCTATGACCAGTTAGAGCCGTATCATCAACCCACAGCTTCATCTACTACAGACCCCACCTACAGTCCCAACATTAAGTTACAAACTGTTTCCCTCTCCACTGCATCACTCTTGGTCCAAATACCCAAGCCCTACAGCAAGATGTATATCTTAGTTCAGTACAACCATTCCTACGTGTCTGATGTGACAAACTTAAAGAACAAGAAAGAGATTGTCACATTAAACAATCTAAAGCCTCACACAAATTACACCTTCTGTGTAGCCTCCATTCGTAATTCACAGAGGTACAATCACACATGTCTGAATTTTGCAACTCGAGCTCTAGGGCCTGATGATTTGCGAGCAAGTCCTTCGACCACAACCCATTACATTATGACCATTCTAGGCTGCCTGTTTGGGATGGTCATTGTGTTGGGCTTTGTGTACTACTGCTTGCGTAGACGTAGAATGCAGGAGGAGAAGGAAAAGACTATTAGTGTTAAGAAAACCATTTTAGAGATGCGATATGGGTCAGAAGCTGCTGCGGCAGCTGCTAAGGATCCTTCATCCTTGCAAAAACTCCAAGACCAGCCCCATCATCAACACCACCACAGCAAGATGTCCCACTCAGCATCCTCCAGCATGGGTATCCTTCATGGTTCGGCCAGTACCACCTCTTCCCGACTTTCATCATTGCCACAAGTGGAGAAGATGGCTACAGCTTTCTCCGAGGCCATGGTCACAAGTAAGGGAAACTATATGGATATGCGAACATCAGCAGTCCGAGAAGATCAAGTGAGAGATGGAGTTTTGATTGGGCTAGGAGATGAAATCACCAGAGATGAAAATGGAATTAATGGAGGAGATGACTCTGATGATGATGGGCGAGATTCAACATCTGAGATCTCGACCATTGCAAAGGAGGTTGACAAGGTGAACCAGATCATCAACAATTGCATCGACGCTCTCAAACTAGATTCGGTAGCTGTTGCGGCAGCAGCTGCAACTACAGCAGAAAACACTGCCTCTCCACCTCCTCCTAGTGTCCCTTCATCAGCCAGGGGCCTAATCCCCCTTTCCCCTACAATTACAGAGACATGCCAGATAATGTCATCTCCTAAAATCCATGCACCACCTCCTGTTCCTCTTGTTTTACCCCTTTCCGAACGGCCAGGAATCAGTGGAGGGGGATTCCTCTCCCCTCCCTACAGGGACCCACCCCCAGCTACAGCATCTCGGCCCTTGCAGAGACAGCTCAGTGCAGATGCTGCAGTAGTCCCCATCATCCCGGTAAAAAACCGTTGCAGCGTTTCATCTGGTGGCTCTGTTAAAAGTACTCGTGTCTTCAGTCTGGATGTTCCTGACCCTCGAAACCCAGATACTTGCAAGTACCCTGATAAAGGCAGCCCTGCTCGGTGCGGGGAGCCACTAGAGAGGTTGCCCTTAATTGGGGTACAGGGAGTCAGTAATGGCAGAGGAGATGGTGGCAGTGGGGGTGGAAGGGGAGCCGGTGGTGGCAGTGGTGGTTCGGGTGGGTGTGGTGTTGTGGTCGGAGGTGGGAGCAGCACGGGTCAGCAGCACCACTTGGAGGTGCACCCAGACTACCACTGCTCAGAGCACCGACACTCCTTCCCCGCTCTCTACTATGAGGGTGCCACTGACTCCCCTGCCCAGAAAGTCTCCTTTCTAAAGCCTCTCAGCCGCACCAAGAAGGACACTGCCTACTCCCAACTTTCTCCCCGTCACCACAATTACTCAGGCTACTCCTCCAGCCCTGAGTACTCCTCAGAGAGCACTCTTAAAATCTGGGAGCGTTTCCGACCTTACAAGAAGAGTCCCCGCGAAGAGGCCTACATAGCCGCGGGTCATGCTCTTCGGAAGAAAGTGCAGTTTGCAAAGGACGAGGACCTTCATGACATTCTGGACTACTGGAAGGGCGTGTCAGCACAGCAGAAACTGTGATGCTTGTGAGAGACACCTCAAATTGTGAAGAGGACAGATGGCTCTTGAGGCATATCGATAGACTCCTTCAGCAGGTGCTTCGGTCCCTACAGGCCACCACAGAGACACGTGTTCGGAAAGACACTGAATCAAGCAGATGTTAAGGCACAGAAAAATCCACCAACAAGAAACAGACAGGAAATATTCCATTTAAAGGCATCCGGTTTTAGTTTAGAATCCCTCCATTTGCCTCGTGTGCCAAATGTGATTGCTTGGATTACTAAGATTATGTTTAACGTGGAACCAGCTTCAAACGAGTTTGCAACTAACTGGTTAAATGTGACGGACTCCATAGATTCTGCTCCCATCTATAGTCAAAGCAAAGCAGATTTATTGCTGTGGCAAGGGTTGTTTGACATCCATCTCAATTTATACAATTTGAAGATCTATAAGTGACTTACTCTTTTTGATTTAAGTGGCAGCTAGACATAAAACTGGTAATTTTATGAGAAAATTCAAGTTTTACCATGGGGCATTTAACAAATGCCCCTGTTATTCAAGGAGTAAGCTAATGTTGAAACTGCTTAAAAGGAAGATCCATTATATAATTATATATCAATGCTACTTTTGCTCTCTCCTAATGCCAAATCAGTATTAAATCTGCCTTTGCTCATCACTTTCTCATTATAGACCACTCATGCTGATCCTGATACCAGCTGTGGTCAAACAAGGAAGGTACGAAACAAATTCAAACAATGTATTTCCCACATTTTATTGTCTTTTTGTGACTTGACAATGGATTTTAATTAGTAATTTGCAGCAGAGGGGGACACAGAAGTGCTAATATTATTAACACTGCCAAATGATTGAAATGAATCTCACCCTTTCCATGCAGGTCAATGCCCAATAATGGATCCCTGGAATTCTACTAATGCTTTGTTCATTACCATGTAAAAAAACAATCTAAGCCGTTTTTCCTATTGACTGCAAATAGAAACATTGGCTCCTTATATTGGCTTCTCCCAAATTCCACACACTTTCCTGACGGATTCTAGCGGTCCTGTTTAGTTATGAAACGTATGAACTCCAAACACAGTCGATAGTATGCGCATCATCCTTCGAGGGTTGGAATCGATGCTCACTAATTGAGAATTGACAAAGGCAAGTCAAAATACTGAAAGCCATTTTACAAAATCCCCCCACAGGGGCATCCTGCATGCAGTAAACCAAAGTCTATGAGATCCGAAGTCCACATTATCATTTACAAGCTGATTACCTTCTCAAGGCGGTTGATTTGTTCAGAGCTAGAAAACCAATATTATTGTACGGGAAAGAGGACATGGATTAATATGAATATCACAGACATATGCAGAGATTAAACCCAGCCATGCATATATTCCAGCCTTTTTAGCTCGCATGGAATCTCATTTATCCCTGTTTATAACTACAAAAGTAGTTTTCCCCCGACATTACTTTCCGAAACTCATTTAAACCGTGATTTTGCTAAACAGCCTCAAGACTTGCGTTATTGCACTGTGGTTGGGAGATACCAAGCTACGACAATTGAGGAACTATCAATGCTCTTGGAGTTTCTTGTCAGCGAATGGGAATGATGACTGTTTGTGTTTTGATTTCCTGCTGATAAGTTTTATTTTTGATTATTCTCGTGTGTAGGGTCTCAAAGATTTCAATGTTGAGATGTAACTGATGGCTGACTGTGAAAACTGTGACACACAACCTACAATCTATACTACCACCAGACACATGACGTTTTATGTACTAGTAGAATTAGGTTTCTAATGGCTATGTCCAGTGAAAACAAAACTGCTGTACGTGTACACATTTATACAAACACACACAGACATATGCAGAGTGTACAAACTACACCCACTGTATACGTTTACAGACACATAGTCTTAAAGGTGCCCCAATGGGCATTAAACAGGATGATTCATTTAAAAAGAAGGTGCCAAACATTTGTAAGATTGTTGTTTACATGTAATTTATTTGATAAATAGTTGCATATTTTCTATGATTCGAACGGGTGGTTTTAAACTATGTAGATGCTAACATCTACCGAGCCAAAGACATCTATAAGATGCTCTTGAACCAACAACACATTAGAAAGACTTCTCTTGGATGCGTTTTCCCACAATGCTCTCCTGTTTTACATGTTTCTTTAAAGGTGCACTTGGCTCCAAAACAGACGAGTGTTATTGACTATAGTGTTTGTCACCAGCCACATGTAAACGTAATAAAGTTTAACCGGGAGCCATTTCCATTCTCTTCCCGATAAAGTTTTAAGCGGGAAAGACTTACAGCCCACAATTCTCTGGCTTCCTACCATCTTGTCCTCAGAGATAATATGCCTTTTATAAACCAACCATTGTCCTGTGATGCATTTGTCAAGTTTAGTTGCATGTTTGGAGTCTGATGAAGCCGTTTCCTGGTTTTCCCTCATCCTTTTTTCTGCTGATGTATTGTGCCAGCATTTGCTCTTTCATATCTCTATTCCTCATGCCTCAGCTGTGTGTTCGTAGTTACGCTTCTGATGCCTTAATCAAATGAAATTGGAGTGTAGCTCAAAAATCAATTCTACCTACGCTTGGTAGTTTTTGTGAACCCTTCCTCCTCAAGACACCTGATTAGTCAATCACAAATACTCACCGAAAAATCTGAGCAGACGTTCCTTTCCATTAAAGGAAACCACATCTGTGGCCGAGTCACTGGGAATAAGGTCACTTTGATAAACTACAAAGAACTGTAATTTGGTGACTGTACCAAAACATATCAGAGTCAACATATTATTATTTGTCTTTTACTACCAACAAAAAAATGTGAAACGCATCTCCTCCTAGACTTATATGAATCACACCCACGGAACTTTGTTAAGACATTCTAATTGGTTTAACTTGGGTTGCAAAATCTTTTCAGACTGGTACCACTGAAGGAATTCTGGGAAATCACTGAAAACATTCATGACTTAATGACGTAACATGGGGTCAATCTTTGGACAACTGTAACTGAGAACCTCATAAAAATTCAATCTGACTATACTTGTGGGAGTTACCCATCTGTAAAAGAGCATACCAAGCGCTGTGCCAAAGTATTTGAACCCTGGTCTCTAGAAAGAGTTAAAAATTTACCTTTGACTTATAATGACTAGTAAAATCAAATGGGAAATATTTTAAAAATAACACAGATATGAGGTTTTGTTTATGCAAATCAAGGTAACAGCTTGAATTTCTAATGACATCACTGACAGCTCCCTAGCAACCAAGCAGTTTACATTAGCAACCAACATTTCTGAAATCTCAGCTTTGGTAAATGCTAGAGACATGTTTTTTTCCACTTGCAGTGTCATTGAGAACATTGCATTGTGTCACTGACTCCTCCATAGCAACCAGGTTGTTTACCATAGCAACAAATTTGACCTTTATCTCAGCTTAGAAAAAAACTCTCATTGCCACTTTGGAACATTATATTATGTCACCAAGACCTCTATAGCAACAAAACATTTTAACTTAGCAACCAAACAGCTGACTAAAAACTTTACCCTAGCAACCAAATCAGCAGATCTATGTCTCAGCTTCAGAAAATGCTAGGGACATGGGACTTGGTATGTATGACTCAAAGTGAGAATGGTAACTTTTAAAGACATCATTATTTCCACCATAGCAACTAAATTGTTTAACCTAGCAACCGATTTAAAAGATCTATAGCTCAGATCATATTTACAACGGGAATATTTTTTTTTGAAAAAGCTTTAAATGGCACTTTTACAAGCCAACATTGAAGCTTGTGTGCAGATTGGTGGCTGAAATTGGCAATTTAACCAACCAACAAAAAAAGACCTTTGGAATGTATACAATGTGAACCCTGGAAGGTTTACAGTAAGCAAAGCTTTTGTTTAAAATACAAACCTCTAAACACTAGAGTTGACGAGCTCTAGTTTTGAAGTAAATCTTATTCAAAAAGCAAAATTTGTACAAAGAAAATGTCAGATTTTTAGGACTAGTTGCTTAAACACTAAGATTAGTCAACAAAAATACAGTAGTTCTGCAAACCTACCGAGTTAACATGGTAGGTAAATGTATGGGAGTATTATTTTAATACACTCAAAAAGGTTTAGTGAACATGTTATATCTTCATAAAATTATTTATTTATTTATTTATTTATTTATTTATTTATTTATTTATTTATTTATTTATTTATGGGAAAAAACTGAAATCAAGCATCAGTAGACATTAAATATAATTTTTAAATTACATTTATTTAAATCAGTCTGTATAAATCCCACTGCCAATGTATGAACTTTTCTGTTACTGGCCATCTTAAAAGAAAAAAAGTTTGGAGACACCTAAACCAATGTTACACTCCTTTAAATTCTGTGACACAAATCCATCAACCCTCACCCACCTAGAGTCTGGTTTTTATTCTTTCATTCTGTTAGGGTGCAACTACGGCTGTCTGAATATAAGAATGAATCTTTAGAAACGCTACACGTTCAGACGCACCTCTGAGAAAGAACCAGACAAAAAGTGAAAACAGCAAAGACTTTGCTCGAGGCGCAGCCAGACCTGGTTCATTTTTAATGCTCTTCCAACATCAAACTCCCCCTGTATTTCTTTCAGGTTGCTAAAAAGTTTGGTGATAATCCATGTAGTGTGTTTGAATGCCAGTTCTGAAGAAAGGGTCTACAGGGGGTCTTTTGGAAATGACTTTCGTAATGGTTTTTGCCCTAAGCAGGGGCTTAATTACCCCTATGCCAAGGCTGAGGGATTGGAGCTTTTTATCAAGTCATGAAGATTAAAATGACCCCGGCAGGCTTTCTTTTCAGCCCGTTTTACCATTACCTGTCAACACAGTTGGACTTGTGAAAAATGCATTAGCGCATTGTATCATGTTATATTTGCTGAGAAAATATGTTCTTCTTTACTGCCCTTTTACTTCGGACACTGCATTGATTGGCCAAAGGCATATTTATGATCTCACCCTGTAAGAAACATGCGATTCTTGTTTAAATAGGCAATCAATCTTTTGATGATGACCACAGGGGCGTCTAATTTGTATTCATGAAATTCAAGAAACATCTCAGCTTTTTCAGACACCTTTGAGGTTTTCTCTGAGTTCCGTCCAGAAGCAAATGAAATGATTTGAAAGGCTCACGGAAGCCTGCAGATATATTCATTTATGCCACAAGCGCAGAACAAATTCCTTTATGTACAGTGCACAATATTGATTTAGGTGATCATCCAATGAATGCTTCAGGTTAGCAGCGTAGCATGTTACTGATTCATGGTTGTTTTGTTATATAATGTCTGTTTGATCCAATCTGAGATTGTTGAGTAGAGAAAGTGGACTTTCTGTGTTTTTATTGTATACTTCGTTCTGCCTACTCCTTTCGGCCACTTTGTTAGGTACACCATGCTCTGATTCATGACATTCCGCAAAATCCTGTCGGATGCAGCCATCAGAAGATGGGTACACTCTGGTCATCAACAATACTCAGGTGGCCGTAGTGCTGACACACGGTACTAATGAGCCAGGAAAAGATCCCCCACACCATTACTCCACTAACACCTGTCTGAACCGTTGATACAAGGCAGGATGAATCTATGCTTTCAAGATGGTTGTGCCAAGTTCTTTCGCTACTGTCCAAATGCTGCGGAAGAAATTGTCATTCATCAGACCAGGCAACATTTTTCTAGTAGAACGTTCTTTTACTGTCCAATTTTGGTGAACCTGCAAATTGTGGCCTCCGTTTTCATGTTCTTAGCTGACAGGAGTGGCACAAAGTGGGTCTTCTGCTGCTGTAGCACATCCACCTCATGTTTCGACAAGTTGACGCTCTTCTGCAGATCTCGAATGTAACTAGTAACTGGTGTTTTTCTGAGGTTTAAAGATGTTTTCACCATGTCTGCTTTGAGTTGCTGCCTTGTGATTGTCTGAAATTTACATTAACAAGCAATTAGAGAGGTGTACCTAATAAAGTGGCCGGTGCGTGCATTGACCAATCAAACCTCTCACTCATTTGAACTTTCATTTTGAGGGAGGGGGCACAAAACTGATGCACAGCTAGCCTTGTATATGTTCATACCCGTCAATATGGCAATGATGAACCTTTTAACTGTTTCCTGAGGATTTTGTATTTATTTTGTACGTTAAAATATAAAATTTTTGAGTATTTTTTTTTTATAAAAATAGTCCTGAACCCATTGGATAAATGAAACACCTCAGTCTGACCTCTGTCTGCTTTACTTTTGAATACAGCCGTCTCTATTTTGCAATGATTTCAGACAGAGCTAATGCACGTTCAAGGACAAAACTTCCTGTGCAGCTCTAAAACTCAACTGAACGCTGCTATTAATGGTTACGAGCACAAAAATCCATTTACCTCCTTAGAAAACATCCTTTTTTACCGAAGCACCATAGATCGGTTCATAGATCGGTTAGATTCAGACGTTAGAAACACATCAAAGAACCAAATTTCCAGAATAATCTAATTGCTAATGGGAGTGGATGAAAAGTTTGTTATCTTCACGTGTTATATCTCACATTTACTGATGTCTAAGAACAGTATCATGTGCTAGAGTCAATAAGCTGTTTCCTTGCTAGCATGCTAACATTGCACACCGGTTGTTGTTAGCTTTGTATCTAGTTAGCTGTTGTACGGCACTGAATAAAATGCCTGTTACGATAGTTGGGATAGTTTGAAAGCTACTTTCGGAAACATTAAGATCAGTAACATCCTGCTGTGAGATTGTTAGCATAATGCTAAGCTAATGTTTGGAATTGGAGGTTTTAGTAGCATGTACACGGCCTCAACAACCGATTCTCTGTAATACTGTCAGCAAATTAGCAAAAGATAGACAAGTTGTTTACCTTTATGCGAGTTAAAACTTGATTGATGTTCTAAAAGGGGTGAATTTACATAGCAGTGTGAATTCAGAATCTCTCCGGCTGTGGTATTCTGAGTGTGTCTAATTCTAGCATTTCTCTAAATGAGTCTACGGTCAGCATGTGGGATCCTGTGCTCTCTGCGTGCATAATATACTGAAGATAATCATCTTGGAGTTAGAGCAGCATAGCAATCTCTTGGTGCCAGACTGAAAGGCAACGTATTCCTTCATGTTAACAGATACCTTATAATGCAGTTTCTCATTTTCACTTTTATGATGTGATTGTGATTTGATTTATGTGATATTGCAAATTCCTTCTCTTATTATGCCTCTGAATACTGAAAGTTAATGAAAAAATGCCGTAGTGTGTTTGCAAAGTTCCTCAAAGGACAATGGTCGCTTGGAGTCGAGTGCATCAGGAGTGCATTGTGGGAATCTGACATTTAAACATATCATACTAGGCTCATGTTTTCATAATAAATTATTTATTTAGTTTGCGTCAGCCTTCACTGTTTACAATGTTTAGGTCACCTTGATGGATTATTGAAGGAAATTGAAACATCTGTGAATTTTGTAAAGAGTCTATGACTGTTTTTCTACCAAGCTCGTTATGTATTACATTCTTTTGGGTGGGACCGGAGTGTGTTTTTTGGGGAGGGATTTGCTTCTTTTCTTTTTTTAAATAAATGGTCGGGGTTGTGCAATGATATGTAATTACAATGACTGAATCTATAGACTGAAAAAAGATATGAAATTGAAATAAAGTGTTATATTTGCATGATTTCCCGTATTTTCAGCGAGCCTAAAATGAATGTTTTGTGTATATTGAGTGATGTAAGTCAAAACAATTTGAAATTTGGATCCTTTTTTTCTCAATTCGTGATATATTCAGCTGCTGCAGTCAATGAATCAATTGCTCAATGAAACCATAGCTCGGATTCAGACGTGACCGTTTATGTAAACGCTGTTGTGCTCCTCTCATTTTCTTTAGCTTTCAGTAAACAACTCATCTGACTCTAATCAGACAATTTCAGAGCCATCAGGGTTAATTGACATGAATCTGTTTAAAAGATTAGCAGTCATTTGTTGGGTAGGTCAACCGTAGAGAATGCAAACAACAAACTATTAGCATTTGCAAGATAATCCCATTAGTAATTAGTGATTACTCTCCATAGTCGAGTTTGATCCAGAAATTGCTTTACCATTTCATTTAATTACTCTATGGGCTAAATTAACTCCATATTAAAATCACACGTGGCCCAAGTACCATAAGAAACTATGCTACAGAACTGAAGCAACAATATCTTCCCAAAATGCCACCAAGTGAATAATATGTGAATGGCAATGGTCAATCTCTGCTGGATTGGGGGCCAAAAGTCCCAGATAAGTCAAACTTGAACCAATATTGGTTGGCTGACTTGGAGTGAGCGTATTGGTTCTAATCATCATTATGATAAAGTGTGACCTCGTCTTTTGAATTCCAATTCTCTCACTTGGACCTGCCCCTTAGTGCTTCCCCTTAACCCAAACACCAGCTCTACTGGTGGGAACTAGGGGAAATATACCCATTTGAATTGGGACACCCCTACAAAGCCCTATACATCAGGCATCATTTGTTTAAAATGATCAGCAACCACTGGTAGTTTTTTTTGTGTATGTTAAATATAAAGATTTTTTTTTTCTGTTGTAGAACACTTTATTAGCCTAACAATGGTGCAGTATTCCTGTAAAACTAGATTTTTATGAAAGAAATAACTTTTGCTGACCCTTATTTGAACATTGGGTAAGAAAACTAACATAAAATGTTTTTTGTTTTTTTTTTTTGTAAAACTGTGTGACAAAATTACCTACATTTGTGGTCTTAAGTTGTCTGTGCACTTTTGTTGTGTTTTACGCAAAAATATTTCAGAAAAATTTTAGGTCCAGCCATGAACACTGGATATTTAACTCGTCGCATAAAAATCACAAAAACACATAAACAAATCGCAAAAGAAAAAGGCGTCGTCAAGCAGCGATTAAGAGATAATCTCTCTTTTGTAAAAAAAAAAATTAAACAAAAAATTAAATACTGGGACTCAAGTATGAAAATCTGAAATCTGATCCCGAGAATGTGCAGAGATGAAGGAGAATGTATCCTCCTTTTCAAAGAGCTATGGAAATATCGTAAACATTTTTTTATTTATTTCAGGATTGTGGTCCTTCAGTTTGGTGCCTTGCTGGCAGCTTTGGAAACGCATGGTAATAATAGCATGAGAATCTGCGCTTTATCATACAAAGCTGTGTTGAGACATATATCAGGTCTGAAGTCCGAAGACGGTAAATTAGATTTGTTATTATTGTGTCAGAATGAAAAAGAAACAACCCAGATGCAGTGCAGCCAAATAAATAAATGAATCCACTTGTAATTGTTTGTTGCATGCTTAATTTAAGTAATTTAATTAAGCAGATGAAACTAATACGGATTATAGTCATTTAAGATTAATTGGACATAATTTAGTCAAAACAATTGAGAAAAAATGAATAGATTTCTATTTGAGTCAACACAAACAATTTTCATTGGCTTTAACCAGGGTTAGAGTTCATTGGCAAATTATGGCGATATAATATCGATATAACAGAAAAGCAGAATAAAGTTCATTACCTTTCCCATTGTAACCCAATTCCTAATAGAATAATCAGGAAACAGACCAAATAGAACAAACTACAACAGAACTTTCACCCCAAACAGAGGGCAAAAACAAAGACCCCCAGGGAGAATCATCCCACAATCCAAGGTCAGTAAAAAATATTTAATCAATCAATCAAATAAACAAGGAACTCTTTCATTCTCATCCATTCTGACTGAGGCAAACTGGAAAGTGGAGGTTTTATAGGTTCCAGCCTCAACTGTGTTTGGCTAGCGAGATGATTGGAGATGCTACCCAAGTGATTAATGAGAGTGTTGCAGCCTGAGTCTCAAAAGGTGGAGCTTGTGAAAAACAGAACGCCACAAGAGAAGAGACTCAGAAACCCACCCAGAAAGCACAGCCTTCAATACATCTTTATTTCTTTTGGAATAGTGTAGATGTCACAGGACTATATTGGGTGGAGCATTGGCAAAGGATGTTGGACAGGAATCCAATGAGGGTTGCTGGCGTTCCATTCCTTCAATGCTTGGCTAGTGACTCAGGTTCCCTTTACAGCAGGGACTGAGGAGACTGCACATGTTTAATTACCGTAATTCTTATTGGGAGCTTAGCAACTGGTTTGTCCAAGAGCTAGCAGAAGGGTGAGTGTCAGAACGTCTTAAATTCCCTTTGTTTAGACTTTGCAGTCAGCTTCCCTCGATAGCAGATTAAAAACTGAGAGCTTCAGCTGCTGATGCATGAAGCCGCATGAGCCATTATGGTGTGTGTCAAGGCTGTAATGAGAGGGTTGGATCGATAGCAGGATGGAGAGGGATGGTTTTTCCTTCTGACACCTTGCCTGCTGAATCAAGGGTCAAGCAGGATGTTTGTATCCATCCATAGCAAAATGGACTCACTTTGTATCTCGTCTTAATAACAAATTCATTTTCCGGTTCACATCATTTGGCAACTGCTGTGAAGGGTACAAGTGAACTCCCCTTGCCCTATGGGATGTTCCGAAGAACTGTCCAATTACTCATTTGAATAGCCATTGATGGATGTCTCTAATCAATATAACACACTGGTCTAGTTTAATCAGGAGCATAGGACAGTTTTCGTTCCTACATGCAGTTCAAGGTTATGGGCAACTTTGCTGAATCAATGGATAGAAGGTTGTCTTTTTTTAAAAAGAGAAACATGCAAAGCTTTACAAAACTAGTAAAGTAAAGGTAATCATGTTGTGTATGGTCACCAGTTTCTGGACCATTTCGCTTCTTGAGATTCCCATCAACCCAGCTAAGGAAAGTCCTTTTTTTACCTGAATTTGACAGAATGACCAACACTGTGTTTCCAATGGACTGTTGGTCGAAAATGAACCCGCAACATTTCATTTAATGCAGACGTGTAAAGCTAGTACTGGAGGGATACCATAATGACCAGTTTCTCTTGACTCATGTCGGCTAGAATTCCTGAGCAAATGACCTTTAGACCCTGTGGGACTATAAATTGAAGATATACTTAATAAGCTATACATTTCCTACTTAATTTGGTATTTAAGATGCATCACTTAATGATTTTGATTAACAGATACTTATAACTCAGAAGTTTTGTGCAACAATTAAAAAAAAACATGGGTGCCAATGATACATCACACATCGAGTGGTGTCAACAAAGAGAGTTTCGAGAGACATATCAGATCCGTTTTCACAAGGAGAACGACAGATGAAAGCTGGATCTTTTGATGACGTGAGTAGGATGTAAAAGTGGCGCTCAACCCACATTTTCGTAGCAACTTCCTACAAGAAATACAATGGAAATAGCATAAATCCTCTCTATTCTCCATGTTTTTGTCATACAGCATCGTGTGATCAGCCACCAACAGAATAAACCTCTCAAAATCCAGGACTTTTTCCATGTGTTCTTTCATTTCTTCTCTGTGGTCGTCTGTGGGAGTCCATCTGTTGTACCACAAACGCCATCATCAGGCAGAGAGCGTCATTGCATCAATATGCCCTCAATGCAAATAGAGCTGCAATCTGCATTGAGACACATTGAAGATTTGTGCGAATCCCAATACTACTTGCCTACACAATCAGATTCATGTTTTCACTCTCCCACTTTCCTCCCCTTCACTAAGGGAGGCCAAACTTGGATGTATCCGAGTAGGGCAGGTAGCCTTGCAAGTTTATACCCTACCACTCAAGCTCACCAACATGACAGGTCCTAATGACAAACATACCATCAACTTTTCACGTGAATGGCATGTGGCTGAAATTTGTCCATGTGGACATGGCTTCAGACTGATGTGGCAGATCCAGGGAAATCCTGATCAGGACAAAGCCGGTTTGAAAAGTGTCTGCAAGGTAATAAAACCGTTCAAACCAGTTTTATTTATGGTCGCACTGGCTTATATTCCACCAAAGGGGTGAGCCACGGAATCTCATCGGGAGCTTCTGTGGCTGCAGGCGACCAAACGTGTTCACGTCTGCAGCACCCCTGGTAAGATCTTCATCCACCATACTTCCACTGCCAAGATGTGCAGGAATACGTCGGGTCTCAATTCGGATTGGTGTGTAGAGGCATCCCCTACTCCTTCAAATCTAGAGGAAACACTGACTCTTTTATTATGAGTTTATATTAACCAGATACCTACTGAACTGGTTCAACCAAATGTCCAGTTTGACTCGCATTGGTTCTGTCTCAACATTATATAATAGGTAAAGGAACACTTCCCTTTTCTTGACATGCTCCCAATACGAAAACAGTAAAACAATTTTGTCTTTTGTTTTTATTTTCATTTGGACTTCCTTTTTTGAAGCTCAAAGATTGTTTTTTTTTTTTATCGCTCTGTGGTCCTGCGAGTTGCACACTTGGTCCAGTCTGCCTAGTGCTCTTCAAAGATCCCCACTGACTTCCTTAAGGCAATGCTTATCTTAAAAGCTGCCTCTCTTCCAAGCCACTGTACTGCCAAGAGGGGAACTCCATTGCAAACATGGTCTAGCAGAGCTGAAGATTACAGAAAAGACGTTTCTTGCATAAACAAGCACCTAGCCATCAATGCTCTCATGTGCACATTTTGAACTTTGTATTCTTTGCAAATTGCAGGTTCTCCAAATAAAAAGTTAAAGAGAAATGTTCAGGAATACATTGCAAATAAAGGCTTTTAAACCGAGCTGCTTACTACAGTGTCAAGCAGCTTACTAGTGTCAAGCAGCTACCTTTCTCTGAAGATTTGCTGGAAACCGAATTCTTCATGCGAGTCAATGACTCATCTATACTTCATTAGCTTTGTTTATCTTCTCCTGGAGTGTTAAAGCATCATGAACATTTCATTGTCTTCCTCATGGTTCAGCATACACGAATACAAATGCAAAGATAATGTTTGTAAGATAATGCTCCAAAGGATTTCCATGTTTGTCTAGCAGTAAAATGATTTGAGGGCCTCTATCTCTTTAGGGTTTTTTTGGATTTTAAGCCTTAATCATTCAGCAATGTGTAAGCAAATCAGAATTAAAGTGAAGTTGCATTTTGCTCTTATCTTGACATACCAGTGGTTTAAATAATGGCTTTTTACGAAAAAATCTTTGGCCTTTAAAGGTAAAGTTTAAGATTGTCCCAATAATTAGTGGTGCAGTGACAGCTGCGTTACAAAAAACGTTTAAAAGTTCAAAACCACCGCAAGCGCACCTTTTATAATGAGTAGAAAGGGCCTAAAGTGAATGCACCTTTATCAAATCAATTACAGCGATGCATAATTAAGTCCAAAACTGTCCCAGCTCAGTACGCCGCAGTAGTGCTAATTATAACAGAAAAATACCCGGCAGTCATTTTCATTTCAGCGGAGAATCAAATTAAGTTGAAAAACAACAGAGGAGACACACATCAGGGGCTGGTGCAAGAGGGACACATCTCGATATATATGTCATGTTATCTTACAGAACTATGTTTAATTAATCAAACTGACTCCAAAGACAAAACTTCTAATTGTAGACGATGTGAAAGAATTGGAGTCTTAACAAGTTATCATTTGACGGGGTTAAACAATGTACAAACTGAGGTTTGCACAGCTTTCTGTGGATGAAAATAGTAGAGATGCAGAAAAGAAATGCGTCTGCATGAGGGGGCTTGTGAGCAAGCAAGAATAAAGGAGTTTGTTCAGATAGAGTTGCACAACCGGTAAAGATTTGTTATAAGTCGTCGAGTTCTGGAGCAACATGAACAACTTTAACTTGTTGAAACATTAAAAAGACACATGCACAGATCTGTAACAGAAGCAGTAGCTAATGTATGGTAACTTTATCTGTAGAAATCCGTGAGCGTATTTTACTATTTTATGATTTGTTTTTTGTGGCAATGCTTGATATCAATTTTTTCAATCCTTTTTCATTACATTACACAATATTTCCACATCAAACCTGAAAAAAAGATAGAATCCATAGTATTAAATTGTATTTTCTACTGGGAAAAAATTCAGAACAAACAGTTTTTATGTTTTACAACAAAAATCCAAAGTATTCAAAAATGTCACAAATCCCCCCCCCCCCCCCTTAAAAAGATAACGTCAAAAAATAACTTTTTTTTGTGGTGAAACTTAAAAAACACAAGCATGTCACAGGTCTTGTACTTTAAAATGGTTATCAGTTATTTTCACCACTAGATGACACTGATTTAGGGGTCTGTAAAATAAAGATGAAAGATGATTAAAACACAAAAATCTAAATTAAACAGTCAGTGGGTCGCTTCGTTTTTGGCACACACAGCGATACGTGCAGAGACTTCTAAGGGTTTGTGTAACTTTAACTAATGTATACTACTTGCATATGTTCTAAATATATTATTTTTGCCACGCTTCACCGCCAATGGGCTTTTATTTTGAAATTCATAATGACCAAAGTAAGCTTTTATGCTCAAAATTGTGAGCTACAAAGAACCAATAATCATTAAATTGTTTTTTATTTTTATTTAAGCTATATTTGTACTTCTGTTACATTTTTCATCCGTTCATTGATATCTTGTTGAAGATCTTTGGGGATCTTGGAGATACTCATTTTGGATTCCACATAGGACAGACAGTATGTGGATGCAGGGCATGCTCTTGAATACATTATGGTTCACGATGGCCTCGGAAGATTACTTGCAGCTGCTGAGTTTGGATTAGAATTTTTATTTTCCAGACTTGCAGAATGCACACACATTTTAATGAGGGCTGCAAGCCACCACCTTCTGACCCGCTTTAATGGGTCCGTGCATTCCTGAGGTCTTCAAATGCTGAAACCCACAAATTAAAGTTGATTAGAGATTTGTGTATTATTTCAAAGGTTTTGGTGGGCACATGTGTAAACCGTACTGAAATGGTTTCTTTAATCAGTTTTATTTTTATGTTTTAATGGGGCATTGCTATTGTTAGGGCTCATTTATTTGTGAAATTTTCACAGATAATACAGCCAACAGCTGCCTAACAGTACAATTTAGACAGATACTGCATGTGAAAGTCTGAAAAAAACAAGAAAATTTCTATGGTTTTGTTTATATGTAATGTTAACTGTATCAAGGTTTTTGCTTCAGTCCATACCTTTGTATTTTACAGTAAATGTTTAGTATTTTCAGTTTTATCTAATACTAATATTACTTAATACGTTGAATTTCCAAAACTAAGTAATTCTTTTAATTAATTCGTAAGCAGATCAACCTCCTAAATGACCTTATAACATGATAAAATCTAAGTGTTAGCTTAGCAACATGCTATCAGGCAAACATAGGAATAAAATGTTAAGCCTGCAATGTGCGGAAAAAAAATGAGCATGCTGTATCATAAAGTTTACTCTTGGTTGGTCAAGTCATTTATGAAAGCGAACAGTTATCTTAAAATGTTAATAAGCATTATAAAGCCTCCAATTAACGAAACCCGATTTATTGTGATTGTTCTGAAATGTTTGCTAATTCAGCAAAATGCTAACAGGATTTCATAGTATTGTTCCCCATCCAATTATTAGTTTGTCTTAGAATGCTAACTGTTTAACCTGGTTTAACCAGAGCAGAGCTTAATTGAAAACATGTGAAGTCTTAATGATTTAATTAGTGTTTGGCAGCCACGAGACCGGATTCATCCATGTCCCGACTCCAGAGGTGTGTCCTATAGATCTCTATAAAGGGATGTTTATTGTATGTATTGGTGTGAGGTATAATGAGAACGACTTACTTTATGTTCTCACCCACTAATGGTTTATTCCAACAATGGCCCGCCTTAAAAGAGTGTAGCCCACACTTTTGAGCGTTTCTCCAAAAGTGTCCCTGAGAGATCTACAGAAAACTGCACGAGATGGTGAGCAGAGTGAGAGGACAGGCTCTGAATATAGTGTTTGAGGCTCTTTGTACACGTCCCTTTCTTGGTTCTGGACTTTGTTTTCTACTGTGTACATACCACTAGTGGCACATTAAACCATATACCTGGATTTCATGAGTGGCTTTTCGTTCCGAGTTGTCCTTCCTGGTTGCCTCTCCGACAATTAGTAAGTGAACAGATTTAAACAGCTAGCGTAGCAACACGATAACAGATTTGTAGAGCTGTTCACCTTCCAATGGATAATTAGTCTTAGCATGCTAAGTCATTTACTTGGTTTAATTAATGCACCAATAATGTCAGTGGGTCAAAGTTAGCTTAGCATTATGCTAAAGATTAGCATCCAAAGTAATTTACCAGGTTTAGCCAATGGACCAATAACTAGTGATTGAACAGATTTAAACAGTTAGCTTAGCAACATGCTAATATGATCTATAGCTTTGTTTAACCTCCAGTTGGTGGTTTGTCTAAAAATCCAAATTCCTTAACCTGGTCAAAAACTTTCAGTGGGTGAACAGATTGTAAAAGTTAGCTTAGCAACATGTTAACAAGATATTATGGGCTTTTTGAGCCTCAAAGTGTGTATATTCTTTTAGGGTATTCTTTAAGAGTTCTATGGGTGCTCACATAAGGCACGTGCAGCCAGGACTGGTGTTTATAAAAAAAAAATAAAAAAATAAATAAATGGGAATTGTTTTTTTAAAAGATTATCTAAGATATTAGCTTTACTCTTAACAATGCGGCATATAAGAATGACACTGTAGAGCCTCAAAATAAGGTTATTGTCTTAGAAAAACCTTTGCTTCGTAAGTAATCTAAAGCTGGTTGTGTTGAAATCATTGCCTGTTTTTTATGATTTGCACATGTGACTGAGTGGTTAATGAGATTCCTGAATGCAGCAACCTGGACTAACCCCATTCGAGAGTTTTGATGTTTTCTGTTCTTTTGCTGCAGGTCCCGACAGCGAGTCTGTGCAGTCTCCAAGTGAGGAAGGTGTTGGAGCTGATGTGAGGCTTGCAGTGGGGGTTCTCGGTGGGGATTTGGAAGAGTCTATGAGCTGTCGAGATGTAGATAAAATATTGCATTGATTACTGAAGTCTGGGTGCCAATAAATCAGGGTAGGCAGAATGGGGAGGTTTTCTCAAGGAGACAGGCACTTATTCATGAATAATGAACCTGCTATAGGGAAACTCAACAATTCTAACACCCACTGAGAGAAAGGAGCACATGATGGGAGCTGAAGTTTTCTGTATGAACAATATTTTTCTGTACAGCTGAGGATATGAGTACACTGTATAGTATCTATCTATCCATTTCTCACTTGTTGGTGCCCTATGTGCGGTACTGAGGCATAAAACAAGTCTCTATTTATTGATGATTTTGGCTGTATATCTGGGGTCCTTTTCCTGCTGCAGAATAAATTTGACCAATTTTACTCCCCCATCTGCCTTCTCTGCTTTAAAAAGGCCATTCTTTCTGACCAAATCTCCATTTTCACGTATGGAGGTTCAAGGAATTATGCTTCGACAAACAAACTGCCTCGTGCTTTAGCCAAATATCTCACTTGCTGACTTTAATCTGCACCCCAGTTCCCATGTTGTCATGCATACTTCAGTACCTTGACCTCCTTCCTATGTCGGCACTCTGGTTTCCTGGCTTGAAGTCTTTAGCTAACCCTTTGCACGTACTGGCGTGTGTACCAATCACAAGGGTGTTTTACGCAACCCAACTTTTGTTTAATTTTGATTTCAAATATAATGTATTTGTTTTTTGTTTCAGTTTTGTTTTACAGACCCCAAATCGGTTTTATCAGTGCCATCTAGAGGTGAAAAGAAGGCTGAAAGCCTGTGAAACCTTAGTACAAGACCTGTGATATGTGATGCGTTTCAAAGTTATGGCACAAAACGTGTTTGAACATTATATACGTTTTAGATAAGGTTTTACCTGTTTTTTTTTTTTTGTTCCGCTGTCAATTTTTGAGTTTTTGTTTTTAGAGTTGTATTTATCTGTACAATTAAAAAAAATATATTAGCTATAAAATAAGCTGGGGTTGTATTTAAAAAAAACTAAATTAAGCATTGCCACAAACGTTCTGGCCAGATTACTCCAAGTAAGTAGCTGTGTCCCACTTGTTTCTGCAAATTCTGATGTTGGATATCTTTTGTTTTCAAAGGGTACTTAGTTTGATGTGTGCATCTCCTGCACTTTTGCAATTCCACTGCATCTATAATGGACAATGTTGGTAATTTTGTCATGCTCCTTCAAAAAGAATTGGAAGAACGCACATAGAAACCCTAGTCTATAATATCTGGGAGAGATACTGTTGGTGCAGTTTAAGTACCTTGTGTCTTGTTGATCTTGCCATGAAGGAAAAACTGTCTCTCTCATCTTGGTATGAGAGGTTGGCTGTCCCTTTTCTAGTTTTAATCTGTTTGTTTGTTTGTCAACAGCTTTGATATTAATTGGCACCAGTTTGGTATAATTGGTTGATAAATATATAGAATATTTTGATACAGCGATAATGCTTTTTTCAATGACTTTGGAAAAGTACAACATGTTCCATCACACGTTTGTCTGTTATATAGCAGCAGCTTATATATAGCAACATGCCGAGAGCTATAAGAACTACTTGTCCATGTACTTCCTTCCAAACCCAAGTAAACAACTCAACAAATGGTCTTAAAGTATTTTTCTCCTTTAACAAAACATTTACCTGAGATTTCTGTTGGCTAATGCCTAGGCAACAGCCCAATAGTAAGAAAAGAGATTCATCTTAAGCAAACTATAGTGCTCAAGTGGGAGGTTTTTTTTCAGCAACATCTTCAGCAAACATAAAAGCCAGCTCAAAGAGGTTTGAGGGTGCTATTAGCCGCTCCGCTAACTGCATGCCGTCCTGGTGGGCCGCTAATAGCTCTGAATTTTCTTTATGCTTCTAGTAGAGTTAGTTCAAGAATAGAAAGACATTTATGCGTCTTTCATGTACAGTATACGGCAGGCTCACACTTACGATGAAGAGTCAGTAATTTCTATTTTTCATTTTGTGATTTTCTTTTTTTCTTTTTTTTTTTCTTTTCTAAGCCTCCATCTCTGCCGCTTATGATTGCTGGCTTTGTTCACAAATTCGGGTGTCAAGAGAGGAACTGGTTTGTACAGCTGAGATGCAAATCAAGTGTCCTTCCATCCCAGATGTTCAATTCAAACAAGAGCAGATGACAACGTCTTAGAATGGTACTCTTGACAAAAGGCAAGCACATTGTAAATGATTATCCTCATCGTTTTAGAGAGCTTCGGATGGCTCAGTTAAGTTGCTTATGATGCCTTGTCAATGTTGATTGCATTTAATCATGTTCCCAAAAGAACACCACTTTGGTTTATTTACATTTGGTTTAATGAATTTACTTGTTACCACTAAAATTGTTTGCAGTACAACAATTAAATATCAGGGTAAAACAAGTCAATATCATGTTTTTTTTTTTTTTTTGTATGAACAGCATTAATTCAAAATAAATCAGCGAAGTCATTTTTAGTTTGCATTATGTGTAACAGCCAAAGTTCATTCAGCTGTGGTTAGTTGCACTTCTGTCTCTGCAGGTGCTCTTGCTGCCGGGCTGAGATAAACAAACCGAGCAAGTTCAGAAGAATCATTCACTTCTGAGCGGATTTCTACTTCACTAAACGGACACTGTAACGATTTTGACTGGAGCATATTCTGCGTGTATTGATTTCCGTTAAAGACAGTTGTATAGTAAAGGACTATTAAGGCTGCAGTGGAGCAGGTGCTCAATATTGCTGTTGTGATGTGTGGCGTATTCTCGTGAGTAATGATTAGTTCCGCTAAACAATCTGTAGGGTTTGAGAAGTTCTGTCTATTGTCAAAGATGGAGAGCTTGATGGATTGTGGGATGTTAAGCTGTTGCGACTGAATTGGTGGTTTGCACATGACGTCATTGGGAGGAAGGAACGGGAGAAACTGAAGCTACCTAAGGCTACGTCCAGGCTTTTTTTTTGCCCATATGTGATCTGTATTGGATGTTTTCATGGGTGTCTGAACAGGTCCATTTCACACATGGTCCTGAATCAGGTATGTACGTGATCGCTTGAGCGTGCATTTTTTTGGATCATTTTGTAAGTTCATTAGTCATTTTTTTTATTAATTTTATCCCACAAGAAACTAGAGGGTCGTTACTGCACACAAGGTAGTAGACAGAGAGGTGAGGGACTGGATAGGCCGAGAGATTGGCATCTGAACCCAGGTCGCCCAGTGCAACCATGCATTTGGTATATATCCGGCTCAAAGGACCACTAAACCACAGAGACGATCATTTATCCACACACATTTTTTTGACTTATGTTCTACATAACTTGGCCCTTGTTTACATTTCCACCAACAGCTTGTTTTATTGCAGATTTTTGCAAGGTATCCTTGAGGAACATCTTACAGAGAGGGGCCATAAATGAAATGTAGTGGTACTATGACTAGGCTCTGTCCATATGTACCTGGTTATTTTGAAAATGGGTAACTGTACGTTACCGCAGCACCATTTTCATGTAACCACACATATTTTTGAAAATGTAGGCGAAGCTGAATTTGAGATTTTTGTAATATATTTATTAATTTATTTTGTGCGGGTGGTGGATTTTGACGTGTCGTCACCCTCGGTCACTCATTTGTTTACAAACAGAAAGTGTAACGGCGGCCGAAGCAAAGACTATGCTGCTGTTTATTCCACTATACACACATTACATGCACACATTTACTATTTGTTCTCCAAACAGGTGCATGAGTTTTTGTACACGCAGTGCTCAATAATATTTATTTATTTTTATTTTTTTTCACAGACACATGGAGTGAAACAGTTTTCAAAAACAAAACGTGTGGTACGTATGGACATGGTCGTACTCAGAAAGTGTCTTAAAGGAATGTTCAACACACATCTGCATAAATCCCAAAATGTTTGTGTGAAGAATTCCACATGCAGCCTTTAAAACAGACACATTGCACTGTAAAAACAAAACTCTATTTTGTCTAACCCGAGATGCAGCAGATCAATCCCAGCACATATTAACACAACTCTAAATAAAAATTCAGTTGTCTTTAAGGAGTGAGGCTGCAATGAGGATTGCAATCTATTAGAACTCTTAATTCATTCCGTTACTTCCATCCTTTCACAGAGCTGGAGTTTCACTGCTCCGGTGGCCAGAGGGCTTGTCTTCAATTACACGCCAACATCGGCTCTCCGTTCTCTTCCTTTATTTATTTAAATGCCATTACTTTAGACAAGTTTTAATAAGTTGGTCATTTCAGCTGCTTGAAAATGTAATTTGCTGCTGATAGACGCAAAGGCTTTGATAAGTTAAAAGTCTTATTTTCATTTGTCAACCTACATTACCTGCGGGTTATTGCATTACGAATCTAACCTGTTGGAGCTCATTTAATATCCCTCCTCTTATTAAAATGATTATTCAGAAATACTTAATAATTTATGGAAATATGAGAAATTTAAAATGGTTGTATTTGTCGTGTAAAAACAGAGAAGCCACATTTATTACACAACATTCAGGAATCCTTCTGAATAAATTATTTCAAGGAGTTTGTTAAAATGTTTTTAATTTATTTTGTTATTTAATATTTGAATATTTATTATTATTTTTAAATGAGCATTGCTTTAATTGGCTTCATTAAATGTACTCCATCTCCTCCTTATTGTGCTACAATATTGACAAGACTCCAAATCAGACCAAATTGGTCTGACTTGGGTCGCAAAATATTTTCAGCCTGTTACCACTAAACGAATTCCAGGAAATCACTGAGAATGCTGGTTTAATATTGTCAAACTTAACACAAACTGAGAACTTTTTGACCCCACCAACAGCTCTCTAGGAACCAAACTGTTTACCACAGCAACCTAAATTTATGAAATGTCCTATCTCAGCTTTGATAAATGATAGAGGCATGGGGTTGGTTTATTTCACTCGAAGTGACATGGGGAAAATTTCCAAGTTTTCCATAGCAACCAAATTGGCATATCTCCATCTCTGGAAAATAATCTAGACATTTGGGGTCAATTTATTTTACTCCTGTTGACATGGGGAACATATTGTCACGGAATCCTCAATAGCAACTACACTTTTAACCTTAGCAACCAAATCAGCAAATCTATATCACAGCTTCAAAAAATGCTAGGGACATGGGACTTGCTATGTCGCTCATAGTGAGAAGGGTACATTTTATTGATTGTTAAATCATCCAAAGCAACCAGATTGTTTAACCTAGCAACCGATTTAAAAGATCTAAAGCTTAGTTCAGGAAAATCAAAGTAAAGGTCATAGCACTCGTAATTTCATTCATTCATTCATTCATTTTCCAACCACTTATTCCCTTTTGTGGGGGTCACAGGGGTCTGCCTATCTCCAGCACACATCAGGCGAGAGGCAGGGGTACACCCTGGACAGGTCACAAGTCCACTGCAGACTCGTAATTTAATTTTTAGAAATAGTTCTAAACAGCACTTTTACAAGCCAACTTCTAGTTCACATTTAGTATTTCTAAAGTTATCATTACATCATTAAAGTGGGGCCAACCACCACTGGCACTAAAGATGCAACATTAATACTGCCCCTGTCCATGATGAATATAAGAGCCATGATCCTAGCTGCCATTTTATTAATTTAAAACAGAAAATCTACTGATATTAGAAATCGATCCCACGCATTCATTTCCAACAGTCATGTGTGACCATAAGAGAAGCAAAGAGAAAAATATATGGGCAGCCACAATATGGGAACTTGTATCGACTAAAGCAATTAAGTTTGAATGAGATGGGTTCTCTGGAAAAAGCAAGCGTTTTAATGAGAGCCCATAAAGATATATGGTCATTCAGGTTAGAAGTTATTGCAAGAATCACATGAGGGCCAAGCTACTGTTTTACAGAGGAGCCATTATAGCTTCTGAGGGATACATATATGCCTGCCAGACACAAACTGTGATTTATAGCACTCATGTTCAGCTAGAATTCCCTCCAAATTCATAGCACTGAAATGCTTACTGCACGGAAAATGAGAAAAGGGGTAAGGGTATGGTTTGTTGGTTGAAATAGAACATAATGAAACTTGTATCGGTTTAATGTCTATTTACATTTTTATTGTATATATTTTTTTGTCCTTGTTAAGTGTAACGTTCCAGCTTAAATTCGCAAGAGAGTGACAGGACAATAAAAAAACAGTCACATTATTAACACTTTAATTTATTTTTTACTACGTTAAAACTGTTCTATTTTTTTGTACAACCCCGGATTCTTTTTTCTTTTTCACAATAATTCTATATATATATATATATATATATATATATATATATATATATATATATTTCTGCAAAAATTGGGAACAAAGTCTTTACAATTTATAACAAAAATCAAAAGTGTTCGACAAAAAAATTAATTGATGGCCCCAAAATAAGCAAAGAGAAAGTCAAAACAGTCTGAAAATTGTTTCCAAGCACTTTTTATACAATTGTTCTTTTCTTTATACTACAACCGTCAGAACACAGCCATCTTACAGGTATTGTACTTCCAAGGATTAACCCTTCTTTTGAAAACTACATGGCACTGATCATTATATTCAAAGTCAAAATTAAACAATAAATGATGGGTTGCATCATTCCCACTTCATTTAAAACAGCCGGTGTGTGCAGAGACGTCTGTGTAAACATCTCAAAACAATTACAAACTAACCACTGTTTAGGAAAGCAAAAATCACTTTAGCTCTATTTCCGTACTTTGCCTCAATCATATCTTATGTGTTCCACAGATAAAGAACAAACTCAAATGCCGATGACATCCCAATCCTTTGTTATGAAATATTCAGAGAGGTCAGCACTGTTGCGTTAAAGCTTTCAGCAATACCGGCGACAAGGCCTGACTGAAGGCATTCAACAGTGAGGTAAGACGTTATGTGAAGCTGCTGGGTGAAAAGAGGTTCTGTATGAAATATGCAGAGGGAAACATGTCTGTGGAATACTAACATCTGTGCTGACACTGACTACCTAGCTTTTCACAAGAGTTACATTTCATAAACCTCTGTATATCCCGGACGAGCCTCCAAACTATCTATTTACCGCACAAAGGCTACACACCATACTAAAATAACGCAGACAATACTTTAATCACTAGCTATTTATGTTACTTTTATACACACACGTGATTAATTTGTATAATTTTCTTGGGCTGCTGGATGATAATAGATCTAGTGCGAAATATGATTTTTGCTCTTTGTCTCCTCTCTGTTTGTTTATTCAAATTAACCTAGTTTCATGCTTGCTGGTGCAGAGATTGGAGAAGCATTAATCTTTTGTTTATCATTGCAAATAAACTAATGAATGGAGAATGAACCCGAAAAGGATCTAAAAGTTAATGTATAACCTTTTGCCAACGATGGCTAAGAATTAATTTGCATTGCATACAGATTGATGCAGCATTTCCCAATAAATGGGATGAATCAGATTCAAATATATAAAATAAATATGTACATTTTGCGTGAGCATATTATATTTCACAATAAGCACATTTTTACTTTTTAAGTATATCTTTGAATATGCAAATGTTCTATGTAACATTACATCTGTGTTGTATGTAAATGCCATTTGTGGTTCAATTGAATCAGTTGTTTCGCCTTTTTTGGAGGGTCAGTTTGTTTGGGAGGGTCAGAATGCGCACAACTGAGTAGTGTAAACGTTATATCCGTTTAGAAAAAATGTGCATAAACTATGATGGAAATGCATTTAGCGAATAAATCCCAATGCAATGTGTTTTTATGTCAGTACTGGGGCGCCGTTATTGGACTAACCAATGAACCAATTTCATTGCACAACATCTGACATTTTTTCTAAAATTCCTAAAATCTGTCATCGGTGTTTTGGGATCGGTGTTTGTCATCGGTCTCGACCGGCTGTGTTCCCAAAGAGCCATCTCCACCCTCCAAAAGTAAAACGACGTGACTGCGCATACTGCGCTTCATCCATTTTTCGTTTGATATTTACCAGCTGCTGCTTCTTCTCTAAATAGTTCTTGCACAATGTGGAAGTGTGCGTTGGCTCATTGTCCTGCTGTAGGATAAAATTGGCTCCAATCCAGCACCATCCGCAGGGTATGGCATGCCTTTGCAAAATGGAGTGATGGCCTTCCTTATTCAAAAACCCTTTTACCCTGAATAAATTACCAGCACCAAAGCAACCCCAGACCATCACGTTTTTACCACTGTGCTTGACAGATGCAGCATTTCAAGATCTTTCAGTTGTTCTGCACCTCACAAATGTTCTTCGGTGTGATCCAAACACCTCAAACTTCGTTTCAACACTTTTTTTTTTCAATCTTCCTCTGTCCAATGTCTGTATTCTTTTGCTCATATTAAACGTTTTTTAATTGGCCAATCTCAGATAAGGCTTTTTTTGCCATGCTACCCTGAAGGCCAGCCTTCCGGAGTCCCCTCTTCACTGTTGATGCTGATGCTGGCGTTTTCTGGGTACTATTTAAAGAAGCTACAAGTTCAGGACCTTTGAGCCATCTATTTCTCAAGCTAGAGACTCTATTGTACTTATGTCTTGCTCAGTTGTGCAGCTGAGCCTCCCATTTATCTTTTTACTTTGGTTAGAGCCGGTTTGTGCTGTTCTCTGAAGGGAGTAGTACACGTCTTTGTAGGAAATCTTCATTTGTAAGAACAATAATAAACTGTTGAGTTTCACATGAAAGTTCTCTTTTTCTGGTCATTTTGAGCGTTTTATCAACCCCACAATGCTCCAGATATTCAACCTGCTCAAAGGAAGGTCAGTTTTCATTGCGTCTCTGAGCAGCTAAACTCTTTTCAGTGGTGCAAGCTGGAAACTGGAAGTTTTGATAGTTTAAAGTACTAGTTTGAAGTCATCTTGAGTCACTGTTCAGCTAAGAAATATCGAGAAATGACTTTTAGTACGCCATTCCTACTTTATTTTGGTGTGTTAAAATTAGTTCAGAGTACTGTGACCCAAAATGAAAAAAGTTGTTCCCTAGACCAGATGAACCGAACAGCAGGTGTGCAAACACCATAAAGCGTTGGAAATGTGTGACAATACATACATTAATTAATTTAGCTAATTTTCCATCATCTATAGCTAATGTGCCTTAGCACAAGTAACCAACGAAATCATGCCAGTGCTTGCCAGATGGAGAGAAAAAGAAAGAAATAGGGTTTCAAAGCAGGCAGATGGAGGATTAGCTTATTAGCATGGCATATTTGCCAAGTTGCTTGGAGAAACATAACAATATAAATGTATGGAGACTGTCAATATGTAATTTATTTCAGGCTATAATTACCATGCAGCTCCATACTTACATCTTATTGACTCCTGACAGCCGCAGACAAAGAGAATTAATTGTTCTTTATTTAAACGAACCTGTAAACAACTTAAATAGGAATAAACTTCGCTTACAGCCGATTAGTTTGTGTTCTATCTGAGATCTGTCAGGGAAATGGGATGAATACAATTCTTTTGTTTGCTCTTCTCAAAGTGTGTGATTGGAAAACCAGACTCACTCTTTTTACTCTCCCGTTACTGTTGCGTTTCTCTCTTTGCTTGAGTTGTTGCTGTTATCTTCTGTTGCCAGGAGTGTACGATAATGCTCCGGGTCTTAAATGGAATATATTGGTTTAATAAACTTTACACAACTTTGGGGAATTCACTCTGCAGATGGAGACGAAGATGCAGGGCCATTTACGTTGAATAATCTCTAGATTTTTCTGAAGACAAATACAGAAAAGGATTACAAATAGTTGAGGTGAATTAAATGAACCATTCCTACTGTTAGGACAGAAATTGTTCTCTGATTTTTTATTTTTTTGTCCATGGGGAGTCAAATGCTTTGAAATGTCTCCTTTATCCAACGTTGGGTCCATTCATGTTCAGTTTGTCTTTGAGGACCTAATTATCCCAAATCAGCATTTCCTCGATGATGCAAGGTATATACGCTCCTTTCCTTATATAGTGCCCAGGGTTTCGTTGACCACACGTGACTCCTTGTCCCCTTGTCTCTTGGTTTCCTTTTCCCCTGGCTTCACAGTTAGGAAAATTATCATCTGCATCACCTTCATCATCTACAGCCCAAACTGCAGTACACATCAGATGCGACTACACACAGAACCCCATCTTGCTTCCCATATCTGCAGACGTTTTTGGCACAATAAAATAGCGATCCGTGTATGTTGGATTCATTCCATTTCTAATTGATAGCTTTATTCTTTTTTCCAATTAAAAAAATGTATATAAAATTACTAAAATGTTAAGAATTTTATTTGACTACCAGAGCATTAATAAAAACAAATCTACAAGTTGGACAATTTCAATTTCCAGGATTCGGTTGGGTTCAACACCGCCTTTTGACGTTGTTAGAGGCTTAATTTTCAATAATTATGTATGTTTAATTCTTGCAGACACCTGTGTCTTTTACCGATCAAAGCAGCCTGTGAACAGAATTTAATTAACCGTCCTTGTGTCCATCCATCTCTTCTTCTTGCGTCTGTATTTATTTTCCCCAGCATCTTTTGAAGTTGCTCTTCACCCTCTTCAAGTAACTGGCTTCTTGACAGACAATTTGCTGCTTGGCTGCCCATCACAAATAGACGGTTCCAGAGATAAAGGAAGAGGCAACGACATCTTAAAATCACTCTGATTTTCAGTCCAATTGCAGAATCCAGTAGCAGTTTGTTGTTACAGCTTAGATTAAACCTTCTGAAGAAATTGATTTGGAACTTACACATTTCTTATGTTGTAAACTTAAAAGTTTTCGTTTTAGATCTCATAGAGCACGGGTCTAGACATAAATTTGCTGAACTTAATCGCAGATTTTTTTTTTTAGCCATCTGATAAGAGCAGCACTTATATGCAATTCTATTTATCCAACGTACAACTTCAGCCAAGAAGAGAATAGTAAATGTCTTTCATGGAGATTGAACCTAAACTTTTCAAAGCTATTCCTGGAATAGTCTATCGAGAATAAATAAAATTAGAAATGTAATTCAAGTTAAAATGTGAGAAAATGCATGTTCGTCTTTCAGTTTCATTTTCCAAACCCAAAATTGGTACCATCAGTATCATCTTGTAGCGAAAAGAAGGTATAACCCTTGGAAATACAATACCTGTGATATGGCTTGTGTTCTTCAAAGGTTCGCAAATGGCAAAAAAGTAGTTGGAGCAGTGTATAAAGTTTAGGAGTGGGCTGCTTTTTTGGGGGGATTAATGAATTTTTATTTTGTCTTAACATTTAACAAAAAAACAGTTTGTTCGAAATGTTGCACTTTTTCAAGATAATTTAATAGAGCAAATTGTAAAGTTCTAAAAAAACCCTTCTGAGGGTAACCCTTCTGAACTTTACCCTTCTGAGGGTAAATTGAATCATTGTTATAAAACAATAATGAGAAGGCCTTGTGGATGAATATCTGTAGTTTTTTTTTTTTTTTTTAAAGAGTAGCTATAGTAGAAACTTGTTGCTTCTTCAGTATGTATTTGTTTTTAATGGCCTTTGTGGCACTCACATTGGCCTTTAGGTAATTGGATTGTTTTACAAACTTGCATCATTCCTTGCTCTTGTGTTTGTCTTTGGTTCGCAAACCTTACACATTGTAAATCAGACAAAGAACATATGAATGTTTCATGAAAAACTAGTTGTTGGGTCCTGGTTATTAATCTTATGTGGGTTTGTGAGCATGCGTTTGTGTAAAAAAGGCATCCCTGCATGAATACTGCCTTGACATTTATGTGTAATTGTGCTGAGTGCAGGGGAAATACTCCGGGTATAGAGATGTTTCGTAACAAGATGTATGCGACTCTTAATAGAGCTTTTGGATGTGCTTTTCATGAACACGCCACTCTACAGTAAGCTCCTGCGAGATTCTGCTCTGTGGTGCAATGAGTCCACAGGTGAGAATGTAATTACTGCAGGCTTTCCAACAGCCACACATACGCAATCGCATACCAGGGAGACTGAGAGAGGAATCTTGTCGACTGCAGGTTAATCAGAGTCATTTATCATTGATGTAATCGCTAACATTACTCACAAAAATGGCCAGATCTGTGTGTGATATTTTTTCAAGCATTTTCTATAATATCACAAACTGGCTCCGTCTGCAGCATCTTGTTCCACCGTAGTACTTCACTGTTTGCACGCTCTACACACTAGCCAGGCTGTATTAGCTATGCTAATGAAACTGGGATGCAAGGGGGAAGGACTGTGGCCTTTTACTGGGAATTTTGCAGGTACAGGATCAGCTGATGGCCTTCCTGAGAAGAGTTTGCATGTTCTCAATATGCTCTGGTGTTTTTTTTTAGGTACTCCAGTTGTAAAAATGTACTTGATGCAAAAAACTCCGTAAAATCTCATTAGAAGTGAATGTGTGTTGCTTTCAGGCCTGTGATTGTGTTTATTTGTTCCTCCTCTGTGCCACCTAATCATCCACCACACCTGTGTCTAATCTCTTTGTCTTCACCCAATCTATGTCCGGTTTTCATCTGCTCTTTCTCTTTATATGCCTTCACTTATCCTTCTCTTACGGCGAGTCCTACGGTTCAAGCCTCCTGACTCTCCATGATTGCTTCCAGCCTTCTTGGATCTCCTGTGCTTCTTGCTTCGTCACTCCTGGGTTTCTCAATATCATCTGCTCTTGTTGACAATTCCTGTGGCTAATGCTTACTTTCTACTCATCATCTATCCAGTCACGACCTTGGAAGACATCGTTGCGTCTTCTGCTCTAGGCACCGCTTTTTGCTGATTGTGAAATGATTGTTCGGTGTACAGACACTAGTGGCTTTTGGCATGTTGCGCATACATTTTGTAAATGCACATAAAAAAAATTAAACGCACAACTAAGTTTAACGTTAATCGTATCCAAACTATGACAGAAACGCATTTACTGAATAAATCCCAATCCGTTTGTCTGTCCTAACTTCGTAACCGATTTCATTTGACAAGGATTCAGGATTTTCATCTCCCAGAACTGTCTCGATCAATGTGAACTAGATACAGATTCTTTTGGCGCATCCAAAAACATCCAGAGATTGCGGAAGATTTACAACCAACGATGGAAGGGGTATCATTCATAAATTTTCATTACCTGCCTAATCCGTAAGCGCTGGTGCCTCCAGGATACATTGCGTGAAATGCAAGGTACACGTTAAACAGGTCACAAGTCTTTCACAGGGTAACAGAATATCTTTTGTTTTTTGGCAAATATTTTTCAGCAATGACGTGATAAAATTGGAGTGTCTTTCAACATTTTTGCCTGGTCCTTTATGGTTTGAAAGTGGCAGAACCACAGCTCATTTTCTAGTATTTTTTATTTATTTTTTTTGCCTAAAGGCTGCAAAGTGACCCTTACTAAATGTTCACTTTTTAAATCACTCTATGGAAACTCACCCAATGGCCCAATGCTCACCAGTAAGCTTTTTTGAATTACAAATACAATTACAGCTTGCTGTTTTACATTTTAAACCCAACAACGCTTCATTCCACTTTTCACAACCATTACTTGCAGCTCATGTTAGAGGATTCTCTTCCATTCTTTGTCAACTTGTTTATTTTTCAACTTCACACAGAGAAATATGACTCTTTTTGTCATTGTCAACCTTTGTAGACTGTTACATTGCTATTCAGAATCCAAATTATACATACAGAAAAAATTATCCAGTGCTCAGACTAGCCTGCTGTGCTAAACCAATTGGAAACATAATAAGACCCATCTTTGTCTGGAGATGTCTGCATCATTTAGGATTTAGGATATTTCCGTCTTGTTTTAAGAAACTGCTGCCAATCGCAGAGTATTACAAATCATGAACTACAATGTTTTTATAGGTATAACTGAGCAATTGTACAAAGACACCACCTATTGTGTGGTTTTTGCTTTTATCTTTTTCTGGGCTCTAAAAGGAACATTACGTCTTCTGTTTCACACAGCATCAGACTTCTTTTCATTTCCCCACATTTAATTTCTAATTTTTGTACATTCTATTACACAAATGTTTTGTAATTGTCTCAAAGTTTTTGTAACAGTATTTATTTAAATATGTGCATTGTGCTAGCAGTGGGAATGCTGAAATATCTTGCTGCTCAGGGAACAGCTTTCGGTTTATTCATGCCACAGGCTGTTAAGAGTCAACATTCTGCAAGCTTTAATTACCCTCTCAAGGGAAAGCAGTTGCTTATTTCATTCTCCCAGGGTTTGTGTTGTGTTGCCGGCCTCGCTATGGCAGTCACATGACTTCACATTCACGTTTTTACCCCTTTGTCTCACTATGCTTCCCCTATCTCTAAATGTAGCTTAATTAGGGACTAAACAATGAGCATAAGAAGCAAACCAGAGTGTTATAGAGTAGAAAAAAATGTTAATTTATCCATCTGTAAAGGTCTGGACATATATAACAGTCCTTGACAATATATAACAGACAAATATTTGTATGAAAAGCATTATTTGCCCAGTCTTTGTCATGGTTTGTTATAGATAATGGGATATCTACTTAATATTAGCTTAGCATGCGAGTTAGCATCATCTGGCCAGTCACTTTGAACTAAAACTTAACACAGGCTAAAAACAGTTAACCAAAACATGTTAGCAATGTTTTGAAATGTGGTAACACCTTGCTATGAATCCCAAATAAGCTTAACACTACATGCTAATGCTAACATGTTAGCATCTGAGGCTACAGTTTTAGCAGGGGCATTTAAAAAGCTTTAAAACCCTAATTAAAAGTGTCTGCTCTTCTAAAGAGCTTGTTCTTTAATAACTTGAAGGTGTGGTTAAATCCTGCTCCAAACCATTTTATCTCTCACTATTTAATTGCTGATCTTTTAATGTTTCTTCTCTTTAAGCACAATCCTTTCTCTCCCTTACCATCGACGTGTTACTTTCTGCTCATTTCCAGGTGGCTTCTGATTTGTTCCTGAGTGCTGATACTTGACAGACAGATGTTTGTATGAGCTACATGATTGCCCAATAATTTTAATAGTTTGTTTTGGACCATGCAGTTTCCATTTGATATTAGCTTAGCTGCTTAGCATGCAAGTTAGCATCTTCTAGCACTCAACATTGAACTAAAACTTAACACATGCTAAAAACAGCCAAATATTTATCAAAACATGTTATCAATAGTCTAAAATATTTTAGCACCCTACTATAAATCCTAAATAAGCTCCAATCAACATGCTAATGCTAACTATGTTAGCGTCCGAGGCTGCAGCTTTAGCGGTGGCATTTAAAAAGCTAAAAATGCTAGTCAAAAGTGTGTTCTCTTCTAAAGAGCTTATTCTTCAATAACTTGAAAGTTTGGTAATATTTTCCTCCTCGCAACCTTTTATCTCTCATATCACTCTTTAATTGCAGATCTATCACTGTTCATTCTCATTTAAGCACAATCATTTCTCTCACTTACCATCGACGTGTTGCTTTCTGCTCATTTCCAGGTGGCTTCTGATTTGTTCCTGAGTGCTGATGCTTGAACGTGGCTAATGTACTGATTCCAGTAAATTACAATGAATCACTATTGCCTGTAATGCTCAGTCTTTATAAACAAAATGCTCCCGGTTAACTGATTTTGAAGTGATTGAGATCCATGTAGGGCCATTAAAAGGCTTGTGAGTGTAGCTTGATCTGGGAGATTCTTATGATGTAGAGGGAAACGACAGATTGAAGTTTTTCACCCTTCTCCATCATTATCGGGTTGAAAGGGATTGAAAAAGTGGCCAGGCTGCATTGGCGTCATTAAACTCAAAGTGAACACATATTGCAGTAAGTAAAGCATTCATGAGTGCCAGCAAGAGATGCAGACTTCGCACTTCCTCAGACGGGCACAGATGTTTACACCTCCATCATTCTACTGTTGCACTAACAGGGCGCGGGAACCAACCGCCCACGCTAAATTCAGCTGCTGCGACGATGCAAGCTGTGTGAAAAGTTTACTTTAATCAGCCTGCAAAAGCATAAAAGGTATGCTTTAAAGTTATGTTTAAAGCTAAAGAGGAAACATTGCAATCACAACAATAGAGGTCGACCGATATGGCAATCATAAAGTGCATATCTATAATATTATATAAAAAATATTGGATAAAAACACAAAAAATTTGTCCGGGATGCAGTTTCCCGGTCAAGAGCACTCAGCTGAATTCACCTCATTAGTCACCCAGCCACCCAATCAGAACACTGGATACAGCTCCCTTGGTAGAAAAGCCTCATTCACACTCTACCTCAGCTGTCAGATCTACAGTTCACTCGCCCTGACTCTCTCCCACTCCTACTCAACTTGTCCTTAGTCAGCATCTTCAAAAATCTCGGTTTCCTGGCTCCTCGCCACTCTTAGCTACTAAATTGAACCCTCTTTCGGGGACTTTGCTCTTCTTCTGTACAACGGTATATGTAGACTTGACTTTTTACAAATTAATCGAAGAACTTTGGCTTTTAATAATTAAAGACCTGAACTTTTTGGATGGGTACATGTAGAATGTAAATAATTTATGTAAACTCAAGGCAAAGAAACTATTTAAATTCAAAATCTTCTGCAATAAACCAGCAACATCCTGCAAATTAATGGTTTGCTTGAAAGCCATATTTATTAGGGATGTCCCGATCAGGTTTTTTGAGCCCCCGATCCGATCCGAGTCATTTAATTTTAAGTATCGACCCATACCGAGTCCCGATCCGATACTTGTCTTTTCCTTGTGCTAATTGCACACTTTAAGTGCATGCAGGTTATTAAATCAATCCAGTGTGTACTCTTGACAACCAAATAGCTCAGCAGTGCATCAATAAAAAAAACCTGAAAGCAACCTGTTCCTTTACAGTTTTTTATTTCTCACAAATATGAAATCTCAATTTTACAGCTCAGTGAAGTCGCAATATTCTGTTGTGTGTTTCGTTTTGAGATGCCTCATCAAGTTGGTAGTATTAAAGGCTGCTTTGCTAGTACCACCGCGTCAAACTAGAAAAAAAAAGAGAAAATAATATATTTTACATGGGGTATTAAATAACAATCAGTAAATAAACATTACTATTTCTTCAACAACGAAAATGTTACACATTTTAAGTTATGAAGAACACTTCAACATGTCACAAACCTATTAGATAAAGACATGTAAATCATCACAACACACAAAACTAACGCTATTTAGGCGCTTAGGCGCTAATATAAACAAATAGCGATCTATGAAATCCCTTTTAAATAAACAAAATATACTTTTTTAAACATTAGCTTACCACGCTGGGAATAAATAAGCATTAAATGAAGGTTTTTGTAGAGCTTGAACCTTTTTTTTAACACGAGCACAAACATGCGAGTCTCTCATATTTCTTCCTGATTCACGCACGCTCTAAACACGTCATCAACGTCCTTAAAGGGGCAGCACACAACAGCTCGCATTGCAAACGTTGCATGTAGCTACCAGACTAGAATCACTTTCCAACTTGAAATACTTCCACACTGCAGACATCTTAGCACCGTATTGCAAGTAGTAAACAGCATGCGAGTTTAACATGCGAGTTTGCGACACGTGCGTGACGTAGCTGACGTAAACATTCGATCGGTCCGATACATAGAGCCGATTCCGATCAGTTAAAAAATGCCTCTATCGGCCCCGATACCGATCTTTACGATCGGCTCGGGACATCCCTAATATTTATAATAGTATTTGATCACAAAAACAAGTAATATGAACATAAAAGACCCTCGTATGGAAACATAACATAACATAACATAAGACTTCATCAAAGGAGGAGGAATAAACTAAACTAAATGAACGAATGACCAGGTTTTGTTCATGAACTCACTATAGTCACACGGAAGGCTTGCATTGCAGGGTAGCAGAAAATGAGCGATCATGTGACATAACTGATCACATGACTGGGCATAAGTAATTACACAGAGAAAACTATAAAACAGGTGAAAATTCTGAAAATAAAGCCATGAATATGTGGCAATGGTCCTTACTTTGTCTTATTCATACTTCTTGGCATGTTGAAATACACACAGAAATATAAAAATAACTGCAACCGTGGTAACTGAGTTCCTTTTTTTTAATGCATTCAATCGCGTGCACTAATTTTTGCAGAACTAATTTATAGTAAATAAATCTTGCATGTAATTCCCGATCCTGCTTTAAACCAACAGGGGGACTTGGAAACTATGGTAGGTAGTAAAAGGAAAAAAGCATGTATCATGGTACACAATCCCTTGGGCATCAAGTACCGACATTTCATTCATGTGCAAACTTTTTCAAAAAATTTTTTGACTATTAAAATAAATGTTTTTTGGCTCTTTATTGAACTGACATGACCGTATTAAGAAAAGATGAGAAGCGGGCAGAGAGAGGGGGAAAGATAGCAAATGACGATGGGTTCAGGACTCGCACCCATACGTCCGGGGCACCGTCCACTATACCACAGGGCCAGATGTAATCGATTTTATACCGTGAGCATTTCACGTGTCTCCAAAATCAATTGTACAAACTGTAACATATCAATCGTTATCAGAAATACTTTAGGAAAAGTACACTTGATAAACAAATCAAGAACTGAGGAGTGGGTCATTCTGTAAGAGCAGAAAAAGAAGTCGGATGTTATGTAGTTGTGCAATTTGGAAGATGCTAATTTAATCTTTTTCACGCTGCTAACTCGGATTAAAAAAACTCTATGAATATGTATCATCACTGTAACTTTGACCTTCATTGTCTCTTGCTTGCACTAGAAGCAGCCAAAATATCTCTAGCTCAGAAAGCATATTTTGCTGAATGCTGAGCACAAACACAAATTTGTATTCAAATATTCCCTGTGATGTGTATATCGCCAGGAGCCGTGGACCCTTACCTGTCTGTCCAAAAGCCACTCAACATTTAGCTTGCTGTGGAGACAGCTATTTTTAGCTCAAAACATCTTTTTTTTCAACAGATGGGCTCATTTGGGGAATGAAATAAACACGAACGCTTTACAATGACCTTCATAAGCGAACATACGTTCTAATAGAGCTACTTTGTTGAGATGCGTTTTTCCAAGTCCAAATCATTGTAAGTGACCTAGTTATTGTCTTCTCGTAAAAGTGTTTCATGCAGATAAATCAGCGATGAGAGACACTGAAGGAATACTGTGAAGCTTTTATTTACATTTACATTAGATATGGAAACATAAATATCTTTCAGCGCTGAATGTAAACTACAACTCCCATGATGCAGGGTTTCAACTTGCAATGGATTTCACTGAGAAGTACATTCTGCAGTGTAAACCACGCGGGATCCATTTGGAGTCACAAAAAGAAAAGTTTTGCATAAAAGGTTGCATTTTTTTTGCAAATAAAATAAAGTACTGCAAGTAAAAATAAGTACTGTTTAAATTTTAAAAATTTAGCGCAACTTAATTAGCAAATTATACATTTCTTTTTAGATATTTGCAACACACAGTTTGATCTGTGTTTCAATCTACTTTAGTGACCCATGTTTTCTGTTTCTCCGACCCTGTTTTTAGATGTGGGGAGGGGAAGGGAATGCTCTTGTACAATATGCCCACCGTGATGTCAACAGCCAGAAACACACAACATTCAGCACATCAAATGAGCAAACTGGTAAAAATGTGGATGTCCTCATGTGTTTTATCATTTTTGTAGTTATTATTTTTAATTATAATGGACGGCTTGAGCTACAGCCACCAATAACATCACTGAGAGCTCCCTAGCAACCAAACTGTTTACTCTAGCAACCAAATTCTCTGAACTCGATCTCAGCTTTGATAAACGATAAACACATGGGGGTTGGTTTACATAACGTATAGTGACAAAGGGAACAGTTTGACACACCCCTCCATAGCAAACCCGACCATTCACCATAGCAACCTTTTTGGCTTATCACAATCACAGCAAAGGAAAATCATAAAGACATGGGGGTTGGTTTATATTACTCATATTGGCATGTGGAACTTTGTGTGATATCAGTGACTCCTCCTTAGCAACCAAAAATTTACCCTGGCAACCATTCATTCATTCATTTTCCAACCCGTTTATTCCCGTTTTGGGATCACGGGGGTCTGCCCGTGCACAATCTCCAGTGCACGTTGGGCGAGACGCGGGGGTACACCCTGAAAAGTTCGCCAGGCCATCACAGCAATAAAAATACTATTTTTACAAGTTTGTGCACAGCATTTTCCTATGTAGGTTTATTCTACTGGTAGAATTGGTTACATCTGCCAATCATATATGAATTAAATCATACTGTTTTCCTTTAAATGCTGTGGAAGTACAACAGTGGAATTATAATTTAAAATTCTCAATACTGTTAATGGTTGGCATATGCTAGACGTTGGCATGAATATATGAAATCTGCTTAGAGTGCCTTGAAGTGCCGCCTACTATATATGTTAGAGTAGATCCATAGACTTATGTGTTGGAAAATGTTCACTTTGTTATGAAAGTCCTTCTGAGGTGGCTCTTTAAACAAGATTATCTCCCGTCTTCAACAGAAGTGCTGTCTTTTTTGTTTCTTTTTATCTCTCTTAGTATTTTGCTCCTCAAAGCTTTTATCCGAGGCTGTCCACATTTATCACGCTGTTATGGTAGCATGGCTGGCGATTTGACTGCATCTGACCTCCCGTCTGTAGGAGCCTTCCAGTCTGAGTTGGGCTGGAAGGAGCCGGGGTGACAGACCGGGCCCGTCCAGAGCACTCCAGATCCGACAGTAATTGGCTCGTGCGGCTGCTCTCCTTAAGGACCCCTGACAGCTGGTGGGTGGAATTTTTTTTTGTGCACCAATTAGGACAAGAAAAAAAAATCCATTGCCTTCTGAGAGTAAGAGGGAGAGCTGCATTCTAACCGCATTCAAGCCTTTGAGTGCTTCCCCTAAAGGGGCACTTCACTGCCGGCAAGATGGGATTTCAATAGAACTTGGCTGGTTAATAGGTAGAAAGATGGAAAGGGTATTGAATCATTGCTACCTTATCAGATTATTATGTGAAGGAAAATGGTGTCTTCTTCCTATTTTATTGTGTCGACATCTAAGGAAACTTAGCATTTTTATGACTGGGTTTAGATTTTTTCTCCTGTTTGCACGATACACTGTGACCCATTATATGGTTTGTGTGTTTACACCTGCGGTTTCATCATGAACTGATGGATTCCGCAGATATCAATGCAGAAAGGTCAAATAGTAGAGTTAATTTCTTAAGAGAGGCCAGATAATATCACATGTCATAGGGCATTGAATGTTCCACAGCACACTGTAGGTTTGAGAAGTTATTTAAATGGATATAGATTAGATAGATTCTATTGGCAAGACTAGAAAAATAAAGGGTTAAGAATATTTGGAGATTGCACTACATGAAATGAAAGAGTTGTATGTTAGATTATTTCATACAGGACATCTGTGAATGCAATAGTTGTGGAGAAAAACAGAGAGAATCTTCTTTGTCAGTTACATTGAAATGCTTAGAGGAAGAGAAGCTGTCAATCCGTCTCGACTTCTTAATGTCACGCTAGCAAATGTCTTCAGTTCGAACCAAAAATTAATCTGCAAAAGTCTGGAAATGAAAAGTTTAGCATAGAAGCTGTCAACTTGGTTTCAGTTGTTCACCCAGCAACTGTGACTCCCCAACAACACCCCACCCCCACCCCCAAAAATGGCCATGAATTGCAGGAATATCCGTAGAAACAACGGCTAATGAGGCATCTATTTCTGCTGTTGGTACCTGACATTAAACAGAAAAAAACTGAAATAAGGAAAACTTTGTACAGCTGATAGTTTCCTTTTTTTGTTTGTTTCAGTCAGACAAAGCTACAGTTTTGAATGTATTTTAAAATGGCCTGCAAAATGAGGTTACAAATACCCTTTTTGCATGGCTTTGGCTACTTTATAATTTGAAAAATATATATATTTTTAATTACACCACACAATAGTTCCACAACAAACCTGATATTGTACCAAAAAAAACACATTTTGTCATTTGTTTACTGCAAAAATCTTGAAGTTTGAGAATTTCATAACAAAAATAAAAAGTGTTGAGATATAAAAAAAAATTCACAAATCCCCCCAAAACAATCTGAACATTGTTCCAAACACTTTTTGTTCCATTTTGCTTTGTTTTGTGCCAGAACTTAGCAAACCACAAGCGATTTCACAGATCTTGTACTTCCAAGGGTTATGCCTTCTCTTCACCACTAGATAGCACTGATACTGATTTGTTTAGTTTTGTTAATTACCTTGCACATCACTCGTTATTACTCTTATGTTAATTTAAATCCAAAACTAAAAAAAGCAACTAACTGTTTTAAAATCTACACATTAAATTTGAAATCAAAATGAAACAATAGATGGGTTGCGTCAATCTTACTTGACTCAAAACAGCATTGCATTGTGATTGGTTAATACATATAAATACAGATATAAACAAGTGTTTTAAAGAGAATCCAGAAATTATGGTAAATATCTGAAAAGATTAGAATCAAATAGACTAATAAAAAAGGCTGAATGAAGCGAAAATGAGCTCTGCGATAACTATAAATGTCTTTCATATCTATTAATGGTAGATGTATAATTTCTGTACAATCTGAAGAAGGTATATAGATACTGCCACTTCCACAGTCCCACCTGTAACTGACATAGAAACTGACCTTGGATCTGTACACGACATAGATGGATTTAAACCAGTAGCCATTAAAATACTCGTCTATTTTGTATAATTATCTGTTATCAGTTGTAAATCGGGGCCAGATGCATCTTGTCGCAGAGGCCACGTGAACTTTTCTAGAACAAATAAAATGGCCACTGAAGAATTCCACAACATCGTAAAGCCTACCTCACAGAGAAGAGCTTAAAGAGAAATTCTCATAATTTGTACAAAAAAAGAAAGTAGTGCAAAAAGTTTTATTTTTTTTGTTGATATAATTAACGTAAAGGGCTATATCTATATAAATGCTGAACACACTTCCTTTGGAATTTGCCTTTGGTTGACTTAGACCTTAAACATAGGGTAAGCGTTGTTTTCGAACTTTTCCGAAAGATTGCTCTCGTCGTGAATCTGATGAAGGAATTGCAATGAACTATTCAGAGCGCTTAGAGGCTCACAGTAATTTGTTTTAAACATTAGCACAAGCGTTCAAAGAGAACTGGTTAATTGATTGTTGAACTATGCAACCTTCCACTTGCATCCAGCACAATTTACTCTCGTCGGCTCGATGGCCAGCATGCTTGGAGATTAAGACTGGGAATGGAAGCATTGGTGGTGATTTGGCTCTGTGTGGGAGTGCTGACACTGTTTCATATTGTTCCGATCTGAATGGTTTCCTACGAGACTCTTGAAATGAAGTTGGAGTAGGCCAAGGAAATCTTCTGAAAAGCTAAATATCGTTGTTTCTCACAGATTAAGAAAATGCTCAATCCACGTGACCGAAATGGACAATCTCTCGGAAACCCTTTTAATTTCTTGCTTCTGTAGTCAGAGAAAGGAAGGTTCTCCCTGTTTTCCATGGTTGTCATTTTCCCACAAAACTATGTGGAGCTATATGGTTGCAAGACACTGGAACTGACCAGTCAGCAATCAACAGGATCAACAAATGCTAAAGGATACAGAACAAAATTCAGAAAAGCATGCCGGATTGCCCTAAAGCAGGTTCTAGTCCTACTGTTTAAAGTGGGGCCTTTTTTGTCATGCATTGTCTCAAACAGCTGTGATTGGATCGTTTGGCCACATGTATTTAGCTGTAAAAAACAGCGGTAGGCGGCGCTCAATAAGAGACCGAATAGTTTCAGTTTACATTTACAGATGAGCAAAAGCCCATCCTCTTCTTCTCTATTAAAGCACCTCACGAAGTGTTTTACCTGCTTTTGCGCCGCAATGTCGCAAGGAGTGAATTGTAATTCACAGAAGCGCCATCTAGTGTTCAGGAGAGGATCTGTGCAGACAATTTAAACCCCAAGAGATTTAACACAGGCAGCTGAAACTAAATATGCTCCAAAGTCGACCGTTTCTAGACATTTTCTGCATTTTTCCAGCCTCTGATGGTATAGCAAATTCATTGATCACTGGCGGAGGTATATGATAAACCAATTATTCAAAACAGTTACTATTAATCATTCAATGTCACATGTAAGTTGAATAAATCCAGAAACAGCTGTGATAAACAGCCAAATTCTGCTACAAAGGTGAGGTTCAGACTATAAGATTGAACACCGTAACAAGACACAAGGTAGTTATTCTGTATTAACAAGGTCTATCCCAGACAAACTGAAAAAAACGGTTGGACGATGTGTTGGGTGAAGGGAAAGTGACATTAGGACCAAGGCATTTCACCCATCCAAGTGTACACACACAGCAGATAACAAACACACCGGGAGCAGCTGGTGACTTGCTCAATATTGATTGTTGAAATAATTGTTAGCCACAGGCCTTTAATTTTAGTTCAAAAGTGGACTTTGGGTTTTCTTCTGATTTCTTCAGAAAAGTGAATCCAAACAGGCACTGTATGTACATCACGTTTCATCTGTGAGGTTTTGTTGATGGATCTCGAACCTGACACAAGCTATTATCTCTGAAGGACGACAATAAAATGTATTATCATTTGATGAAATCAAATCATTCGCTATTAAAGGAATAAACAAATGAATCTTAATATTCAACTCTGCTTCAGCAGTCACTAGATATTTGCCATGACAAAGAACAGATGAAACTCTCAGAGCAGGAAGTACTCTGATTCTAATGGAAGTTGATCCTTTTGGATTTAAAGTTGGTACGGAACGCTAAATCCAAACTAAAACTTTATAGACAATTAGTTTAGTGGTTTTTATAAGGAAAATAAACTTAAATGGATTCTACATTTTGAATTTGTTCTCAAGTGGATTTAGCAAGTTTCTCTGCAGTACTTTTTGTAACAAGCAGAGAGAGAACACAATAGATTGCACCTGTGTTGCATCAGATTTAAGACAAAGAGGGTATACAAAACGGCTTCGTCGTCTTAATCATGCTCAAATCGTCCGCAAAAGTGTAGCGCAAACTCTGTGAAAGTAAAAACTGATGTTAATGAAGATTAATGTGCATATTTGAGCAAAATGAATAATTGTATTACTCTGTCTTTATCTGTTATGCTCTCCTTGGCTGCCACATTATTCCTAGTTTTACCTCAATTAAACAGATGTTTGATGGGATTTCTTCTTCTAATACTTGCTCTCTTTCAAGGGGAAATCTCCTGTATGACACTGATTAATAAACTGGGGAGAAGGTTTAGCCGGAGTGTGGCAGGTATTTGTGTCGTCAAACTCAGAACGTTGGACTTGAAAAGATTTATTGCCAGTGCAGCCTCAGGCGAATATGTGTTTGAAACGAGTGAAGCTGAACAGGCCAAATGATGATGCAGACAATACATCACAAACAGATGAGCTTGTAAAAATAGCCTAAATGCTTTTGGTTTGGTGTAGCATTTGTTCGGGTTACCTTACGTTGCACACTACGGGGCTTTTCTCGATTGTTTCGACCCATCTCATGCTGGTGTTCTGAAAGTGATGCAGTTGCAGCTGGAGTTCAAAGAGTCCAATGGGAGGAAGCGACATCCCAACAGGTCCAAAAAGTTTCAAACCATGTTTTAGGGCAGTGTTGTTTTCGTCGATGATGACGAAAATATTTCTACAATGAACCTTTTTCTCATGATTACAACGAGACAAGCTAAATAGGTCTCTGTTATGAGGAAAACTTGACGAGACGTGCAAGAGTTTTCGTTAACGAAAATGAGAGTTGACGAAAATATAAATGCGTTCAAAACTCTCAAAACGTTCAAAATGCATGACATTGCTGTTTTCCATGATTCGTGGCTGCAAGCCATCATTCAAAATATTAAGTATCCACCACCGCTTAATTTCCTTGTCTGGTCGAGCACGCCACCAGATGCGCTGCGCACACATTGAGCAGAGCACGAGGCAACTGCCGTCCCAACTCTCCGGTGACAAACATGAAAATTTTTGTTCTCTTTGAGGATGGGAAATGACGAGATGATACGGGCTGCTAACACACCCGTTATGTGCAAAACTTTAAACTGGCTACGAATTCCTCCCGATAATTCTCAAATTAAATTGTATTCATAGAATGTAAACAAAGACCAGTATTAACTTCCCTTGGAAAGAATATGGTGAATATCTATTGTGTTAAAGTAGATCATTATTGTATGTGTCATTGTATTATTTTGTATGACAAGCCTATTAACAATGTTACAAAGTGAAATGGAGCATTAATTAATGTTTAAATAGAGAATTTTTAAAATGTTAAGATTAACTTAAGCTAAATATTAATCTCCATTGACTAAAACTAGACTAAAATCAATTTAGTCAAAATGACTAAGACTAAAACTGAGATTGCTGCCAAAAACAACTCTCTTTTAGAGTCAAAAATGTAACCCCAGTAAGCTACGGAGAATACTTTAATTGCCTTCTTTCATTGTTATACGGTTTCCTCTGAACCTCTGTCCACTTTTTTAACTTCAAACTAAGAGTAGAGGAAAAATAATTACCCCTCAAAACCACACATTAAGCATTTATTCTGCTTTTGTTGTACTTTCTGTGTCGGTGTGAAAGTTATGAGGATTTGGGACGCCTTTGAAGATGCCATTTTATTGCCTTTCAAACTCTCGGCTAAATTAACATTGAGCGGCCTTCATAAACACACTTTAATCTTTTCAGCCTCAACAGACTATAATGCTTTTAAAACATGGACCAACCAGCCTGATTTAATCAGAGAAGAGAGCCCTGTGCACTTCTGAGTCCTATTGGGACTATGAGACCAACTAAAACGCAATGAGTCACCACAATAACGCTATGTAGTAGTCCTTTATGATGTGTGACAAACGCATGAAAAAATGCATCTCGTTGTGCTCCTAAAGAGGAAGAGGTACTTCTAATTAGCAGGTTTTCATATTTTAGATGGCCCGTGGGAAGCAGAGCAGTGTTGGTTTTGAAACCATGGTGCATAAAACATTAAAACGTTTTTAGGGATGTGACAGAGTTGTTGAATCAAAGGCTCTGAGTTTTAACTTTGGGCTTTGAAATGTTTCACTGGTGACAGGAAGTCTCTCATGGATTGAAATGGGTCACAGTTTAGGCGGGTCAGCTCCGATCCCCAGCCCAAGTTGTGGATTTGTAACTCACCCGAGGCTTGGGATATTTGGACTGATGCCATGTAGTGCAGTCTGGGAATTGTCCAGACATACAATATTAATATTCTGAGATTGTTTACTAACTCTCTTGTCATTGCAGGCAGGGAATCAAACGACGCATTTGTTAGTATTTCTACTTAGCAGAAGATCAGAAAGCTGGACTTATTGTAGAGTAAATGAATAAGTTCAATTGTGTGTAAAGGGTTACTCTTGCTTCAAATACATTTCATCACCAAAAGTATTTACAATTAATTCAGATGTATTACGAATAGTTTGCGAACAGTGATGAACAGCAAAGAAACTCAATCGCCATAGACCCCCAAACTTCAAGTGGTTATGTTAAATTAAATATTCAGTTGATGGACACTAGATATGTGTGGAATAAGCAGGTATTGACCAAAAACTTCCCTTTCCCTCATGTCTTCAAAAAGGCATTTGACAAAGTGGTTTTTGTGGTCAAAACAACTTCCCCTGGAGAACAAGATAATGGGAATCTTCAAATGCTTCTATCATCACGTTGTAAGCAGACAGTTTGACCATAGCTGCAAGAAAGACAGCTGTACATATGGACTCTGTCACTTTCCCTTTACCGCTCCCTGTCACAATGTTTTGTCTTAAGTCCAATGTGAACAATGTGCTGTTGCTAAGGTTCTGCTTTGGAGGACAGTGTGGGTGGGGTATTTTTTGAGCTAATTGTTGTATTGTCCACATTTCCTATTTATAAAACATACCTACCAATATGACCTGTCTATGTATGTTGTCATTTGACATCTTGGACTGTTGCATTGTTTGTGGAAACAGTTTGGGGACGGCTACATAAAAACACCTCAGTCCTAACCTCAGACTCATTGTAAACCTTTGGGATGGGATTAAGGCTGAGTTCCATTTCACTCACTTACCCCTACCCCTTCTCATATACCTACCCCATTGTGTGTTCATACTGTGCAATGCGCACCAGCAACGATTTGCTTATGATTTGAGGCATTTGTCTGTGATTTCTCAAAACCTTCGGGGCTATAATCATGCATTCTGAACGCGGCATGACAATTATATCAAATCACAGAATTTTTTGTCCTCAAGGGTCTTCCGTATTTTGGCAAACCTGAAAATGGTGGTGTGGATCCATGAAAGACAACCAATCTCAAAGCGGCAGGAATGATGTGCTTGGTTGTCAGTCTGGAAAAGCTGGAGCATTCCTGCAGAAACCGTGTGAGTTTCCTAATTACCTAATCCACAGCTTTTCTGTTGTGTCAAGCACAGCCCAATCCTTCTCCGGCTCACAATCTGCTTATGGATTACATGCAAATTAAGGCTTCTTCCAGGCTGCTTTTATAGGACGTTATGCATATTTATGCAAATTAGTGCCGGATGTTACTATTTTGGTTTCCTCCTGCCTCTTTTCCAATAGGCATATCATTTAATTAAAGAAAGGACTGGCAGATGTAAAAGAAGAACCACTTCTGCAGAAAGTCTGTGCTTTTGTGTAAAGTATTAAAAAAATATAATTTATGTATTTATTGTTTGAATCTTTGAATTGTTAAACAGTTAAACCAAAAAGAGAACAGTGAACAGGAAACTATAAAAATACCACCTGTTAAGAAAAATTACCAATGATTTTTAAATAATTTTCATGTCTAAATGGCTTGATTTGTATCCGAGTGTGTGATATCCTCCACCCACAAGGGGGCAGTACTAACATTTGCATGATTGAGAGGAAGACATTTCTCTTTTTTTAAAACGATTGGAATAAATGTCTGTTTTAATAGGATGTGAATCTCCAAATAAAGAATTTCTCTTGCTGTCCCCTGCTTCAGCTTCGTCTGAATGTCTCCCTTCTCTTCCCCCTCTGTTATTTCACCTCCTTTTCATCTTGACTTTTAAATCAATAATTCAGCTTGCCCTGCAGAGTGGGCCGACTGACGGACTGATTAAACACATGGAAGGCATGAACCACAGAGAGCGTAACAGCCTGGAAGAGCAGAGAGACACCAGGAAACCAAGTACATATCAGTAAAGTAAAGGAGAAACCGTTTCTGGAATCAAAAATGATTGTTGATGGAGGCAAATGATGTAATGTTGGATAAACATCTTTTCACAAACCCTGACATTGAATGGTTAAAGTCATTAGGAGACATGCAAGATAGGTGAAGGACAGAGGAAATCGAGATCTGTGAAGAGAAAGCAGTGTCAAGGTTAGATTCATCGCCCTCCTCTAAAAGCATTTTAAATTGTACTAATGTGAATATGAAACTCTGAGCTGAGCGATCGCCGCTCTGTAAGAGAGCAACATTATCTGTACATGAGTAAATAAAACCGATCTCTTGACAAGACCCCATAATAATAACTGCTTTTGTTTCATTGGTCTCTTTGAGTCCCACCCACCAGTGGGATTGTCAGTGCTGATGTATGTATCCATCTACTTCTGTTTCTCAAGAGTGGGAGCTCAAGATGAGAAAATAAGTAAAAAGCCAATGAAGGATGGCTGGATTCATTGAAAGAACCCGGAGATGAAAGGAAGGCAGAATGAAATTCCCAGCATGCACCTTGTTGTTGAATTGACATTCATGATTTGATTATAATTTTCACTAAGATAGTGACACAATGTCCTGCTTAGATTGGGAGAATGAAATGCAAGCAAGGTAGAACACAGCTCACAACATTCTGAATTATTATGCAAATGCTATTTTTGTGTCACAAAGATTTAATATTTCCGTTTTCATTTCAACTCACTGATGGCATTGTGTCTCTGTTTTGGTCTTTAGATTGTGAATACCAGGTGAGCGCAATCAAAGGACTACTAAAAGTGGGAACGTTATTAACCATAATGCCATTTTCAAGCAACATGGGGAAGACAAAGGAACTTTCTGCTGCTGAAAAACTTTAATGGGACAAGGTATGAAAACATTAAATATCTCACAAAAACATAAGTGTGATGATCAGATTTCAGAGCACATTTCTGCTAGATCCATTCTGTTACAAAGCAACAAACAAATATTTGAAGTTTCTGGTGCCTCAAGAGTCCCAAGTTCATCAAGGTCCTCCAGACTTTTTAAACTCTGCGTTAACATTTCATTTGGCCACCACTAACCAATGCTCACAAGCAGAAAAAACCATTAAGACTATTTTTAATAGTCCTGTTCACTAATGAGTGCCATGCAACCCTGGATGTTCCAGTAGTAGATGGTTGGTGAACAGTCACCCTGTTCCAACAAGGCTGCAATGATAGCAAAGTGGTGGTGGAGTCATGTTTTGGGTCTGGATCATGAATGGACAGCTTGTTGGCCCCTTTAGGGTTCCCAAAGTTGTAAAGATGACCTCTACAACGTATGTAGAGTTCCTGACTGACCACTTACTATTCTGATACAGAAGGAAAAGTTATGCTTCCTGTGATAAAATCATCCAATGCTGGTTCATGGTCCAAAGAATACCTCTCCATCACTGGTTGCTATGGGGATAAATGGAGAGAAAGTCATGGTGTGGCCTCCATCCTCCCCTAACCTCAATCATATTGAGAACATTTGGAGCATCTTATGAAAATAGGAGGCAGTTTTCATCCAAATATCAGTTCTGGAAGGCTACTTTAACGTCATGCAAATACTTTAAACCAGAAACAGTCCAAAAACTTTAATGGATGCAAGACTTGTGAAGCTGCCATCAAATAAGGGGTCCTATGGTATAATGTAATGTGACCTGTTCAAAGTTTTAACAAAATTGTTTTTAATGTCACTAAATATGCTAAAAACATGACAAATTTTAGTTCTTTACAAACTATGTTTATTGTTCATACTAATTTGTCATTTTCCATTTTTTTAAAGAAAAATACTGATATAATTACTAAATTTTAAAGTGTACTCTTAATAGCTCATAAGATGCATGAGGACTGTGCTGACTGCTATTTACATCAATTATTTTGGTAAATGAGAAAAAAATATAATTTGGAACACGATATATATATATATATAAAAAGAGTTGTTTATATATAACTCTTTTCCCATTGGGAAGCATTGATGATTAGCACAAAGAGACATGGTTGAAAATAAAAGAATTAACACGTAACAGAAGAGAGATGCAAGATGTTGCAATGGCCCACAAAGAAAGGGAAAGATGCAAAAGGAACAAAGATGGGAAGAAGACGATGTTGAGGAAAACACTGAAGTAGAACGGTTAGAAGATTGGACTCAAGGGATCATGGACATTAAAAAGAGCATGGGATTCTGAAAGACTTCCAAAGATTAGCCTCTAGTTTTCATAAATGCATAAATACACAGGAAAAACTCCAGCTCGAGATTTCCTCAAAATGCATCTAAATAATAATTCAGCTTATTTTACATTTTACTCAGTGAAACAACCGGAGATGAATATTTCAACGTGTTCTCGCAAGCCGACTTTCAGTAACGAGAGTAAGCCAAGAGGGAGCTGCAGAATTCTGAAGTGAAGAGAAATAAATGAGGTCCTGTGAGCATTTCTCCATTTGAAGGTATGTGCATTCGTTTCCACAGAGATGATGACATCAGTACTGTGTCAGGTGAGGTCAAAAGGGGTTGAACCAGTCCTGTGTTTGCTAGCAGTTTTTTTTTCTAACACTTTCCCCTACTAGACAGAGAAATGTGTTCATAATCTCAAGGGACAGTTCAACCCCAAACATGTAGGAGTGTTTAACTCCTGAATTTCTCACCCTTGTTTAAGGCACAGTGGATTGATCATGTGCAGAGCTAGGATGAAAATATCAACCCCGATTTTTCTACTATTTTGTACTAAACATTCAGTTAAAAATGTGTTTGCCTAACTCAATTTTTTTTTACTTAGTAAAAGCGTGGCAAATTTTCTTTATATATAAAATACATAGTTATTAGGAAACCGATATGTTCAATTGAGAAAAGGTGTCCATTTTATTCACATTTAAAAAGCATCAATATCTATAGTGACTTTAAAAACCCTTAACCGCCTTCCAAGGTTCTCCGCTGCCGAGTGTTGTTATGGTAACTAGGGATGCACACAGAGAGCTAATAAGGTAATTGACCTGCGTATTGCAGGTTCTTAATCCACCCCCAAAACTTTCACAGACAAGCACATATTCCCAACCCACTCAACCTGCAGGGGTCATTCTTTATCGGAAAACACAGCAGCGTTTCGGTACGCATTGCAAGGATGAGTCTCTCACGGTGAATTTAGAATGTGAGTCATGTTGCAGTGGAACAAGAAGTTAAAGAAGAAACACTCTGGCAGAAGCTGCAGCTATGAACAAGATGGTTTTGCAGAAATCTGTTGGGGGCACTTGCTAAAAGAGTGCTCGGATGAAACAGTAGTTGTTTTGATGATAATACTGCACATAAAAAGAATATGTTAAAGGGGTTGTGAGTTGTACTGAGAGGAAACAAAGGAATTGAACATCAATGATGTTCTCTGTGTTCAACCCACACGGTTTTGAAGTAGATGGGGAAAGTTTCGAAATCAGCAAAAATCGACGTAAAAAAAAAATACAACCAAAACTAAACTAGAAAACAAGCTCTCATTACCACCATGTGGCGCTATGACTGAGGCATATAACTTCTGTTTTTTTTTTTGGACCATATTATTGTCGCCAAATTTGGTAAAAAAAAAAGAAGTACAGACTTTTTAGGTCTTGGTACCTTACATACGTGTCCCGATTTTTCAAAAACGTCCTTCAAACACAGGGTTTGAAAGAAGGTAAAATAGCACTTGGGATAACTCAGACTGTAGGATGCAAATTAGATTAGTTTAGACTAGAACTCTTAACACACAAATTTGAACCCGATCAGACATTGCATGACAACTTCCTTTCAAAAAAAATAAAAATTGTGACAAACGCTGCGTGCAAATAGTTCAACAAAGTCAAAGAAGCTTTACAATTTAACATCCTACATGCCTTAGGATAAGACTGATCAAGTTTGTAGACAAACATACAATCTCAATGAGGAGTAAGACACTAAAAGTGGCCATTTTTAGAGGTTTGGATGTTTGAAAGTGTCTTGTGTCACCAGTCTTGGTATCCTACACACGTGTGCTGAATTTCACCTCACCTAACTGTGTGTTAGGCGGTGCCATTTTTTTAACACTCTCTTTTCAAACCCCAAACAAATGTACATTTTCAACAGTTCTGACTTGTGTGGGAAAATCAGTGAGTTTTGAAGCACATGTAGACCCTCAAAAATGTAATACATAGAAAAATCCCCAAAACCGTAATACCTAGAGCGATAACAAAAGGGTTGTAAGCACCTTCGATGCTTGAGTCCTAACAAGGTGTAAATGAGGCATCACACTTTTCATTGTTTTTGAATAGAAATGTGCCTATTGTTAGGACACTAAAAAGTATTCTAAAATTATCCGAATCCTCCAAGGGGTCTGAGGGTTAAGCACCAAAAGTCTTTTGACCCTTCGCACCTTGTACTACATCATTTGTGTCAATCACTTATGATGCACGTTGTAACATTTTTTTGCGTTTAAAACCTTTTTAATAAATGAAGAAATTTTGAATCAAAAGTCTCAGATGAGAACTGTCAAATCGTTTACAGTTTCTCTTGCCGTCACACTTCCAGTCTTTGCAAAAGCATTCCCTGAGGCGCACAAACCAAAGATCATTCAGGAACCCTTCCATTTTCATCTACGCCGCAACTCCCCCATGTCTCCATTTCACAAGGTTCATGTTGCTGTGATCTTCCAAGTTCATTGCATGTTACTGATCGTGATGGGCTGTAATGCACAAAGGTGTAATACTTTGTTCTCAGTGTGTGTGTGGAAATTGGCAGCTTGGTGGAAGTCTTGTGGTTTGCTTTGCTTTAACAGTTGCTCTGAATCTTGATGTTTGTGGTATTGCACAGTTGGATAAAAAGCCACAGGGGCCTAAAGTGCTTCATAAAGACATTGTGAAGTGTTTTGACAAGCAGTTTTTCTTTCTGAGCCATTTCCTTTTAAACAGGAAGTTAGTGTAGAGATGTTGTAACATCAAAAGCATGAAATATTACAAGATATATGTTTCAGAGTTTGCGTGGTTACTATTAGGGGTCCATTTGGGAAATGCAGATTACCAAATATAGTTGTTTTTTACAGCTAACTTTTCGCAGAGTTCACCAATCCCAATGTTTTCTAAAGCCCCACATGAGGAAAGAATCCATTGGATTCCAGGGAGGTCCATGTCTGAAATGTTATAGGGAAACACAATTACGTGCCGTTTAAGTTATAATTATTGAGTGATTAAATTGAATCAAAACAATGTCTAGAAACAGTGTGTGCAGCTAATTGCTTTTGCTGGTGGAGAATGCGGGCAATTTTAACACTAAATTTACCAAACATTTCTAAAATATTCAAAATGAGCTAAATAGATTTTTTAATAGCAATTTTGTCACATATATTGTCAAACAAACATAGGGAATCAAAAATTATTTTTGATGGAAGGAAATGATGAAATATTGGATAAACATCTTTTCACAAACACAACATGAATGGTTAAAGACATTAGGAGGCATGCAAGATAGGCAATGTATATATTCCCCCTTTTGTGCCTTTATAAGACCTTTTCTGAGGGTCTTGGGTACTAAACTAAAATGAAACTTTTATTTTCTACAATAAAAGGTTAGTTTTCTATTTGAGTCATATTTGCATATTGGCATTTTGCAAAGAGAATGCGATTTGCAGTGTTCTCGTCCATGTTTTTTATAGTTCACCAAATGAGCTGATGTCACCAGGTGAACAAAAGAGAACCACCCAATCACAGAGTGACTTTATGGATACGTTAATGTTCACCATGTTATTTTTTAGCACGAGTAATAGTAAGAAATATTATGTATAATGTTAAAAACACCAAAACCTTTTCAAATTGTGACAATTGACTCCAGAAATTGATTCTATTTTGTTCATGGAATAATGTAACAAATTCAGTTTACTTTTTTGTGGATATAAGCAGCTCTGGTTTATTATTTTAAGTGAGTAGATGCAGTATTTTTCGACTAGGTCCAAATAAATTCAGGTCAGCACATTCCACCAAAAACATAATCATTAATTCATGCTATCCGTTTACTTTTCTTGTGACTCTATAAACGTTTTATCCCAAGTATGTTGCCATTCTGTATCTCTACTTTTGTCCTTGGGCTCAAGTACTTGCCATTCTTTGCTGAGGTGTTTCTTTTCTTTGCCATTATCAATTCTCTTATCAGAAATGTTAGATTGTGTGAATGGGAAAGACACTCAACCTTTTGCCTGCATCAGCAAGAATGTGAGAAGTTCTTTAAGTAATTTATTTTTAGTTTTAAAGCTGCCTATTACTGGGAGTTTAACTTTAAAGTACATTAATATATTGCCATAGCAGTCAAAGATTCTTTATTTTATAATCATAGAAATCAGATAAGTTCAATATAAAAAACAAAACTTAAGTGCTTCCATACTTTAGTAGTTCACCTGAAAAACAGCTTGTAGAGTAGCCAAAAACAACCTGAATGGACGACAGAAGTTGCCAAATTTGGTCCTGGAGGTTCAATGTCCTGCAGAGATGAGCTCCAACACTATCAAACAGATATGAAGCAGCTAATAAAGTTCTTACTAGGTATTCTATAAAATTACACGCGGGTGTGTTGAAGCTGAGCTCTGAAGGACAACCCGAGCTACTACTGTATTACTGTTTACTTTGAAGTCTGCAAATAGCAACCACCTTTTAGACTCAGAAAGTATTGTATGTGTAATGAATGTCTTCCTTATCAAATACTCTTGTAATACAAAACCATTTATGTGCATTTTTTAGAATAAAAGATTGTTGAATCTTGTCTACATAACTTTTTAGGTGTAGCATATCTTTGTTTTGCAATTACCGCACAGTTTCTATACTTCCTTACTCTACACAAGGGTTTCTTTTCAGCTGCCTGCCTTTCAACCACACCAGAACATGGTTTAATAAAATGTCAAGTTCGTGCTTTAATTTATAGTTTGTGCAGGTGTGGGATACCAGCACAGTCGAGAAAGAGAGAGTAATAATGTTGTCTTTGGGCTCCAAACACTTTTGTTTAACGAAGATTCCCATTTTAAATGACTAATATTGATAGTAGTAAAGCTACACAGCATTGATAAACAAGCAATAATTTATTTATTTTTTGAATGCTCTCAGTAAGTTTTGAAAACAAAATAGTGTCTAATAGTTTCTTTTTTCAAACTAAACTTGATGAGGCTAAAACACACACTCATGCTCTTCCGAACACAGGCTTGCTCCTCTTTAGACTTTCTATGTACGATCGTTTTTTTTTTTTTAGCTGTATGATCTGGAAATGAGCGTGTTCTGTAACCCTCATATTTGTCATTTTTTTTATATAAAAAAAACTTTTTATGTCCTGAAAACATAAAATACCCTTTTAAATCATTGTTTTCCTGGGTCTTTCATCTGATTTAGCTCACCTCAACACTGATTTGTTATCATGTGAAAAAAACTAATATTGTGAGTCAGAAGATTCATCAGTTAGTTCACGTTTTATTTAAATCGTCTACTCCATTCTTACTCCGATTAGGAATATGGTAAAGAGCAGTTGTGTGATAAATTGTCTAATGTGTAGCTCAAGGCAGAACTCAAAAGAACTAATCAAATGAGTCATTGTTTACCAGATAATCAGAAGGTTCATCCATAAGAATCGTCGTTTTACCGTTTGTTTCACAAATCATCTGCTAAATAAGTCATTATACTTTTTTTTCTGCAGATCCTTCCCTTTCAGAGCTCCTGGCACCAATTATAATTGAACCCGTTAACCCCAGTATTGTTTTCCTCTCGGATCCGTTTCTTTCCCCAGTTCTTGTTTTTTTTTTTTTCCTGATGTTGTGCAGTCTAATCTCTCACCATGTGTGTCCTTCTTCTGCAGCATTCTGGGTATTTTTCTTCATGTTCTGAGAATGGCTACATGGCCGCCTCTCTTGCTGTCTCTGTCTGGTAATCACACAGCCCAGATTAGTTCCCCAGTGACTTGGGCTTCAGATCAGATCAGAGGCTTATATTTGATTCTGAGAGAGTGTAATGGCAACTGCACGTGTGAGGGAGAGAGAGAGAGTGAGAGAGGGAGAGAGAGAGGTTGATCTGAGAGCTGCATCTGAAAAATACCAACCAGCAACTTCAGGTATTGGTCATATGATTAGAATACCATTGAAAAAGTTGATTTATTCCAGTAAAGTGTTTATTTTCCTTTTATTTTCCTAAAATCAGGTTAACCAAATTAAGAACAGGGAAACCATGGTACCTAAACCTTTATGTCCAGAAAGTTGTTGAGCAGCAGAAAGCATGAAATGCTCAAAAACTTCCAGGTTGGCGGCTGTGTGGACTTTGGAGCTCAGAAAATGCCTGGAGATTACATGGCACCCCAAGCAACTAATAACATGGTAGACCTCAAGCAATATGTATTATGCACCTCTCCTCTCTTTGTACAGACTCGTCAAAGCTCGGCGGCATTTCCTCTATGGCAGGTGCATCCAGCCAGACCCAGTTTAGCTTCCGGTGACTGGGGATTGCACAGATCTCTCGCTCATGGAGCAGTGAACCTCGTTTGATTTGCATTGCCAACGACCAGCACATGGCAACACAGCTTAGCCCTATCCTCCATGTTATATATTGAATCAAACAGCAGTGTTGCTTTCTTAAAGGTAACTTAAAAGGTAAGCACTTGGTACAGTTGTTAAATGTGCAATGTTATTACTCTCAACTAAGTGACTACTCCCATGGCAACTCTCAAAAATCAACTTTTTAATAAAAGTCAGTTAATTTCCCTACCACACATTCCCTATAGAAGACCACTGGACTGTCTGTATCTTAGCAGGACAGCTAAAGGACAATCCTCTGCTGAAGCAATCGGGTAAAAGCTCACTGGGCAAAATCTAAAATGCTGGAAATCTCTGGGATATATCAGAGAGTGGGTGAGGCAAGACTTTGGGCTGATGGCTATTGATTGAACTATCTATCCGTCAATCTCCTAAACCCTTTAACGACTGACCACTTAAAACAGTTTTAAAGCATTGCAGGATTCTTGGGAAATAAGCCACCATGTGCCAATGTTACGGTCACTATGATTAATCTTTTCTTGGACATTGTGTGGAATGGATTTCGAAACCTAATCCTTTCCCTCACCCATTACCATAGCCACTGAAACAGCAGAGCACTAATCACAAACCAATTCTAGCCTCAGTTCACCTCATATTGATACACTGACAGTCCCTTGCTGTAACAGACTTCTCTTCATCTCTGCAATCTTCACTTACCTCCGACGATCCTCCATCCATTGTAGTTCTGCTTCCTGCACCTTAGGATTACTTACCACCAATAACACTCTCTGCTCCAGTGATCCTTCTGTACTCATTTGCACACTGCCAACATCTCCTGTGGAATAGGACACTCATAATTATCCACACCTTAGTTCTGCAGATCCAGGTTTTGGTCCTGCTGCTTCCATTCTCGTCCTGCTCTGGAGTTGCCTGAATTATACGCGTACGTTTACTTTACCCTAAACACATCTCTCTTCTTCCTCACAGCCAACTAACAGATTAATACACCCTCTTTAAGATCCACAGTTCTGTGCACGTTATAGTTTCCAACCATACAAAGAATGGGAATGGTTGGTGCACTCAAAGGTTTGGGTGGAAGCATTTATTGAGGGCATTCAGATTGTGGCCCTGGCTGCTGTCTAAGTCTTGGTACATTTGAAAGCCCCTTAAGCATTCATTGTCATGCCTGGATCATTTTGTGCCTTCAGACATAGAGATGGCAGATCCCATGGAGATTTCTGAAACAGTGGCAACCGACAAAGTGCCAAGCCACCTTCCAGTTCATGGCAATTCTGAGTTCCCTGCTCTATGCCAAACAAAGCAGGCATCCAAAGGCGAGATTTGAGGGCTAAAGGCTTTTCATCAAAGGCGAAATGCTTATCTATAGCCACAGAGGGATGAGCTGCATCACTTCCAAACATCTGCTGTTGACCGGCTAATGCTAAAGAGAACTGATTTCTGATCAGCTAAAATAGCTACACAGAAATGACTATAAAGAGGAAAATCCAAAACCTCAAGGAATGAAGTGCATTTTTCTTTGAGATTACCATCTTGGTTGGGTATTTGTACGTTTTTGTCTGATTTGCAAATGCATCTTGCATCAGCTGGATTATCATTTATTTTTGCATGCTTCTCAGTCTGTTCTGGAACCAAATTTGCTCTTGCAGAGCTCAAGATAGAGAGTGAGTGAGTCAGAGATCGCAGCTATGACTCCATGTTCACCGGAGAGCTGATTATTTATTTATAAATGGCTTATGACGGCACTGGATTTCTGTATAATAAGAGGACTTGTGGACATGTATAAAATACCTGCAAGAGTATACCAATGATGAAAGCATTGCCAGCTATTTTTCTTCTCAGTGCCTTCCATTTAAAGAACATAACTTTAGGAAGCAATGCAAGTTGTTTTGTCAAGGGGTCACATCACTCGGGAATATGTGATGGTACTTTCAGTGGGCCCTGTGACTAACTAAAATTAATAAATCCCCAGTCCCCAGTCGTTGTTGATTGTTTTTCTTTGAAGTCTGTATATTTAAAAGACGATGCCATGTTGAGATACTTAAGAGTTTTTGCATCTTAAAAATCAGAGACCTCATACTGTTACGGTCTGAGAGGTGCCGTTATTTTATTTTAACATTAGTTATTGTGTGAGTTTTCTCTCTCTCTCTTCTATCTTTGTTCCGGTGCTTTTCTTTCGCAGGTTCCGTTCCGGTTGATGAGTTTCCCCTGGGACTCATTAGGGTTTTCCCTACACCCCGACTTCGGACACTGCAGTGGGACACATTAAAATATATGTGCCTCTGTTTTATTTTTTCCTTGACTTTTGTTTTTGATTAAGAAGCTGTGTTTTATTGGGTTTGTTGCTTTATTTTTAGGTTAGGGTGCAAGGCGGGAGGAGAAAGAAGTACCTTCCCCCGTACTAGTTTAGTTTAGGTTAGGTTTTTGTGCGTCTCCGGCTTCTTTTGTACATAATTGTAAATAAATATAATTTGCTGTGCTCCACTGCTTTTTTTTTCCTTGTATAAAAAAAAAATCAATAATTTCATTTAACAAACATATTTGTTACACCCTCACCTCTAGCCTCTAACGTCACTAGGGTTCTAACATATATTTTGGGGGCTCGTCCTTAAAAATATATACCGGTATGTAGAATTTTTATTTATATTATTTAATAGAATTAAAAATAACATTAATAATACATCATACAATTTATCAACATTTGCTGGCAAAACTAAATTTGCTTCAAAGTGTAACCATGACAGATTGTACTTAGATATTGTTATTAGCCAAATATATTTGACATGAGACATGAGCAAACAGCCATCAAAGTATGTTTTCGAATGGGTAACACACAAGACTTGATTGAACAAAGAAAAGCTCCAAAATCCGATCGCTTTCATCTCAGGACAGCAGACTAAACAACCTGAGAAGGTGACATTGTTTTGAAAGAGGAAGCGTCAACCCACTTTCTTTTATTTCAAGGTTTCTGTTAATTAGGCTGTGGTTATGTACGGTCAATACTTCAAATAGTGGATTAACCGGCCATGCTTTAATTGAAGCCTAGCGTTCTAATTAATAAATGCTAATCTAGATCAATAATTCTAAAGACAGCAAATTTGGAAATTGAGGCCTCAGTGAGAAATCATCTGCATCTTAAACCCACACTCTTCTGCAATTCAACTACATCTTGTTATATATTATTATATCCCATATCCATGAAGGTTAATCACAAAGAATTGCTAGTTTTAAAGGAATATTGGACCCAGGGCTGGACTGGTAATCTGGCACACTTGGGAGCTGGTTGAAATAATGTTTTTAATTTTTTTAAACCAACAACCGGCCCATAAAGCAGGGACAGCGGCCCATTGGTTCATTTTCCACACGGACACTGGGTTGGCCTAGTCATCTCTTAACAGGCTCCACCCCCTTCCCCCATTGTTTCTTGTGTCAGATGCAGTCAGTGAATAGTAAAGCAAAAGCGCAAAGGGCAAGGGGGGGGTACGGAGAAGTTGCGGGCCAAAAAAATTAACATAGCACATGGAGGAGAGGTGACTAGCCATGGCGGCCACAGCACCCAGGCAGAGGAGCAAGTGTCTGCAAGTGAAGTTAGGGAGGGACAGAGGGAACAGGAGAGTGTAATTGAAACAGTAAGCATGCTAGCTTCATTATTTAAAAGGGAGGGCGTGTTAATTAGGGTGGATGCGAGTGTGGGCTTGGCTGGGCCATGACGAAGATGATGATTTGCCTAAATTAATGTATATTATAATAACACAACATAATGGTTGTCGCTATTATGTTCAATTGGAACACCGGCTGACTTTTCTAATGTCAACCCTTTAAAAGCCATAACTTCTCTAGAAAAACTTGGTGGCATGAAAAAAATGATGGCATTTGTGACCATGAATGACCATCTCCCTCTCTGTCCTTATGTAGTCAGGTTAAAGCTTGGGGCAGAAAAAGGGTGGGTTGGTCTGGGGGGAAAAAAAAGCCAGGGCTTTTTTTTTTGACCCAATCCAGCCCTGATTGGACCGAACATTTTGAATATTTATACCTAATAAATTTACACAATAAACTCTTGTGTGGTTTATTTGCCGCCCTTGGATTACATAAAAGTCAAATTTAACAGTAGTGACAGAAACAGCACCTTATGGATAAAAAATGTAGTGCCTAAAGTAAAATATTCAAGAGGAGCTTAATGACATTTAAAAGCACACGGAACACCAAAGTATAATTGAGCATGCGGAGCTGAAACACGATGAAAAAGAATTGGCTTTTGGAATTACACATTTATTGCAATCTCAGGCTTACTTCCATTCCCTTCAGTGGAGCAGAGACATAAAGGGCTGGAAATGAGGTAATGGACTCACCGCAGGAATCTGTTTGACCACATGGAATGACGAACGTATTTACTGGATCTTATTTTTACGAGTTGTGCTAAAAATTACACAAATACATCAGTCACAATTGTGGCTGGTTTCATTCATTTTAATAGAGCAAGTGGGTTGTGTTTAAGAGAAGAGTGAGTGACAAACTAACTGCAAATTCACCTGTTATTATGGGAAATTAAAGGCAAGTAGGAAAAGGGCGCTGTCTGAAGAGTCATACTTCTGGTATCCTCATCCTTTCAGGCTGATGTTATTATTGCATTTTTCTAATGTACAGAGGTACCCCGAGGTATGAAATTAATCTGTTCCAGGGTGGCTTTCGTATCTCAAAGCAAGTTGTAAAACGCCTAATCCGTGTAACGGCTCTCAGAAACAACAGTGTATTGTTGTATCTGTATCGCGATTCTGAGAACGCGTCACAGAGTTTCTCTAACTTACGCTACAGAACAGCACTTTCCGCGTTATTTCTTTTACGACACCTTGACTCTAACATTTGTTATAGCACATTATTCGTAATCTACACATAATGTTTAGCTTGATTTAAAACTGATTTAAAGTGTTTTAAAGCCCCTTTTTGCACTTTTGCGCAGCGCGACGTAAGACTTAACAAGCGGATAATAGAGCAGAACTGTTGGTGTTTTTCAAATCTTGGAATTTTTTTCGTATCTGGAAGGAAAAAAAAAATTCACGCGAGACTTTTCGTATCGCGAATATTTCGTAACTTGAAGCATTCATATCTCGGGGTACCACTGTATATAAAAATTGGGAAACTTTCTGTTGTGATTTTAAACGAGAAACATAGTTGTTTAGCAATAAATGGCTTCACACAACCACTAACTATGCTTTATTGTCATCATACAAATTCTTTTTAGATAAGTGGCCAAGACATCAGAAAATGTGTAAACTTATGAGCACAACTGTAGAAACAGTTTGAGCTCCCTCACATCTGTTTATTCTGCTCTGATTACTACAACTGTATTAAATCCCGTTTTGTAAATAACTAAACCTAATAATGTGCATATTCATTCATTTCAGTCCCAAATTTGAATTTAAATGTAAAAAGAAACAACTCCAAGACATTAAACTCTCAAAATGTCCTGGTAAATCTTGAGAAATATAAAGAATGTTGAAATATACAGAAATTAGGAGCATGGTCCTCATATTTGCAAGCCTTTGGAGCACGCAAACGAATAAATAAATGATGCTAATTTTATACTCAAGTTTTTGAAGAACAAAAAAGTTAAATCCATCTTGCATAACTAAGAGGTCTTTGTCATCTGATTGAACTTTTACACAGCTTAAGGAGTTCAAAAACTTGGCCGCCTCAAATAAAAAACTGAAATCAATGTCTAAAGACCTCCCGGGTAGTACAGACCTTGTGGTTCACCTTTATTGATTAAAAATACGAGAACAACGGATCAAACCCAAGAATGGGAACCAGAACAGCCTGGAACGATGCCTTCGGTGAGTGCTGTACATGTTCAGCTGAAGCAGATGGAAACGGTTTGTGTTCAGATGCGTGGGCCTTGTTTTGTTTTACATAGGAGTGAACATCATACAGACAAAAGTCAAGAGCATCTCATTTTGCATGTCATATTGGCAAACAATATCCTGACTATTGATATTAGTGCCTTTTTAATAGGATGGAACAAATATAAAATTGTTGAAACTTCGAGGCATTTCCGAAATGGTTTTAAACTAAATGAGTTTGATGGATTTCAAACTGTTAGGAAAAAAAAACACCTAATTTTAAATTGATAAAATCTAAGTCACCATTCTAGCGCTTTCTTAGTGTTTCATCATTGTTAATACAAAATGTGACATCGCACCCTTTGGATCCCACCCAAGAGATGATGCTTCAGGTCCAGGCAGACTCTAGGAAGACTTGAGATGATTACTTTAATAATGCTTAATATTTAAAACATAGCTGTCGTCATGTATATAAATCCATCCAATACAAACTGATGTATGTTGTGTCTATGATTTTTGAAAAAAGGTCATTCAAAATGCTTGATTTCACACTAAATTCACATTACTTTCATCGGCAAGTTTCAGAAACACCCAATTCAGACACAAAGAAATGGAAAGCATTTCTGCGATCCATAACCAGTCTGTGAAAAAAAAATTACTGCCCATTTTTTTTTATATGTTTATTGTTTTTTTTTTTCATTTTAATAAGACAGGACAGTAGAGAGAGACAGGAAGAAAGGCGGAGAGAGAATGGGGTGGGATGGGAAAGATGACAAGGCTCAGGATACAAACCTGCGTTGCCCTGCGAAACCGCGCTTAACATGTCCTGCGCACCGTCCACTACACCACAGGCCTGGACTACTGCGCATTTTTTAAGATTTTGTGTATGTATTCGAAAAGCCAATAAATTTGACGTCTGATTGTGGTTTGAAAAGTGGGTGTGGAAAAATGGCTCTGTAATGACATCTTATGCGTTTTAGCTTATGGTGCATTCTCAGTTTGTCGTAGACAAACGAAATTGGACACATGCATTGGGTACCAAGACATAAATATAAGTAATATGGATCATATTTTCAAAAATGAACAGGAAGTCAGACATTTTGGAAAAACATCTAAAAATGGGCGTTTTTGTTTGTCAACTCCATCAGTCTTATCTTAAGGCATGTGGGATGTTTAATTGCAACGCTTTTTCGACCTCGGTAAACTTTGTGCACCCAGTGACAAAATTTTATCACAAACAGAAAGTTAATAACTCAGACATGCATTGTCTAATTTGGTTCAAACGTGTTATGCGTGTTAAGAGTCTATGTCTGAACACGTCTATACTGCAACCTACAGTTTCAAAAACGCTAGGGAACAAATTGTTTAGTAAAAACGTTTTAACTTTTGCATACGTGACTGCTCATAATTTCCCACGGGGTGATGGTGCCTGAGGCGCTTGAGATCTTTGATTGCTGCTTGCAGCTTTAATCTTTCTATTTGTTCTTTTTCACAGTACTTATTGATTAAAAACATACTTTATGTCTAAAGGGAGCAAGAACCAGCCAGAATGCCCATCTCTAGAAGAAAGAAAACTTGTTTAATGGTTGATGGATAGTGAAAAAACATGAAATGGAGAGGAAATAGAGCTAAAAATAATAAATCTTTCAATAAAACATCTTTGTGCTCTCCAATCTAGGAAATGGTGCTTTGTTATTTACCAATAGTAATAGTAAAAATAGTAAAAAAGGAGCCTGACCATTTTAATGACTTTTTGTCCGGTTTTAAGACCAGCAATTTCTTATGGTTAGTCTTTACTATTAAAACCTAATAGTTGTTAGACATTTTTGCTACTTTGACGAATTCTTACCAAGATAAACTTGCTCACCCCATTGGAAAATGTTTTGATTTATTTAGGTATATTTTAACAAGATTTAAAATTGCATTGTAAGAGAGATTTCGAGCAATGTTGGATCCGGAAGCATTTATGCTTTTAGCTACTGCTCTTTTTATTTAAACGCATTCAAGGTCTCACATTAAAAAAATGTCTCCATGAAAAAAAAAAAAAAAAAATCACATTAAAATAAGGTTCTAAGAGAGACCGGGAACAGAAATTGGCACTAAATGCCTCTCAGTTCACTTGTACTATTCACAAAACTGAAAAGGTAAGACCTTTAGAAAGTGATGCTGGCTCACAAAATGAAAATGCAACACAGGAGAGCAGTAAGCCACCTAATTTGTGACGCCCCAAGAGAGACTGGTTTTATCCACCATGATTCCCTGGTTCTCGGTAGCTCCAATGCTCATTAAAATCAGAAGAAGATGAGGGGGCATGAGAGATTGACAAGCAGAACCGATTTGCTCCTTTCATCTGCTTTAGCAATTGCCAAATTCAATTGAAGGGAGAAAATGGCTTGGAAAAATAGCAAAACCGAAGACAAACAGGGATTTCTGATGTAGGCTTCTTAATTGGGTCCTCGGGGGGGAACGTTTCAGCAACAAAATCTGGGATTTTAGGGTATTTATTAAAGGATATTAAGGGCTGACAGAATATTAAGGGAAATGTTTTGATAAGAGCGAGTGGACGAGGAGCTCAACAGCTGCTTGTCAGTTTGGGCTTTGGCACGATTGTGTCAGCAGAGATGCTTGTAATTTAGCAGGAAACGCAGCTCGCTTTAGATTAAACGAAATGGAAAACACTTTACTGCCCTCTAGTGTTGCCTGGGAAAGGGATATGCTCAATTTCCGGGTGCTGCAGCAACTGAAATCGTTGATGTCGACCCAGAGCTGCTCTGAGGTGATTTTCCTTTGTGTCGATGACCCCCGCGACGTCGACTGCTTCCACCTGACTGAGAGAAGAAAAACCAAATGATAAGCTCCTTTCATTAACTGAGTCCCTGATGTTGATTTTTTTAAATTTAGAGACAAAATCATCAGAGCATTGATGACCCATCACAATCTTGTTTACCTTCTATTTAAAAGCTGCCATTTGTTCTCCCCCAGGATGTCTTTTGTTCAATATTAACAGTGTTCAGCATTCATTATTTAGCTAAGTTGAGATATCTTGCTGTTGCCCTTACCAGCTGTCCTGTCTGAGGGCTCCCTCCTAGGTGTGTATTCTCCTCATTGGCTGATGAAGACGCCTCCAGTTTCTTACTTGGCTGCATCTTCGCCTGCGGTTTAGTTTGAAGCAGCTGTCACACACACACAAAAAAACACAAAGGCCCAGAGATTCAGAGGAAACGCATTTTCAGCATTACTGACTCGTCCTGGAAGAGCTGCTGTAGAGATGCCACTCAATCTAAACTCAGACAAAGTCTCAATAAAACAGCCAGGAAATTTTTTTTTTTTTTTATTCAAAGAAAATATTTTTGCTTTCAAATGAAATATAGATGTTTTAACAAAGACAACTCTAGCTCTTTTGTAATGTTAAGATTTATTGATGATAAATAGTCATAATTTTTTCATGCATGGTTTCATGCATTAGATAGATGTTGGTATCCGGCTCGAAGGACCAAATTGTTTGATAAATTCTATTTTAGGAACTTTTAGGCAAAGAAAATTATAGTTCTTTTGAAATGTTAAGATTTATTGATGATGAATCTTCTTCTTCATCTTTCGGGTGTTCCCAGTTTAGGGGTCGGCAGAGCAAATCATCTGTTTCCACCTAACTCTGTCCTCTGTATCCTCTACTCTTCGCTTGATTCAGACTGTGATGAAACATGGACAAATAGACCAACAACCTCCCCTGCTCAGCATTTGCCCTTCATGTATTATAACCACTCTAACCTTGGTGATGGTGCCCACAGCTTTCGTGCGTCCCTCTCTAAAGACCAGCCTCTGCTCGCTGTGCAGGTACTCAGGTGTCTTGATGAAGCGGAACAGAACCGTAGCTTTGTCTCCGGTGCGTAAACACTCTTTGTTCATGCCAATGATGGTGGCAGTCTGTCTGATACTTCCACAGTGAACTAGGGCACACAAATACCCATTCCTCAAACCTTTAACCCTTCGAAAAAAATAACACTATTCGACTCACCCATAGCTTGGTATCTCGGTGATATTGTCGTTGGATGATGTAGTACAAGAATTTCAGCCTCAAACTCCCAGCATGCTTGTGGATTGAGTCGGGGTGACACCATCACCATTCCTTTCCTGATAGAAGACCGTTTGATCTTTTTCAGAGCAAACGATGCCGTCTGCCCTCCATGTACTTCTTTAACTGTCATTCGCTTACGGTGGATGGACTTAACTGTGATGGGGATGAACACCCCCAGAGGGTCCGGGCCGAGGAGTAGTGTGTCATTCAGACGTATTACTCCACGTAAAGTAGTTCCTGATACTACAGTACCAACGCCCTAAGGAACAGAAGTTAGCTTGGGGTTATTGGTCATGTTAGATTAGAAACGTGGAAACAGACGTACCGGTACGGAATACGTGTCATCAATCTGATACTCCGGGGGTTCGTCATCTTTATATGTCGTTCGGGGTGACAACAGGTTCAGGAACATTTTTAAGAGGTCCATGTTTTCACCAGTAACATTCGAGATCTGGAAAATAGGGCACATCCTACAGAAAAAAAAGAAGGTTTTTGAAAAAAAATCTCATAAAATTCCATGATGTCTTCGTAAAATTCCAGAACCTAAAAATGAAATATTCATGTAGTAAAACACCATATTATAATGCATGATAAAAAAATGTTGATGCACCAGAATAAATGTGTAATTGTCACAGAGACATTAGCTCGGCTTCTTTTCAATCAATAGTTTTCAAATAACAACTCGGTCAAGTCTAAAAAGCTTCCCAATCAACATGAAAATGAGTGCACATACAAAAGCTTACCACCTCTCCCAACCTCTACCTCTTTTACGCACATTTGAATATGTTAATGAGCACACTGAAACGAGCATACGCCAGACATAAAGCTTGAATGGAAAAATGCACATTCTTACGCCGTTGCTAGGTTGTTTCAATATTAAACTGTTTTGTTTACTTGTTTATTTTTCACATGGTGCGCACTCATTTTACTGTGGACCACCTAGCTGTTAGATTCTCTCAGATACTTTTAAATAAAATACCTCTCTGAGCTGAAATTCGAAGCTGTAACGATAACATCATCTTTGTTTTGGACCAGAACAGGAATCTTTCTGCATCCTGGAGATTTGAGTAACCTCTGTAATAACTTTAGGGTCTCTGAAACAAACAAACAAAAATCATTTTCAGTATTGTTATGATGCAGTCAGAATTGAAAAGAAGCATGTTTACCTTGTAAGATGTTAGCAGGACACATGTCTATTTTGGTTACGACTACAAAAACAGGAACATTGAGGGCCAGAGCGAGCCCAAGGTGCTCTTTTGTCATTCCAATGATTCCTGCATTACTTCCCACCTTTACAAAAAGAAAAATACCACTAATTCAGACAGTTTCACAAATCCATAAACCCTTGTTGCAGCACTAAGCTCACCATTAGCATACAGAAATCCGGCAAGTGGCCAGTCATGCCAAACACAGTAGTCTTGAGGTACTTCTCGTGCCCGGCCAAATCGATGAACGTAATGACCTTTGATGACCGCTCACAGATCTTCGTCCAGTCCAAGCTGCCCCCATGACTGTCTGGTTTGTTGACTACTTGTCCTTCTTGGTCAAATCCCAGGATGTCATTGCCTACGCTGCTGGTCCGACCGCTCTCCATTTCGTGTTTGTGGCGGAAGAGCTTCTGTCGAGCCAATCCACGACCGTTATCCAGTTCACCATGTGTTAGGACTCCCAACAGTGTGCTTTTACCGGCATCTACATTACCTACAACCGCAACCCTGAGGGGAAAATTTGAGTAAGGAAAATTAATAATCGTCGAAGGACTGGACAAGGAAGACATTGGGCGCAAAGTGAGTAATTGGTGTTGTTTATTGAGCCAGACGTGATTCAAACACAAAGCAACAAAAACATACAAAACACTGAGTTCTGATATATATATTAAAAAAAGCTTAGTAGCAAAAACTAATGAATCAAACTTTTAAACGAGACTAGTAGACTTGACTCTCAATAGTCTGCTTCTGCCACAGCCATGGATCCGGACTCCTTCCTCTTCCAGAATATTCTCACATTTTCCTATTTAACGAACAATCCAAACTGAACCCAGTCCTTCCTGCCATCACTACCCTGAAGTCGATCAAAAAAAAAAAAAACTGCATTCATCTCCCCTTTCCCATCTACATCGGTACCAATCTTCATACCCGCAGTTACACCGATGAAAAATGTTTGAGCAATTAACTTAACTAATTAAGTTAAGTAAAAAGTAAAGTGTCTTAAACACCTAGTAATTTAAATAAATGCATCTAATCTAAATACACATTTAAAACATCCTAAACATATACAATAGTTGAGGGATGGGGGTTGGTTTATATTACTAAAGTCAAAAAGCGAACATTATATAGTCACTGACACCTCCATAGCAACTGTTTACCATAGCAACCCATTTGACATATCCCTATCTCAGCTTTGAAAAAAACTGACATGGGGGTTGGTTGAGTTTTCTCATAGTGTCACATTCAACTTAGTATTATGTTACTAACCCCTTTTATAATTATAATTTTGTCTATATCCATCTCAGCTTTTGTAAATCAAAATCATTGGTTTCTTTTATTTTAAGTAACATCACTGAGCCCTCTATAGCAACCAGACTGTGACCGGCATAAGGGCAGAACTCAAGAATGAGTTAAAGAAAGTGAAGATATTTTAAAAGGACACTGAATTGAAACAAGATGCCAGCTGCTGCTTTTGGCTTCCTTAAATATATTGGCAAAGTTTTTGTTGAACTTCAAATAAGGACATTAGGCAAGATTAATAGAAACGGAAGACGTGATTCGGCCCTAATCCAAAAATGTTTTTCTGAAAAACCATTTCCAACCTGACTTCCAGAAAGTCTGCTTCTCCCACTCGTCGCCGTATGAGGTAATCTCGAACGTGTCCTGTTGTCTCCATCCTTTCTCTCAGCAGAATCAGGTCGGCATCAACCTGTTCGCAAAGAGACTGAACCGTAGCGACAGATGCTTCCATATCCCTCTCATCCAGACCATAATCACCCCCATCTGAGAGACACAGAGATTTCATCAACACACTAACTAGGCCACTTACAGTGCATCTGGGAAAACAGACTTGAAGTTCCTTGAATTGAGAATCAGACATGTTTTGCAAGTGACAGCATGGCATATGGCAGACCATGTAACTGCAAACTGTAATAAAATATAGCGTACATTGTATAACTACCTTCTTTGGACTCATTTGGAGGTAATTGTTTGTCTTAATTACCTGTAAACTTGAATATTGCAATGCCCTATACTAGGAAATGGTTACAGGAAAAACTCGGATGTGGTTACTAGATTTCAGAGACCACTTCACAACAGTAGTGTTCTTGGCGCCCATTACAGTGTTTCCCCTACCATTCAAAATGGGGAGGGAAAAAGATACTTAAAACGGACAGATGTCTCTCCAAATCATACCATTTCAGTGAGAAACGCCACTGAAGTTAGGGTAGTCACAGTAAGTTAGAAGTAAAAGCTAGAAAAGTCTCACCTGAACCCATGCCAACAACATAGATGGTTTCTCCACATCCTTCCTCTATTCGTTCTCGCAGGTGTTTCTGTAAACGGTCATACTGTTCTCCTGAAGGGCTGACCAGCACAAGCTAACAGTAAAGATTCAAGATTACAGATCAATTATTTGTACACTTTAAGATACAATAGTTACCAAAAATACATCTTTAGAAAATTTCATCTCTGAAATATTCTTGAATTGTAAGATGGACCAAGCAGTTAAGTACTTACATTATTTTGAAAACTGGAGTGTGTTTAAGTTCATTTTTTTATTAAATAATAATAATAAAAAAACAACAACAACAACAACAAAACAAACAAACAAACAAAAACAAGCATCATTTGCTGCTATCGTTATCACGTAACATAATCACACGATATCAATAGAACCGCTCTTCGAATGACAATTCGATTGATCGTGCGATTCCTGCGGTAATACAACCTCTTACCTTTTGACCAATTGACCAGTACTTCGACTCCAAATGACACCAACATTACATGGCAAGTTTTAAAAACTTTAAAAACTTTTTCCACTTTGACACGTGTTGCAAACATGAACTACATTTACATTTATGTATTTAGCAGACGCTTTTATCCAAAGCGACTTACATTGGGAATGAACTAAAATACGTGTAAGCGTCATACAAAAGATATGGATCGTGGAATTTAGATTGGAATTGTGTTGGCAGCAGTGCCAGCTGGCGTTCCCACAGAGGCAACGTGTCACTGACGCGCACGCGTTTGCACGGATTTAAACGCGGTCTGTAACTTTTGGTCAATCAAACTGAATACTGCTTCATTTGCAGATTGAGAAGCGTTCAGACCAAATATAAGGCCTGAGAGCAACCTTGCTGGTGAGGTCTAAATGGTCCTCGGAGTCTCCGTTCTGGTTGTCGCCGGACTCGCAGAACTGTGTCCCGGATAAATCCTCCGTGTCAGGTGCGAACATACACGCAGGAACCACCGAGTCCACCGCCGACCTAAAGCTAGACTCCGTTGCAGCCATGTGGCCTAAAGTTTAGAAGTAAAGCTTGTTAAGGATTTAGCTAACCTTACAAACTTTAACCTCTCAGTTCAGTGTGTATAAAATGGGTTCCTCGGAGCCGCCCCTTAATGAATAATTCAGTATTGTGTTCCGGATCGCTACTAAACGAACTTTAAACTTGCGAAGGTCGACTTGATTATTTCTAATGTAAACGATTTTTGGATGTATGTGCATCTTTTATTTTACTCACTGTATACTGCATGCAGTTATTACGGCAACGCCTTCTTATGAATAAACAAAATCCTACACAATCTGAATAAATTATTCAAAAATTTTAAGATCATGATTATTTATTATTTATTAATATTTAGGAAACTAATTTTTAATTACAATGATGGTCTGTTAATAAATTATTACATTTTGACACAGTTTGATTAACGCAGAATAAGCCACGCCCACGAGGTGTTAAATAATTAAAATATTCATAAGTGCCAGAGGGCAAGTGTGGACATGTCCGCGGGGTTTTTTTTGTACATAGATACAAGTTCTGCACAGTTGTGAATAATTATTCCAGACAGACCTTTCGGCGAAAGTGGACTATTTTGTTTATTATGGAAATTGTTTGTCAAAAATCCATTTAAAAATGGATTTTTATTATGGTTACCTATTTGTACGCTAGATGGCAGTGTTGTTTTGTGTAATAACAGCAAATATAAAAATATCCACTAAGGACGTTTTCTTTTTCTCCCATCATTACAGTTATATATAACAACTGTACCTTTTATGTGGTACCATAGAAATAAATAAAAAAACACCCAGTAACGTCACCACCCCAAACATAAATATTAAGTAACACAATGCATGTATATGTAAATGTCCTAGACACAAGGACATTTACATAATCTATGTATTTTTGAAAGAGCAAACCTGTTTTGTCTTGCTTTCAATGTATAAGATTCCAAAATATGATCAGAGTAATTCAGGTTGCTTTTAGAACGTGCAGGTATTTCCATAAAGCTTTTATGTGTTTCCTTGGCAACGATTCCCTCTTTGATTCAGAGCTAGTTTATTCATAGCAGTTCACTTTGTTCATACACACCTCACAATAGTTGTATTTTTTTTTTTTTATGTTACAGATGCCTGGAAGTGTCTGGAACACCCTCCCGGCAAACAGTGTGTTTTTAGTCAGCACAATAGAGTGTAAATTGGCTTCATGAGTCTGTTTTTGCTGTCTGTGGCACAAGCTTATTAATTTGTGTCTGTAGGCTACAATCAGGAACAAGACGGTGAAACTTGGGACATACAAAAATAGAGCAAAAAGAACTACTTTACATTGTATATATCTGTGAAAACAAGTTACACAAAAAGAAATGACAGTGAATATTTGATCTGCAAACACAGATTTTAACTTAAATTAATTATTTATTAGCAATTACAACCTTTGCATTTTCCCCTTTCGATGATGGTGGGTGTTAGTGCTTGTGATTTCCTGCAGGGAGCAGGATTTTGCAGCAAATGAGAGCAAAATGAAAACGTCATCTAAAAGCATTACGTCATCTAAACTTGGCCATTCCGTATGTATTTGTGGGAAAATCTTAAGCATATACAATATTACTGTAATCATTAATAAACTACAAACTAGTCCTTAAAAGATTGAAGAACAAAAAACGAACAAAAAAATGGTGGAGGTGAAAGATAATAAAAATATATATTTTTTCTGTATAAGTGTTTGTAACCCTCATAGACAGTGCTCATTTTGAAATTCAGGCCAGGAACCTAAATTTGTCTCTGTTCAGGCTTCCTCGTACAAACATCTGAAATATTTATCGACTCAATGCCGGATTTTACCCCCAGCCAGTGCAGAAGATGACTTCATGACCCCAGTACATGCACCTGACCATCAATGTGAATAAGACAGCAACAGACAAATGGACAAGGGGCTGAAGGAACAGACATAGATGGAGACCCTTAGAAACACAAGTCTCCTTTGTGCAGCTTGATTGAAATTCTGGGGATTGTGGAGTCACAGGCCAGTCGAGAGCTGTGGCCAATTAGGGACTTGGGAACCAAGGAGTGTGTGCCTGGAAGAGCTGAAGAAGATGTGTCCTGGGGTTTTTCAGGGCTTAACATGGACTGAATGCCATGCCAAAAACACAGCTGAGTGACAACCTGAAGCATCCGCAGGTTTTAATGATAGCCCATCAGAACGACTCTGGTTTTTGATTTAAAAAAAACAGGTTTCTTGTGTTTACAACAAGCTTTTTTTTTTTTTTCAAAAGATGTTTGTCTAGAAAATTTAATTAGAAAATTTGCTATTTGCGGTTTGTCACAATATTTAAAGCTACATTTGATACTTTTTAAAATGGATCCGGTAATGTAAATTAAATGTAAACAATATTATAAACCATATTATTCGCTGTACCATCAAGTGGTACAGGGAACCCGTGATGTAATACGTGATTCTTTGTGGATCTTGTACTCACAACCCCTGTTCATTTAGTTCAGTTTATCTAATTTGCATTGTCTCTTTTTCATATGAAACTCTACTCGACTTCTTCGGTCTTATTTAGATCTCTCATGTACTTTAATGTACCGTTTTCTTTCAGCTTCCAGTCTTTACTTTATTCTTTACAGAGACTTTGGTTCTTGGACAGCTGGCTTTATTGAGTTTTGCCACACCGTTGCCCCAAAACACCTGCCTTGAGCTTTGTCTGAATGAATGATTCTCTTGTACTCAAGTGCTTTTCCCAGATATGTTATGATTGGTCTGATAGACCAGTATGGACAGTTTTTTGGGGGGACAAAAAAGTGGATTGGAAGACCAGAAATTTTCTGCCAATTGCTAGAATCAAAAAATACCCCAGTTGCTCCATGTGACTAGAATTGCCTTAAAGGTCTTCAATAATGCTACCCAAGAGCACGACTGGAACTAGAAAACCCATAGCTATCTGAACAGATGTACATTTTCATTTAAACCCTTGGCATGTCTTTGGTGGATTATTTAAAGCTTCCTGCTGAGAAGCAAAACCTGCAGTCAAATTATTACAAATGCTGCAACATGATTTGTCTGAAACAACCCCTAGAGGAGGGGTGCTGAAAGTAGGTTCTGGATCAAGCCGAGAGGTAATTTGACTTGTTAGATCAGATCAACTTTGGCTGCCCTGAGAACATCTTTGTTTCTTCTGTTGTATCTTACATCAAGTTCAAACCTAAAGGACATCTGTTGGGAACTATGGGTGCGATTTCTGAAGACTGGAGTCCTTCAAAGTATGGCACGTGCAAGATGGCCTGCATCAATTTGATCCAAAGTGCTGTACATTTGGCCTGCCCAGCCTGAATGAGGATGTCTGGGACACATTTGAAGGGACTGTGTCTCTAGTGCTGATTGTCCACTGGATTTTCTGATTGTCCACTCCTTCTGAACACGGTCTTATGTGATCAAAGAAGTAAGGTTTGTTTGTCCATGCTCCTGTCATTTTCTTTTAAAAAGCAGTATTGGTAGAATAGCTTGGAGCCCTTCAAATTTAGGCCCTAGCTCGGCCCTGGCCCGAGAAGCTCAGGCCCGACCAGCTTATCAGAATTCTCGGCCGATTATTTTTTTTATTTTTATTAATTTTTTTAATCCTAGTACACATCTTATAGCGATAAACATCGTTCAGCGTGGTTTTAGTGACTAAGTTATTTTTTGTTTTTCTTTCTTTATTAATTCTGAAAAACGTGTGGAGCACTTTTTGTTTGATAAATTAAAGTTTTAGTTTGTTTTTAAAGACGAAAGAGTTAAGTTAATCAACTTAACCTCTCGAATCAAATCTAGGCTTGCTTGCAATAAGATCCAAAGATAAAAAAAAAAAACATAATAAATAAATAATAACTTTAAGCAAATAGCTGTGTTCGTTTAAACGTTTATTATGAAAAAGATTAGACATAAGAAAACGTGAAAAATCTTCTTATCGTTTATTATTAAAAGTCAGTTTTAATAAAGTGGTTGGGGAAAAATATAAGAAAATATGTAAAATCTCAACAAACACTAATAATAATAATAAGAATACGAATAATATGATAGAAATTATAATGCCATAGCGACCAGCAGCTGAATATTTGAGCAATTTAGCTTCTCAAATCGAAACTTGGGTTCCTAGGTATATGTCAGACTCCACATGGTAGGTAAAATGTCTTTCGATATTTCTTTTACCATCATCTAGCTCTTATCTCTTGTTTTAAATAAATAAATCCAAATATATAAAAGTAAATAAATATATAATATAAATGTGAGTGTATAAAAGACTAAAACAAGCCCGAAGCCCTGCCCGCATGTGAGCAATTACGTGAAAATTTGCCCAAAGCCTGGCCCGAGGGGCATAAATAAGTCGGTGCTTGTTGGCTGTTAAGAAGCTCGGTGGTTTCGCTGCACGTTGACGCATACAGTGGCCAATTACTGAGCTCAACAACTGACCAGTCACCAATCAACAGAATGTTGTACTACGCTTCCAATTAGAGGAAAGAAAACAATCACACCAGCCTAACTTAGCCTGCTTTTAGAAACACTTTAAACTTGAAAAACATCTGAATGGTACAGAACTTGGTGGAAAAGCCCCCAAAAGTATGTCAAGCTGAGTCGAGCCGTTCCATAACAAAACACAAGAGTGAAAATGCGGCATAGGTGTTATCCTGAAAGAGGATGTCTATGGAGGGAAGTCTACGAAACCCTTAGAAGCCAACAGAACATCACACATCTGACCAATGACGTGAGAAGGATGTAGAAGAGCCACTAGGTGGCGCTGATCTTACATTTTCATAGCGACTTTAAATAAATCCTCAAATCCTCTCTTGTATCCACTTTTTTTGTCAAACCACTCCCTGTGATCAGCCCCCAACAGTATAAACTACTCAACATTCCAGACTTTTTCAGATTTCTTCTCTATTGTCGTCTTCTTTTTCCCTTGTGTGGCATCTGTTGTACCGCAACCGCCATCTTCATTGCATCCTCAACCCAGAAGAGCACCCTGCTGAGAAGGAACCACCTGAAGATTCGTGCAGTTTGTAGAGGTCTTAAGACTCCATCCTGACTATGTCTTATATAAGTGGATTGATAGCTTTGCAACTCCCAATAAAAGTCACTTAGGTTAAAAGCTCCTGCTTGATGAATAAAAGCTAATTGAGATTCTGACATTCATCCTTTCAGGGTCACAACAGAAGCCTGAGGCCTCTCTACTCACGTTTTCTGAAATGTTTCCAAATCCCTTTGTGAAAGAAACTCTCCGGGTCGTTGCCATTTACAAAAAGTTTAAAAGATGCTTACGACACAGATATTTGGTAAGAACTAACGTATTGAATTGATGTCTTTTTAGAATGGCTTCTTCCTTGTTCAGGATGTCTTTGAAACTTTCATCCGTTATCTTCACAAGCTGTATGCACTCTCTATGAGACTAAGCTCTTTTACAACCCTGAGCAGCTTGATTGACGTTCTGTAGATGGGAGTAAAATACTCTTCTACTGGAATGGATCCATTTCAGGTCCATAAGTTGTCTATCACTCACTCCGAAGCTGGCATACAGGGTTTATTTATGATAACTGAAGTTAAGACACTACAGTAAGACACATATTGTGAATGATGCCAGGTTTTTTTTGTAATATTGCGGACAGCATTATTGGTTTCCACTGAATGACTTTGAACTCTAGTGATATGTCTTTTAGATTTGAGTCGGCAGTTAAGGGCAAATACAGCACATTTGTAAGGCATGGATGTCCTGCATGGATACGAACAGATTTTGTTGATTTTCTTGCTCAAATTTTCAAGAACAATGCCAGCCAACTACTAGAATAAAGTTTGTCCCAATTATGCCACTGCCACATAGTTTCCTTGACCTATTTACCCGCATCTATTGATTATAGATGGAAGCAAGGAGATATGTGCCTAGTAAAGTATGTCTGTTGCAACTCATACTTCGGCGCTAGTACCACAATGATCTATACTACACAACAATACAGAGTCTGGATTCTAGATATAAAAGCATGTATCTCCAGAAGGTCCTAGGTCTTCCCAGGGCCTCTTTCCAGAGGGACATGCCTGGAAACCCTCCCAAGAGAAGCATCCTTGAAACGGATGCCCGAGTCACCTCAGTTAGCCTCTCTCACTGTGGAGGAGTGGCTCTTCTTCAAGCTCCTCGCAGTATGTTCAGGTAGATTTTCTTCCCACTTGTCTACATCTCTCATTCCTTTTAACACCCTCCTGTCCTGATGTACTGGTCTGTGGAAAAAATAACTAATATATAACTACATAAATTCACTGCTTCTGCTGGAAACACCACGCCAGGTGTTCACTCCCCGGGAGAGAACAAAACTGTTCAACTCAAACGAAGCACCTACTCCCCCATGTGGTCGCTTTTGAGAAGGACAGGACAAGGTAAAAAAAAATGAGATCATCTTATCTCTGATTTCTGCCACCTGTATCTGGGAAATTATTCTTTGGTCATGACCCAGAGCTCATGGTCATAGGTAAGGGCAGAAATGTAGTTCGCCTTGCAGCTAAGCACCTTCTTCACCACGGTGGATCGGTACATCGACTGCATTACTGCAGATGCTGTTGTCATTCTCTCGCCCCACAGTCCCCTCAGTCATGAACAAGACTCCAGGATACTTGAACTCCCCTACTTGGGGCATGGGCACTTCAACAACTCGGAGGGAGGTTTCAACCTTTTTCAGGCTAAGAATTTGTTACGGTAGGTCATGTTTTTCCAAGTAAAGATGGCTGTTTTGTGTCTGTTGTATAGGTTTGGATTTCTTTGAAATAACTTTTAATAACTTTAACCATTGTTCACATGGACCGTTGTAGATGACTTTTTGTTTAGAGCAAATATGCAAATAAAGTTGGCTCCCACAATGCCCATGGTGTAGTTTGAACTCTGGGAACACACATGGGCCACAAGTTGTCCAAGTTAATAATCTTCCTAATACATGGTGTCCTCGGCTTAGCAATGCCTTTTGTGGTTGGCTAAAAATAATATCTATTTTACCAGAATGGAGCCATGTTTAGCCAACAATCCATGTGCCAAATGAATGAAAATCTGTTTGATGCCTAGGAGAAAGCTTGTTCAGGCATGGAGCCAATTAGACAAAAAAAGGCTATGCCATTAATAC
>SRMA01026556.1:19255-206755 GCA_007224835.1 Danionella cerebrum | reverse complement strand
GTGTTGAAATGAACATTAGAAGCAGGGTTTATTACAAAGGCATTGAGTGTTTCCAAGTTTATTGAACAGACATTCAATAAACTGTTGACAAAATGCGGTTACCCCAAACAAATCAAGCACTGCAACAAGTGCATCTCCCTAAGGGCTCCATTACTGCCAGCCCTGCACTAATGGCCTATAGACTGACTCCTGGTGAAGACACGTGGGCTGGATGTTTTCTCTTCATTTGCCGTATCAATCTTTTGGACAGAAATGTTGTATTATTAACAGTTTGTGTTCCCTTTGATTCATCATGATTGTGTTTGGATTAATGAGTTCAGGTTGGCATCGTGGCTGAAAGGAAGTGGATTTATTATTGATGAAATCAGGGTGTGCTTTGGTTGAGATGAAAATTATGTCTCTGACATCTCTGTGCCTTTGGAAGCATATCCATTATAAAAAGGTTCAGTTTTATGAAGAATGACGAGTTTAATGATAGCGGCCTGGACTGCTTGATAAGTAGTGAAATAATTTCTTGGAGTAAAGTAGCTTTTGAACTTTATTGTTGCACAGAATTCATGCTGTGCAAGTCTCGCCGATGTTAAACAATCACTGTTCATTTCTGTTCTTGCAGAATTGATATTTGGCCGATTTTATTGCACCTCTTACAAACTGTTAATGAGCCATTCCACCAAATGAGTGCAATGTCCTTATTGTAACTTTTCAAAAGAATTCTTTTCACTTGATTTCAAACAGAGCCTAAATACTTAAGTTCCCAAATGATTTTAAATGTTTTACTAGATTCAGAATCAAAAGATGGCTGCCGTTTTTCTTGAAACTAACCCTCGTTATTCTTTATATAAGTAACAGGACTGCGATTTTTAGCAGTGAATTAGCAAATACATGTTATAAAGCCACATGCTGCACATGGTTATAGAACCAGGAAATTCCAAAAATTCTGTTATTTACCAAATTTGTGCATTTTTACACTAAACTAATTAAATCTCTGAAAAAAATTGTGAAAGGCTTGTGTATGTTTTAAACAAGGCTCCAAGATATCATCACAAAATCATGAAATATGTCAATAAGAAATTGTGAGAAATTACCTTTGCTCTTCCCATGGCCTTCTAAAGATCCAAGTGATGCAACTTCCTGCTTGTAGATAACGGACTTGTAGAAATTCCCCAGGGGGATGGGTTAGGGTAACAGGAACGAGTTTTTTTTTATCTAAGAAAGTATAGATATTTTTGTAAATAAATGTATTTGAAACAAACATTTTATATGGATTTACATATCAATGAAAAACTAAAAGTTAATAAATGTATTTCAGAGACTGGGGACAAGTTATAAATGCTATTTTTCTTGATTTTATCAATATATTAAATGTTAGTAATAGCTTAATTGTACAATAAGAATAATATTATAAAATGTATTTATGAAGCAATTTAATTCTCATTTATTCATTTAAAGTCCCAGGGACAGAAATGGCGCCCATACAGTGCAATGGCTCTAAAAATGATCTTATATTTTTGGAATCTACATACAGTTTGGAGTCAAACGTTATTTAACAAGATAAAAAAGGTCAGAATAAATAGATATTTGGTAGAAAGGCTAGTAAAAAAGTACTAATTCAAACAGCATCACAAACAAGAAGCTTTGAAATACATGTAATAGGTTTATAAGAAGTTACTAACTGAAGAAAGTTGAAGATCTGAAGAAACGTTTGCTATTTTTTCTACCAAAAGTTTAAACCAATTAGGAATTGTGATTAATCAAAAGCATCTTCAGTGACACATACGCTCATAAAGGTTAAACATAAGCAGTTTCCTAAAGCCTCCAGCAAATATTCACTACCTGCTCGGAGAATGTGGGTTTTGTTGCTGGTCTTGGTGGAGTTTTCTTAGCCGCAGGCTTTTTTTCAGTACTGACAGTCTGGTTTCTTTACCCTCTTTTAATTTTCCTTCGCTGCAGGATGCTGTAGAATCCTATATCTTGACCATGGCTTTACAGAGCTGTGTTTTTAGATGCGCATGTGAATCTGGGACTCAGCGGCTGCTGATGTCGTGTCTAACCTCAAGCTACTGGCATCAGATTGACATGAAATCATTCAGATCATTCAGACGTTTGTTATCTTAGATTTTTTTTAGGAAATCAAAGTTTCTAGGTTATGCTCTGAAATAAACGTGCATGGAACAGATGGCTCTGCAGATCACACTCCGGAGACTGGCTGCAGTTCAGACAGTAAACACTGCTTTTCAAGTAAGGAATCGGACACGAGTCACTGTTCAAAAAGTGATTCATCTCATGTAGCATGTTTTCCACAAACTTGTTTAGTCGTCGTTTTCATCATTTGGGAAACTTCCCGACAGTTCACATAGTTCATGTATAAGCTAAAGCTCAAACTATGCTTTTTTAAATTTTTACTTGCATTTGTTGAGTAAACCACAAAGAATGAGCATAGACTTTTGATTGAAGGCCCGATAGGAACCTTTGGGTGGAGAAAGATGAATCTATCCTGGTGATTCAGAAATATGCAAAGCTCCAAGATACTTTGAAGATGGTTTAACTTGTGGAGTCAATTCGGATATCACCAGGCTGGAGTAAATGGTGAAGAGTGGCATGATGGGCGTGGCAGGGGTCCGTTTCACTGGTGAGAATAGTAGTATATCTACTGCTCCGGGTGAGGTGAATGTGTTTCTTTCAATCCGTTTTTGTAAACTGATGGAGACATTCAAACGTATGCGCCTAAGGTAGAAATATTAGCAGCTATTCACACCTAAGGATGTATCTTTTGTTTGAGAACTAGGATTCCTTGATTTGATTACCATTTACTGCATTGAAATGTCATTTATTTTCATGGTTGAGGCCAATGGTGATTAGTTTTCCCCCTATCATTCAAAATAGGCTCCATTTTCTCCCCAAAAGCTATAATTTATTATATTTCAGCATCATTTGTCCTGTGAAATAACATATTAACCAAATAAACACAGGCAAAGGACATCAATCTTCAATTGAGCAAAATGATCAATGCCTTTACAAGAATATTTGCTAAACACAATTAAAATTTTTTACATTTATTTATGGATTATTATTATTTTATTTGCACATACAAAAAACTTTCCCAAAGTGTGTGTCTTAGAAAGTTTCTTCTTTAAAGCTTTTTCAAAAAGCATGAAAATAATTGAGATGGTTCATGTCATATATTGTTTCTGCCATGTTTTTATTAAAATTGGTTTTTTATTACTTTTATTTACGTCAAACAGAGATGTATGAGTTGTTTAAGTTTTATAGACAAATGGTCTCTGCTTTCCAGAGAAAACAGGCTTTAGCGCTCTTTGTGTTGAGGCCCACATCTCTGATGGATTTTTCTGATGTTTACTTGTAATATTGACAGATAAATACTAAATTGCATCCCATCTAATAACAAAATTATGAAAGATTTATTTTAATTATTTGTTTAAGGATGAAAATAATAATAAGATATTTTTTCCAAAATGCTACAGTGCGTTCATGAACAAAATGAACGTTTTGAAAGTCACCATGAAAGTTTTCGTTATTAATTTCGCCATATTATGACAAATCAAATGCCTCGAGTTTCATTCTGCATCTTTCACACATGTTTGTGTAATGTTATATTCCTTTATGTGAGCTGAAAACAGCTCAATGTTCCTTGCAACTGACCAATCAGATTAATCGCTAGTGCAGCTCATCGCTATGCGGATCGGGTGCGCTGCCTGACCCTGAAGTGAGAACAGCAGACCCGTGCTGAAGAACAATGCAAAGAAAGTGTGTTTTCTGTCGATTATAAAATAAGAGGCATTACGGTGATGTCAAGCTTTATTTTTGGCGTCGATGATGACATTGCCCCAATCACCAACTTAGATTTCAGCATTGCTGCCTAATAAATGGTGACAGAGGCACTGAACTGCATGAAGCGTGTTGTCATTTCTTCGCTTCTGAAGTTGCACAAAACTCTTTGATGCACTTTGGACTTTATTTATGTCACTTTCCCAGCTTGGGTGACACACAGAAACCTCGTAATTCTCATTTGAACAACTTCATGCTGCTCTATTTGACTTGCGACAGGCGGCCATTGCGCACTACATTAACCATGGTTGGGGAAAACATGACTGTGGGAGGAACAGGGAGCAAACAGTGCAGTTAGCAGAGGCAAACAATATGAGGTGATTCAAACACGATTTTTTTATGCTTATAATTGCATTAAAAAGTTACATACGGTGCAGTGCTAGCCTAGAGGGCTAAAATATTTATTGTAACTGCTTTAAAATTGCATAATATGGCCCCTTTAATAAATTTAACACTGGTGGCAAAAATGTATTTACAATTGTATAATAGCAGCAAACACAACAGATAACACGCAAAAAAAACCTAGTGTTTGGGTGCAGCCATTTATTTTCAAACAACTGCGTTTACTCTTTTTAAATCATAATGACAACAGAATCTTTCTAAATGATCCTAATCAAAGGTTTAATATGAATATTGTATATTCCTACTTTTTACTCCAGCGACAGCCTGAAGTCTCTTGAGGTAGTTGTTGATGAGGTTCTTTATCTTCTCTGTTGGTAAAGCAGCACATTCTTCTTTCCATAAAGCCCAAAGCTCTTGTAAATTCTTGCATGAACGTCACGTTTGAGTTCTCCCCAGAGTAGTTTATTATGTTGTCATTATGGTTTAAAAAGAGTAAATACAGTTGTTTGACAATAAATGGCTCCACCCGACCACTTACTATGAGTGGAGTAAATGCGTTTTTGTTCTGATTGATCACAAATGGCCAAAAAACGACACTCCTAAACCTCTAAAAAGATCTCCCCACATCCGAGTCCTGTGGGTTTATGATTGTATATGAGAAAATGCATCGAATGCAACCCCAAATTTCTGTGGTGTGGAGCCTCCCACCGTAAAACATGCCTGGAATATAGATGATGCAATGAAGCAGCTGTTTGGATGCGGACGGAGGCTGTATGAAGCACCTATAAGCTGGATCTTTCTCAAAGGCGAAAGTTCTCTGAAGTCACTTTTAACTCGGAGATGAACAGCAGGCGGTCTTTTATATTCAGATCCTTGCTGTCGCTGCACGCCACAGACGCAAATGCACACAAACACACTCGAAAGCAGTCGATAATGTGCAGAGACACTCAACACTTTTGTTCTACGCTTGATTTTGCTTTATATTAATTAACATCAAAGACTTGTTTTGATCAGAAAAAGAGTTTATGCTATGAAATATTAAATCTCCTGTCATTCCAAAGATGTTTGTTGTTATTTTAGTCTGTGGAACAAAAATGAAGAATGTTTGAAGTTTGATGTTTTCAAGTCACGACTCTGTGACTGTCAGGCTTCGTTAAAGGAGCTGGAAGTGGTGCATGTAAAGTTTTAAAGTGTTTTGAAAATGGATTTGTGCAAGAAACAATGCAGGTGTGTTGTGATAAATGGGTGTAACAAGATCATGGAGCTTCTCTGAGATATAGTGCGTGTGCTTCTTCAAAGTGATTGTGATTCTAGTCACTTCTGAAACTTCTTTACCTTGTCTTTTTGTTTTATGTAGTATTTACTAGGAGACAATTATCCTTTACTCACATTTCACTAGAAAGATTATAAAATTAGCTTATCATCTTATAATCCTTCAATTAGCGTATTGAATGGTAGGGGAAACAATGGAACTGTTGAAGCTGCAAAGAAAGATTCTGAAGGTCTCTTAAGTTCTAATGGCTGATGAATGATGAACACTTTTGGCAATTAGTCTCAGATGAGAAAAAAAATGTTTATTATTTATTTTTGTATTAATTCTTTAATTTGCAATACTGAACACGCAAGAGCAAGCTTTATATTTACTCCCGAATGAAAGATAATAATAATATTCTCATGGAAAAGTACCTGACAGCCCCATGCTTTTTTCCAGTGTTGTTTATTAGTTCTTTTCTGTTGTAAGTCTTTCACAGTTCGAAACAACAAGGCTCCGCCAGACTAATAAAGACACAGCACTATTGACTGTAAACCAGCGCCTATAAATCCAATAAACCCCTTCTAGTCTCTCGTAGATTCCCAGATGTATCTGCGGAGGTCACTTGAATCAAATAATGAAACAATATACTCAGAATGTGAAAATCCTGAACTGAGAAATCAGTCTTGGACAACTGTTAGTAACTGTTTCTCATTGTCTTTTTACTGAATGTGTACTGTTTTCAAATCATTTTAACTTACGGTTTGTACTGTATTTATTTGAACTTTTTTTCTGTTTCTTAGTTATTATTTTTTACTCTCTGTTTTTGTCTTTTTTTGTCTCATGATGTATTTGCCTTATTTTTTTTACAGATTTTGTTTTTGAATTATACTACAAAAAGAAAATTACTACATATACTGCTTATCTTTTACTGTATTTGTTTTATACATCACTTACTGTTTTTATGGCATTTTGTTAGTGTTTTTTACAATTTTTATACTTAAATCATTTTTTGTTTGTTTTAACTTTATTTGTTTATTTCTTTTTATTTTTTACTGAATTTCTGGTGTTTTCTATGTCTGTTTATTGTTTTTTCTTACTGTATTCATTATTACTTTTCACTGTACTTTTTAAATTATTTATTTATTTATTTTTCTTCACATATTTTTTTTTTAATTTCTACTTTTTCACTTTTTACACATTTTTAAGCTTATTGCTTTAGGCTGTGTAATTTATGGTATTTTACTTCAATTCTACTGTGTTTTTATTATCGTAGATGTATTTACAGTGTTTTTTGTATTTTTTTCAACTCCTTATGTATTCTATTTGTTTTTACTTTTTGCTGTTCACTGTATTGTTAGGGGTTTTTAAATGTATATTTTACAGTTTTATTTTTACTTATATTTTTAACATTATTTTTACAGAATTTTTTACTGATTTAATTTTCTTTCTTTCTTGTATTTTCATACTTTATGCTTTCCTATTAGTTTTAATAGCATTTTGCTATTATTTTATGTTCTGTAGTAAAGTATGATTATAAGTCTGTAGTAATTATGATTGATTAATTTGTTTTGAAAATCCATTAAGCTCTATAATTAGCCCTATAATGTTAGCTCTATGATTAGCTTTCCTCTGATGTTAAACGTCTACTCGCTGAGGTTCAAATTGATGATGCTGGTTTGTAACTGTGTTTGCACGTCACTCTTGCCTGAGCTGTTATTAAGTTCACGCAACACTTCGGTGACCTGGGGATTAGTTGTTTTTGTGTCAGGATTGGGTTTACAGAGCGAATATCTTTCCAAACACTGTTTTCAGACAGTGACATGCATGACGTTGTTTTCTGCACGGCTTGTTATTCTGATCGCTAGCAAGGTCTTGTGTTTGCTCCGCTCCACTCTGTCAGGAATCTGTTGTTAAGTTTACTTGACCTGCTGAATATTAGAGGCAAACTTTTGAGCTAGCAGTCATGCATCAGGAATATCTGTCAAAAAATACTCAATTAAATAAAAACTGTAACCTGTCATTAAATATGTATGATATTTAGCATTTTTCAATACTGTACATGTTTTTCAGCACAAATCTGACAGTTGTCACATACATTTAATTATTTTGTACATTGTAATAAAAAAAGAGAGAAAATTCAATTTTATGTATGAAGAAATGTTCCAAGCAAATCCTGATTTTTCTTTTCCTGGTTAGGGACATTCTTTTGATCTGGGGAAAGACAGGGTACACAATGAACAGGTCACAACTCAATGGCAGGGTCACATTCTCTCACACATGACAATTTATAGTCTTCAACTCACCTGAAGCATGGTTTTGGAATGTTGGATCAAAAGGAGGACATGCAAATTTGGATGCATGGGAGGGCTACACCCTTGACAAGTCGCCAGTCCATCGCAGAATAATTAATTAATTAAAAATAATTTTAAGGCTAATATCTGGCAATCAGATCGATCTAGGCCACTTCACTGAGTAAAAATTAAGTTCTCATTAAAGTTTTGATGATACTAAGCTACATCCTGTCCTGTTCCCCCTATAACATACCAATTGTTTTCTTGGTGAACCCATCTGTCATTGTAGTTCTGGTCTGGTTCTTAACTGTTGTCAGGATCAGTGAAACTCTTCAAGGTGAGATCTTAGACTGGCGGTGATTGACATTCTAATGACTTATTAGACTGCCTTGGGTAGGCCGACAATCTGTGTTCTTGACATCGCAGGAAAACATCATTAAAAGCATCTGACATTTGAGTTTTACCACCAGAAACCTGTAGCTAGTCAGCTACAAGAAAAAAGCAGCTAGCCAATCAGCTTCTTCTTATTCTTATCCTGCTTGTAATTGTATCAATCATCTCTGTTTTCTTAAGAGCAATGATTTCAACTAAAATAGATACAAACCTCCAAAAACTCCCTTTAGGCTCAAACTGATAAATAGCAGATTCATAAAACCTCATCGATCGGCTGTTTGTGTTGGCAGATGCGCAGGATCGATGGGGAGAGTCAGCGCTAATGTCCTTGTGAAGCGACAGAGCACTTCTACATCGCTTTTCAGGCAGAGTCTGCTTATTTTAGCCATTTATCAACAAATATAAAAGTGTCTTCCGAATAATACATCATAATCAACAATATTGACTGTGTTTTAGCAGAAATTACATTTCCCCACTCAATACCTGAGTGGTTGGATTTGCATCTTGAATAATATTAATTTGGAATTTTTACAATTTTATTTTGTTGCATGATGCGAAGAAGTAAATGATGAGCCATTGAATATTCAAGCCATTTACAGAAGGATGTTGTCTTAATTCAGGCTTAGATTAAATCAATCAAGATGACCCCGGTTCATTAAACTTCAATATTGCTTTTATACTAAATATGCAAATTAATTTGGAAGCTTTTTTTCTATTTATTTAAATTGCATTCAGTTAAATAAAAAAAATGGTTAAAGATGCCAATTAAAAAAATAACAACTGTGACACCATTTACTTTTTATTATGGATTTCAAACTTTATATTGGCATAAAAGTTGCAAAAAGGCTCATCCACATTAGTATCATTTGCATAAATGGTATAAGATAATATAGAAGATGGAGACGAAACGGATGAATGACTTGATTTGTGTTTTCACTTCAAAATCCCCTAAAGTTTCCAAAAAAGTTGTAAGTTTTATGAATTGTAGTAATCTTTAAAGTGGATAAGTGTTATGAGATAGATGAAGGTGAACTCAAGCCCAGCAGAAAATAAAACCGTTATCACAAGAAAACAAAAACACCCACGATGGGGAAAAACTAATTAGCTAAACTAAACTCACGAATAGGAATCTGTTAACACCTTGTGTGGCAATAAGCGTAATGAATCCGCGCCGCGTACAAGCAGAAGCACAATAACCCAAATATTAGCACATTTGAGTTGCGTAACCTCAGTACCTCTGAAGATTTTTGAAGGGTAATTAACTCGATGTGTCCTGCACAAGTCGCTGACCACAGCATTCATAATGTTTGATCGGGAGGGACTTTGTTGCTGCAGTGAAGCTACCTTGTGTCGTGTTGCTGTGTCCAAGTCTTTCTCAATCTCACGTTGTTTGCAGTTTGCTGTCTATCAACCACTTGTAAGCCTCCTACACAGCTGTTTCTGTTTCAATTCATGACTGTGTTTCAGTCTCCGTTTAGCAGTGATGATTATTTGCACCTGTTTGCTAAAATTGGCGCAACACACAGCTGAATATACTGCTATAAAATCCTAGACGTTGTGCAAGTGTAGATATAAGATTGCTGCTGATTGATTTGATTTAAATGTTTTTGTATATTTGTTGTTACATTTATATATTTTCTTATTTTTGCGTTGTCAATTTGAAACACACAGTTTAGCATCTTTTTTGTCTTATCTTTGGAGTCAAATAGAGAGTTCCAGAAGCATCTGACAGAGTTGTATTTGTTCACTTCGCTGTTGAAAGCCAGCTGTTTATTTATTTAACAATGCATTTCATTCCTGCTGTATCGCAAGTACGCATGTCAGTATTTGTGAACCTGTGCAAAATCTGACGCGGTTGCTGTCCACGGTGCTGAAACATGAATCCAGTCTGATTCACACACTCCTGTTTACGAGATTCCGAGCTGCTTGTTTATGGTCCCGGTCTGTGTGTGCTTCAGGGTTTTCTTGAAGCTGATGGTGATGGTATTGACACTGCCTCTGGCTGTTTATCTCACACATCATTTGCATTTTGGCAAAATTAACTGAGAACAAATGGTCCTGTCAAGCGCTACCATTTCACATTTGTCTATACAAGTGGGTCCTTTTGTATTCCTGTCAACGAAGGGTTCGTTTTAGTGCCATGAGATGGTGTTTTGTGCTTCAATGACATCTTCTACAAATGGGGTGAATAGGAAACAGTTCTTTACATGTTTTGGAGTTAAAGTACAAGTTTCCGGTGATTTATGAATTTAGAGAAATGAAAGGGGTCATTGATTATTATTATTATTATTATTATTATTATTATTATTTTTACTGTTCATATAAGTCCATTTTTCTTGTAGTTTTCCTTACCCTTCTTTAGAGTCATAGGTATCAGTCGGCATGTAGGTTGATCCCTGGAAGCTGTCATGCAGAGAGCCATACACGGTTAGAAATTGTGTTTGCGTTTTTGAAGTAATTTTGTTTAAACCACTAATACAGTTTATGCATTTTGTTTTTGCTTTCAGCTATTACGCTGCTCACAGCTCAGCTTCAGTTAACGAAAGCAGGCACAATAATAAGTTCACTGAATGCACTTTTTCAAGATGTGGTATATTATTTAACCCAAATTGTGAATGAATACTGTACAGAATCCACATCAATCATTTTTTTTCCCACCATTTTTGTTTTTTTGCATTATCCAGTTCTCTCCCCATAAAACACAGAGGTTTGTCACTCTAAAAGAAAAGATATGCAAACTAAATTTTAAAACCCCTTGAACATATAACCTTTTAAGAAGACAACTGACGAACATTCAATTTGCCGACCACATGATTCAGCGGCTCAGACCTATGCTCCATAGAACACTTTTTTCCATCAAAAATGGAATAGTCTTAGCTTTTCAACAGGACTACCCTAGACTTCTCAAACCATGAATTGAGCTATTGGCCTACATAACACCAATGGTGGGTCAATCGTAGAGAAAAAAACAAAACATAACAGGAGCATATTCAAACTTATTGAGTTACAAATATGACCCAGAATCTGATTTCAAAAACAAGCCAGTAAAGTATTCCTCAACGCAGCGATTGGGTTATGAAATAGGCCAGTCTTTTTAAAGAGTAAGCTCTATTCTCTGCTATTGAACCACTCTGTAAATAAACACATCTTTCCTTGGTGAGAACAGGCTCTAAATTCAATATATGAGATGCGTAGATACGAACCTGTAAGGTGTTAATATATTTTATAAAAAATCAACAGTGTGATATTTATCTACATAAAGGAGTGAATGTTATGAGGCTATGTATGTTGTAACAACAACAATTGTTTTGTTCTGGGTCACAAACATGTTTATCCTAGGATGATTTCCTGATGAAACTCTCATTTTTCTGTGGATTTTTGCCCAAGGGGTTTCAAAGTTACTAGGCCACTGGAAGGACGTGCGAAACTCACAAAACCACTTCCACCTCAGTTTTGTCCTCTTTCACTTGAGCTCACAACCTGCATGTTTCCATTCGATGGGGCTAGAAAATAACCTTTTTTTTTTCAAATTCAAGCAAATTTTCTGAAATGTAATAGATGTGTTTATGATATGCAATGATACAAACTTGAAATAAGTCATTCGTATGAGCCAGTAGGTACATGCTCCCCCTACTTTCAGCTTGGTGATGTAAATTAAATCCAAAAGGGTTGTGTTTACGGCAAGGATTTAATCAATGTTTGGAGCAGTCGAGTACTGAACTCTTTTATACGAAATAATAACACATTATTTACTAACAGGAAAATACATCACTCAAGTCAATTGCAGCAGCTCTGTTGGATGCAGATGTTATTACCTAGGTGATGATGATGGGACCTACTCAAAATGATAAAAAACATTGTGCCTCAATAAACAACATTATCTTAAAATGCTCTTTTCATTGATAAAAAATTATTAGTAGTAGTTATTATTACACAACAATACAGTAAACACCCAAATTGTGAATGAATACTGTACAGAATCCACATCAATCATTTTTTTCCCACCATTTTTGTTTTTTGCATTATCCAGTTCTCTCCCCATAAAACAGGTTTGTCACTCTAAAAGAAAAGATATGCAAACTAAATTTTAACACCCCTTGAACAGATATCCCTTTTAAGAAGACAACTGACGAACATTTAATTTGCCGACCACATGATTCAGCGGCTCAGACCTATGCTCCATAAAACACTTTTTTCCATCAAAATAATAATAATGTATAATGCTAATGCAACAAATAAATTAAATAGTTTGATATATAATTACATATATCTTATTTATATGAACTTATTTTGAACATTCGCTCAAAAAAACAGTGAACATTTTTTAAATACTTTATTATTAATAATAATAATCATCATAGTAATAAAAATAATCATAGTAACACATGTAGTTGTTTTTAATACTGCAGTAGTTTTATTCACATGTAATAATTAATGCGATGTTGTATTGATAGATAAAAAGCAATGTTCTATTACACAACTGAAGGAGCAACATAATTGCAGCCTACTCTCTCTCTTTCTCTAATCCGCTCTTATCTGCCTCTCCCCCAGCTTTAACAAGACTGGAGTGAATACATGAGCAGGGTATAGTGCCGTGGATGCATGAAAGAAAGAAATGTTTATATGGTTATTCCAAAAATTTATGTATTCTTCCATATAAATACAAAACAGACCATTTGCCAAATATTATCATTTGAACACATTTTATTTTGTTTACTTATTACGTTAACATTTAACTGGTTTGAATTTAAGAAATCAAAATGTGCTTCACAGATGCTGTTCTTTTTACTATGTTTTCTCTCTCCTGTTTGCTTATCAATTTTAAAATCAATCAAAATTTTTCCTCAGACCATCTCACCTGCTTTACTATGGTTTTAATAATTGCTTTGGTTAAATGTTTATTCCTTTAACTCTGTCTCGTAATGTGCATCGTCCTTGAATACAGTATCTAAGAATCATTAATTTTATTATCAATGTTATTTATATTTTTTTAATAAATAAATGTATATAATAAAAATAAATGTAAAGCTAGCCTAAACTAAAATAAAGTCTAGTCATAGCAAAATTATTTAGCTACAACCATTTTATTCATTCTTTACGTTTCAAAAATGAAGGTACCACTTTCCATCACTGTTTTCATTTAATAAACAAGTTTGCAGTATTTCCCTTCTCCCTCTTCTTTATCCAATTGTGACTCCTAGAGATTTTAGCTTCAGCATGTTACTTTGATTCGAAAAATTGTCAACATCTGACATAAAAAAATTGTCCCCAATAAACGTAATCCTTTGACATGTTGTCCATTCAGCTACCTCAAGCTCAGCTACAGGCCCTCTGTTCTCAATGCACCTAATCTCTTTTGTGTTTTTCTTTTCAAATATGTCCAAAAGCCCAATTGAGCATGTTTCTAAATGAAGTAATTGTGTTCTGTTCCCATTGAATAATTCCACTTTGGATGTCCCATTGAAACATTGTACAAACTGGTCTCTGTTATGCAAATCTAGCCCCATTTCCAAACCCTCATGGTTTAAAAACGCAGCGGTCGCTTCAGCCAATCAGAATTCTCCAACCAGACGACAACAGGAAGTCCGGGGGAGCGTTTATCGAAGGAAATGCCACAATGAGGATGTTTCATTTGCAAATCTGATGCCCTATCATAAATATCTGATGAAACAACACAAAAGCGGGAGACAAAAAAAGTAGAGGTTCATTTTAACCTTCACCAAAGGTTTTGTGATGACATCTGTGTTACGAGAAAAGCATTTGAGACGGCAGAATGGAGGCTGGTAGAATGAGACAGCTGGTGAGGCTGGAACTTAACATTTTCACATGCCCAGAATGCCCTCTGATGTAGTCTGATGAAAGATCTTCGTAGTTCCATTTTAGTTTTGTGGCTAAAAGCGGTTGCAAGTTATTGCAAGAGAATGTTTGTGCAGCTCACGATGACTTTCAGTCGAGCTGACAGCTTGATTTACTCTGGAAATTCACAGTTGACATGTAATTCCAAGCAACTCTTCAGGGCATGCTTCCCTTTATGTAAATTATAGTTTTTCAGCTTGTAGTTTCTTCCAAAAATTCCAGCAAGAGGAAATGATCTCTCTCATCCCAGTTCAAATTACAGTAATTTGATATTTGTATTATTTATCTGGACATGCAATGAAAATAAAAGACCTTAATGTGGATTCTCCTGTTAATATTATGGAGTGTCAAATTAGCAATGGGCACTTGGGTACAAATGCACCTGTAGAGTGTAGTGCAACAACAAAGGGAAGAATGTACGTGTTGGGTTGTGCTCAGCAGTGTTGTTGCAGGTAAGCTGAGGTCTAGTGGGGAGAAGGTGAGAACTGTGCATAAAGGTGATTGGTGAAGGTGTGCCTGCCTGCTGGGTTTTTCCGCTGGTGCCTGGGAAAAGAGAGAACAGGAAGCAGCAGTAATTGGGAGTGTAAGTTCATCTGAAATGCAGAAGTCCACCTTTTTCCATCCTGATGTGATTTGGAACTGCTCAATCTTCTTGAGCCTGCTGATTGGATAGTTGGCATTTCCATGGCTCTGGCGTTTATTTAATTGGAAGCATTGACATGTTATTGATGCAAAATGTACTGTAAATGTAATCCCAATGTAATTTGGGATGCAAGGTAAAAGTGTCTCCTGAAGTATGGACCTATACGGATCAAATAGAGTGGCGGTTCATATGCATTCCCCTGTGCAGCTTTGTCCTTACAAGTGGAATTCCTGGAATTACAATACTTCTTTGGCTTTCGACATCCAGTATGATGGTGCATTATCTGCCCTGGATCAATACAAGATTAGATCAATTCTCCAGGACTGCCCTCTTTATGGCCAGTGCTTCATTTTCCATTGCTCCTATCCCTCCTAGACTTGCGAGCCAGTGTTGATGGCATCTGTCTACAGGTGGAATTCCATTATTGTGACTTAGTTTGAAGAAGGTGGACTGCTCCCTACGAGTTGGTGGAGTGATCCTTCCCCAAGCGGAGGAGTATCTTGTGGTCTTGTTCATGAGTAAGGGGACTATGGAATGTGAGACTGACAGACAGATTGGTGCAGCCTCTGCGGTTATGCAGTCAATGTACCATAGTGGTGAAGAAAGATCTAAGCTGCAAGGTAAAGCTCTTGAATGACCATTCAGTCTAGGTTTCTACTGTTACCTATGACCAAAAGAAGGAGATCTCGGATACAGACGGCTGAAATGAGTTTTCTCTGCAGGGTGGTATCTCTCCTTTAGAGATAGGGTGAGGAGCTCAGTCACCCGGGTGGAGCTCAGAGTAGAGCCACTGCTCCTCCACATCAAGAGAAGCCATCTGAGGTGGCTCAGGAATCGGTTTCAGATACTTTTAGACGTTTCCCTTTGGAGGTGTTCAAGGAAAGTTTTTCCAGGAAGAGGCCCCAGGGGACACCTAGGCCACGCTGGAGAGACCATGTCTCCAGGCTGGCCTAGGAATGCCCCTGTGTCCTAGAGGAACTGGGGGAGGTATCCGGGGAGAGAGATGTCTGGGCATCCCTGCTTAGACTCCACCTTTTTGGCCACCCCAGAAAAGGTGGTAGGTAAATTCAGGCCTAGATCATATCAACCTTCAGTTGCTCTGGCTGGAGGAGACCTCTTGCAATTATGTAACCCAAGTAATTTGCCTATGCAAGAGCCAGGTGACTATTTTTGGTGGTCGGTTCAGCCCATTCCAACAGTTTTAATCTGCTTCTGCAAACGGTCTGTGGGAGCCAGAACCTATTTGCAAGGAGTAATCTATCTTTGAAATAATTTTGCTTTGCAGATATACCCTAGCTGAAGAACCTGGTATATTACACGGCCAATCTTCTCGACAGGTAGTGGGTATGACCATCAACACCTGGTGTTCTAGACTGGAAAACCCAAGTTGAATGGCCTACTCGTATCAATTTGGGAGCTGGGTGATCATATTACTTTGATCAGCATGCAAGCTCTAACCCCAGGGCTTGCTCTGGGAAGGGGCCCTGGTTGTGTCACCCTTCCTCCACAGGGTGGTTGGGTGCTATTTTAGAGATAGGGTGAGTAGCTCAGAGTAGAGGCGCTACTCCTCCACGTCGAGAGAAATCAACTGATGTGGCTGGGGTATCTGTTTTGGATGCGTTCCCAGGGAGATATCCTGGGTATGTAACCCCATAAAGACCCAGGACAGGCTAAAGAGACTATGGGAACACCTTTGTGTCCCCCGGATGAACTAGAGGAGGTGTCTGGGGAGAGGGATTTCTGTGCATCCCTGCTTAGCAGATTAGGAACATTAACATTAGGAACATTAATTTCCGGCATAGCTCAAAAAACATACATAGTCACAAATGATGTAAATCACCCAAATGGCTAGAATTTAACTTCCTTCACAAGATTTAGAGTTTTTTAGCAGCACACAATCCGTTCCTCATTACCTTGTCACATCCCCATTGCAGCCACAAATATTATTTCATAATTAAGATCTGGCAGAGAGCCTGCGTCCTCCCCACTTATTTGAGAAATAAAATGATCAATACGGGCCCCGTGTATGCGATGTAATTGAACGAGCTTGTGCCCGTCGGGATTGATTAATCACGCGAGAGAGAAATTGCAAAAATCTCTCAAGCACAATGGCTTGGAGATGCTCGTCTTCTGCACTCACACTGATGAAGAGGCGGCTGGCCAGGGCAGGTGCATGAACGCCCGCTGTAATTTAATATCCAGAGTCAGATGAGGATATGCCTGCACTCATTAAATGTCACTCACTCGCACTATGTGAAAAAATGAAATGTTGTATGTTTGAGTGGAAGAAGAAATCCCAGGCAAGAGAAGAGAGCACGCAAACAGCATGAGTTTGTTTGTGCAGATTGACTGCAGGATTTAGGCCTTAAAATTAAATTTAAGTAGGACTTTTGAAGGAATTGTTAAAACTTTTAATCATAAAATGATTATGATGTCAGCTCAGGAAGGTCATCGCGTGACCCTTTCTACAGGACAAATACTAAAAGAAGCATTAATCTGACCGCATTGATAAAATGCCTTGTAAATGCACCACTCATCACGACAGGGAAGTCAGCTGATGACTTTATCCACCTCAGAGATGCGTCTGATTTATTGACACGCGCACAGGACTGACTCGTGCTGAGATTCACATCATGATTCCTGCCAGAACATCATGTGAATGTTCATCATTGGTACTGGTTTCGTAAGCCTCTGCATCTGTATTTCACACCTTCCAATGAAATAAATTTCCAAAGCAGCTGTCAGAGACGCCATCAGCATGCAGGATTCTCCCAGGTACAAAACAAGCAGGCGTGGAGCGAACAGAACCACATTAGGCATAATGTGAGAGAGAGCCACACTGAATTTCAAGATAAGCTGATGAATTATTCATGTTTCCGGAGCGAGGAACTTGTGTGTGCGAGTGTAAGAGGGAGGAAAGAGGGTCTGGCTGGAGTTTGGTGAGATGATCTCTTGATAATATGCAATCGCATAAAGAAATTAAGGCTGGATGAATCATTTGTTTAATGATTTTAAGCAAATAACGCTGACAGTCAGGGTGCTGGGGTTTTTTTTTTTTGTAATTGCCATTCCACTCCACACAGAAAAGCAGGATTGTTGGAGATTCTTGCTGGTTCTACCAGTCTTGGGCAAATTATTTCAGAAATGTAATTCAAATATTATTACTGATTTCTCCATTTAAAAGTAATCACGTTACTCTTTTGATTACTTTATTTGCCAACTAATTAGTTACATTACTAGTTACTTTATCTAGTTTTCTTTTTGTTATATTTCGACAGCAAAGATGCCTCATAGCACTGACTGACTTCAGCCACGTTTAGAAAGAAACAGCCCTCCTCTAGAAGTCCCGCCCTCCTCTAATTTTAGTGCTTGGTGATTGGATATTTACACAAGGAGCAGTTCATCGATTGGGCATTTGCTCCGGAAAGGTCATGACATAATAATAATACATTTTTCAAGTGTTTAGGTACTTGGGGTCAACAGTCCAGTGCGACGGGGAGTGTGTAAAAGAGGTAAAGAGACGAGTGCATGCAGGTTGGAGTTGATGGAAAAAGTGTCAGGGGTTTTGTGTGACAAAAGTGTCAGCAAGAATCAAAGGAAACGTGTCCAGAACAGTAGTGAGACCAGCGATGATGTATGGGTTAGAGACTGTAGCAGTGAAGAAGAAACAAGAGGCAGAGATGGAAGTAGCAGAGATGAGGATGTTGAGGTTCAGTTTAGGAGTGACGGTTCAGCTCAGGTTGGTTGTTTTAGAGTCAGAGAGGCCAGATTGAGATGGTTTGGACATGTGCAGAGGAGGGATAGTGGTTATATTGGTAAAAGGATGTTGGAGATGGAGATGCCGGGCAAGAGGTCAAGAGGAAGACCAAAGACGAGATATATGGATGTACTGAAAGAGGACATGAAGTTAGTTGGTGCAAGAGTAGAGGGTACTGAGGACAGAGTTAGGTGGAAACGGATGATTCGCTGTGGCGACCCCTAAACTGGGAACAGCCGAAAGGAAAAGAAGAAAGAAGATTCAAGAGAGGAAATGAAAAATTAGGGACGAGGATAAATAAAACCAAGTATTGTGTCATTCTTAGTATTCAGGTCTCTAAATGACATTTATCACATTGAATTATAAATTTGCGCTTGCTCTCAGTATCTTGCCGGTATCGCTTAGATTTTAACTATAGTCTAATTACAAATGAGAAAAATATAACGCGTTTAATTACTGCGTTTCTAAAAAGTATTCTAACTACAGTAACTAATTACTAAGTAATGTGTTACTGCACTTAAATCCCAGTCAACAAACTAAAAGGTGCTAAATGTTTGTATTTTGTTCTCTTCATTACAAATGCTTACATTAAAACATAAAAATATTTAGAAGAAAATGTATGGTCTGTTTTAGAGGTTTCTGATTGGCCGAGATTTGCATATTCATGTTAAGGTCTCCTGCCCTGTCTGTCTCTACTGCTGAGTAGAGACAGACAGGGTAGAAAAGGACAGGAAACCAGGTGTCAGCACACAATCTCACTTTACTCAAACCAGGAAGTAAACCTGGAGTAGCTTCATTGGGAGGAAGGCATCTGTTGTTGAGAGGAGGTGACCAGAGGGTAAGTTGGTTCACAAGAGGAGATCTGGAAAGAAGCGTGGAGGCTGGAACAGGGAGGAAGGATGCAGTGAGATGCAACCATGTGACAGTGGTACGCCCACGAGCAACCACTAGTGATTTAGAGTAGTGGTATTTTGCTTGTTATAATCATAGTTATCCGGAACATGCAGTGCTCAAGAGAACCCATTGGATCAACAAACGGCAAATACAGATGCCTCCACATAAATAACCTAATGGGGATCAGTCTAACATCACGACATGTTTGATCTCAAAGTTGTCAACTTGAACCGTGTGGATCTGAATTCAAGTCATGAGCGCCTGTAATCAACAGTGCATGTTTTCACTCATCACGCCGTCCTGCCCAAGTACTCGACAGGAGGCCACAAACGCTCCTCCATTAAGGTTATGGAAATGCACTCACTTTTCCAAGCATGAAAGGTTTCTAGCTCCTCTCTTTGTGCTTTTAAGATTGCATTTGATGTATGAAATCTCTGCCGCGTCATTCACTCCTGCTGCGTCTCTGTGGGATTGTTTACAACGCCGCAAATAAGGGCCGAAAGTGATTCAAATGGATGCTGAGATTGTTTGGGCTTCGACCGAGCACGTCTCATGCGGGACATGTGTTATTTGGTTATTTATGAAGCACTAATGCGTCATGGACAAAAAAAGATTGAGCACTTTTAGTGGATTGCAAGCTACTTGAGGTGGTTCGTTTGGGAGGGCTTTGCTGAATGAAAGAGTGTTCGCTTTGAGCCACCGAGAGCTGAGTAGGTGAGGAACAAGCTTCAGTCGAAGAATTTGCATTTTTTTCTAATTTCTCTTCCATGCACTTAAAGCTTTCTGTGTTTGAAGGAAAATTTTTGTGTTTCCTAGCATACAATATCTGTAACCAGTTACAAACAATACCGAGATGGCCAAAGTGCCACTGTTAAAAGAAGTTATAAAAATGTTGACCATGTCACAATGAGTGAAATAAACAAACCGCCATGTCTCCATGATTTTCCAATGCTGAGATAGAGATATTCCAAATTGGTTGCTATGTTAAACTCTGGTTGCTATGGAGGGGTCAGTGACAAAATATGTTCCTCTTTTCACTATCAATTATATAAACCAATCCCCACGTCTCTATTATTTACCAAAGCTGAAATATCCTTCAGAAAATTTGGTTGCTAGGGTAAAAAAATTGGTTGCTAGGAAGCAATCATTAACATAAACACCCCTGCATTTCTTTTTTCTTGAAGATTTTATTGTTGGGTATTCCCATTTATATTCAAAGGCTTGATTATTCACCCATTCTCACCCATGCCACCTATCTGTCGTTCTCTCTCCATCTCATGTGTCTGTGGATGCAGTCTGTGATGAGGCTGAGTTTCTGTGTGCTGATGGCCTGAGCTGTGTCTCTGAAAGCTGGCTCTGTGACGGGGAGCCAGACTGCCCCGATGCCTCCGATGAAACCCCGGCCCTCTGTGAGTCACAAATCTTCTACATCACACTCCATTCTCTCATTCATTGTGAAGTTTTACCATTTCTCAATAAAAAAAGCCAAAAATGTTCTCAGAAATAGAGCAGAATGAGAAACACTTAATATCAGAATTTAATGTGATGAAACTTGAGTCAATGAGTGTTTTATTACTTGCCAAGAAACAGATAAAGGAGCTTTTGCACGTTTGATGGGCTGAATAATTATCTGTTAAAGCAGCATGCATGATGTACCTTTTGAAATCTTGAGTACGAGAGAGGAAGTAATTCCGACAGGCTTTTTATGAGATCAGAGAAACCCACAGATGAGGTCAACCGCCGTAGGTGCTTTACAGAAAAATGTATAAATTTCAGGTTTTATTACTTGTTCTTTCACAGAATTAGCAAACGAAGGCGCCCTCATTAAACCTGACATGAGCAAACTGTTATTTAGATTTTTACAAAGACTAAAGAAACAACATTTGGTTTTTATGTTTTTTTTTTTTTTTTTTTTTTTTTGGTGTGTTCCCTTTCAGTCGATGCCGTAGACGTATGTCGAAGGTCTCAATGTTATGGGAACTTCTTCTCCTTGAGAGTACGGACCAAATATATAACGGGCAAATTAATTTACGAGCAAAGGTTATTAGCATTTAACCAGTTATAAGAACCAGGTTGATACGTCTACGTTCCCTCCTCCAGGGAACGCGGGTTACACTAGTAACCTAGACGTTCCCTTTCAGTCGATGCCATAGACGTATCTTGAAGGCCTCGATGTAATGAGAATGAGTTCCCATAATGTTGAGGCCTTCGACGTACATCTACATAGCCTTTAAAACACGCAGATCTGTTAGAATAAATGATAAATCATCCAAGTAGCATATTGAGAACAATGCTAGAAACATGTTTACTGATGCTAAAACAAGTTTACAGCAATGTTTATGCAAGGACCATTTGGCAACATGCTAACCTTACTAGAGAATGTTAGATACATAAAACATGCTAATTATGGAGTATATTTTACTGTGCAACTTTAAATATTTGTTTATAACAGGATTGTTACTAATAGCATTTAGCCATGTTTGCTAATGCAGCTAACCAAGCTAGAAACACATCAGTAAATCTTAAAGTCCACCAACAAGTGTTGAATATGGAATTATTTATATTTACGGACAGGTTGGCAGTTCATTGCAGTAGGTTTGTTTTGTTCATTTATAATGCTATAACTATATTTTCTGTACACAATACCGGCCCAAACAGCAGCAGATGTAGCTGCAGTTTCCTTCATAATTAATCTTAAGCAAGGCTCTTCTCTAACACATGGTTGCAAAGAGAGAGAGAGTCAAAAACAATAGCAAATGCTGAAATAATGAGGTTGCATCACCTTCACCAATCCTCCAGATTCCATCTTGACTTTTGTCACGAAGATACTTTTCAATCTCTCTTGAGATCCAGAAACCCTAAGAGGGAGAGCGAAAGACGCAGCGGATATTTTTAAACAATTCTCCTATTTGTTGAATTACATATTCTCTTTTTGCCAGTATTATGAAAGTGGAGCAGAGGTCTGCTGGGAAAAGCCTTGGGGAAAACCTGAGTGTACTCTTCCTTTATCCCCAAAAATGCTCTCCCGAATAAGTTTTATCATTTCGTTTGAAAAGGAGGCAGAGATTCAATCACAAAAAAAAATTGGCGTGAAATTTTCTACCCATCTTTAATATTGCACACAATAAATGAACAAATGAATTCATTTGAAACAGAAAAAATATATTTATTTCTGGATGTATTTACTCATACAATAAACACACACACACACACACACGCACGCACACACACACACATTATAAATGTCCCTCGTGTTCAAAGATACATTTAAATTGTGTAACAAGCGCAATACTCTTTTTTTCTGTCTTTTTTTATTTAGACTAGGAAAATGGATCAGAAGCTTGCTGCGAAAAGCCACAGGGACAAAGCCCATGTCCATTTACACACAACTTCTCTCTTTAAAAACCCACCGGCAGAGCGTTTATGCAGAAATTACAAGTAGAGAAGACAGATGCACTGCAGGCCAAGACTTGTGGTGCTGGACGGAGATCAATACGGCTGTTTTGGCACTGAATCTTGTCTCTTGTGACTCTCATGAAATGTCAAGCAATTCACAATCAAAGAAGCCGCAGCACAAAACTCTCCTGCGCTTAAGAGACATATTTAGGAGAAACTGTGATGGGAGTTGAATATTAAAATAGCTTTGCTCATCACATTTATATACAAAGCCCCTTGTGAATGCCGTTATGAGGTGGGGGGAGCTTTTATTGCTTTTATTTGTTTTATTCATATAGAGGGAGCACAAGGACGAGGATGGTTTTATTTGCTCATCCATTTTGTTTAAGTTGCTTTGTGCCAGGTTTTATTTGTTTTCTTGTTAGTACTTGTCAGAGCGGACTCTACATGCTACAGATGAATATGTTGCAAATATACAAAATATTTAAAAGGTCAACAGTGTGTCATTGAAAAGTCATGCCTTTTGCATGAATGATTAGGTTATTTTATTTATTAATTTTATTTAATTAGTTTCCATTTCCCTAGCAAACTGGTTTGGTTCAGTGGAATCTAGTTTTCTGATTCTTTTCTTCTTCTTAATTTTTTTACTGCTCCATTTACCTAAAATAGTTTAAAAAGGTAAAGGTATGTGTGGCGGTGTGTGCGTGTGTGTGAGAGAGACTTTTATTTGATTTGAAAGCTTTAGATTTGTAAAACCCAAGAACTAAATGAATGCAGTGCAGCCAACACATTTTTAAAAATCACAAATAACCTTCTCCAAGGCTCTGATTTTGGTTAATGGACACTTTTTGTTCCTAGACGTCAAGGTACTCTTGGACATGGTTGCTCTTCTAGTGAGGCTATTGAGGCCTTACGTCTTTCTGGTCTGTTCTGTCCTGCCCTTTTTGTTCAAATAAATCTTTTAAGATCTAGAATTAGTGCTTCTGGTGTTCCCCAGGGGTCTGTTCTGGGTGGGTCCCCTTCATTTTCTGGTAAACATCTCTCTGCTCAGCTCAATGATGGAAAATTTGTGTATATATATACACACACCATATATACGGTGTATATATGTTTCAAGGCCGTATTTGACTGTTCAAGGCCGTGCAGGGCTTTTAACAAAAACAACGGTGCCATAAATAATAATTAAAAGAGTCACTCAGCACGAGCTGGTGGTGAGCATGTTTGACGAGTGCGCAGCTCCAGGAAGTGTGCAGGGGTACTCCGGGATACCTTCACCCCGTTTGATCTAGTGGTGCATTTTATTTATATATATATATATATATATATATATATACAGAAAACTTAATCTCTTTCTAGAATCTCTCCAAATGTAGCGGCCAGTGTTATCACCAGAAAGCTCAAACAGAACACTTTGCTCCTGTCTGGAAATAGTTCAAGTGTCTGCTATGACCCGTTCACTGTCCACACTCACACACTGAGATCTGCTTCCACTCTGTCCATAGTTTCAACTCTACAGTACTTGAACTATGCACAAGTGTGAAACACAACGATTGCTATTTTGTTAAATCATCCATTTGGGGTTAAATAGCCCAAAAAGCCTAAAAACCTTGGTAGACACACGTATTTAGCTTATATTCTGGTAACAAATTTAAAAGCCTCTTGAAATGCGATCAATCTTATCTTTTCAATTCCCGGTGCTGTAATAAATATTTGAGCACGAGCGGTGAAAGCAGTTTGATTTTCTCCTAATGCTCCCATGTGTGTGTTGTTCAGGCTTGCGTCAGGTGAAGGTGAGCTGTCCTGTCAATCACCTGCAGTGCCTTGGCAGCCGCAGATGTGTTCACTACAGCAAGCTCTGCAATGGAGAAGCAGACTGCGAGGACGCGTATGACGAGGGGGTGCACTGTCGTGGTAAGATCACAAGCTTTTCAATAATAAAGATTAAATTTTTTTGCATTTCTGGAATTTTTTTGAGCATCCTATACTTTAAAACATACCACTGTTCATTTTTGGTTAGTCAATGGTGAGCCGACAGAGTCAAATCTCAACTCTTAAAATTCTTTACAATTTGCTCTAATAAATTATTTTTACTTTTTTTAGCAACGCTTAATCTAATTTTTTTAGTACATCTCCAGCTTCTTTTTTACAATCATTACATTACACAATAATTCCACAACAAACTTGAAATACAATTCTAGGTGTTAAATTTTGTCATGTTTCACAAAAAACAACAACAATTGAGATTGAACCGTTTTCATGATTTAAAACAAGTATTGAGACAAAAGAAAAATTCATGAATACCCCCAAAAGCAAAAGCAAGGTCAAAACAATATGAGTCTGTGTGAAAACAGTGTCAAAAACCCAGCTGAACCTTGCCTAAACTGTATACACTTTTCCAATAATTTTCTGTTCCACTGTGCTTTTTTTGTGTGTGCCAGAACTTTGAAAAACATAAGCCATATTACAGGTCTTGTACTTCCAAGGGTTATCCCTTCTTTTCACCACTAGATGGCACCAATTTTTGGTTGCAAAGAAGATCGGGCATCACCTCAGATTTAAATTTGAATTACCATGCAAATTATGTGTCATAACTCTTGTAAAAGAGTTATGACACATTTAGCCATTCGTTTTAGTCAAATAATTTTTTGCATTTATGTGTCAGCACAGATATCATCCTTTTTTGGTAGATTTTAGAGGTTCCTAAACAATTGTTGCTTTTTTGTGTCATCAATGTATTATTTAAGTCAACTCTTAATTTAACTTACTATTTATATTCTAGCTATTTTCAAAAATATGGCTTCAAATATATTCTTTTCTTTGCTATTTCTGAATTTCATTTGCTTAGTGCAGATGCAGGTCAAAAGATTCAGCTTTAAGAATAAAACCCCCAAAAATACTCTCATTTTCTTCATTTGAAAACAATTTGACCAAATTACAGCCACAACAAACTCTGTTCCGTTAAAGACAAGAGCTGGTTAATAAAATAAAGGCTTTCTGCTGAATGAAAATTGCAATTTCTGCCAAAGTGAAAAGAAAATGTTTTTTTTTTTGTTTTTTTTTGAGACAACTATTAATGGTTTGGAATGTAATGTAGAGAGGAATTGCTAACTGAAGATTAAACGGTATACATCAGCTCTTGCAGAAAAGCACCTTGGAAAGGAAACCAGAACGCTTTATTGTTTTGTCCCATTTCAATCTTTTGAGATTCCAAAAAAAAAAAAAAATATGCAGTAATACCGAGGGAGCACTGGAAACATAAGCTCGGGTAGCTTCATACCACCACAGACCTGTTTCCAATTGTTCTCTGTGCACCTGTCACAACCGAACATTCATAATTTACATTATCAGTCCGCAGAAGAGATATCAAGTCTTGCTCCGGGAGGTATTGGAATCTGGGACAGAGAGGAAGCGGCTGCGAGAGTAAAACGTCTTCATTCCAGTCAGACTCACGCTTTCACTGCCAGGGAAGTTTAGGCAAACTCGCCTTGTGGGTTACAGATGATGCGAAACTAGATTTGACCCCCATTTACTTTCCTAATGGATGCTTGTAGTCGGGATACTGTAGGGGAAGTTTTTGCACGTCATTTCTTTTACTTACAGAACTCCAAACAGCAATTTTAGGAAGTTTAAGTGTAAAATATTCTGGATTGTTTGGATTTTTGTACCAGGTTTTAAACAAAAGGCAAGGTAAGATCATGTTTTATTTACTCTATACCTCAAACGTCGAGGTAGAGTCTAAACCGGTACAATATGTAAATGGGATTATTTCGTTCAATGGTAAAGCGGGTTTTTTGTCTAATATCACGACCAGCCTTGACCGAACCCTTTAAGATGTTCTTTATTTTGCTCAGACGAGTTTATAAAAAGGAAATAAGAGCAGCTTTTTAGACCACTGCTTCGGAAGCACTGTGTGTTATTTTGAAAATCTTCCTTACCTATTTTTCTTGGTTGTGTGGGGATTTGTTTTGTCATTGAGGAATGGAGCTTGCCTTCAGGTGACCACAGCTATTCACCAGAGACGAAAGAATAGAGGAGGAAGAGATTTCAGCTGCGTGTGAGAGAGTTTCAGTGTGATCGCTCATCTTTACATTTCTCCACTCTTTGGATTAGATTTAGATCATTGAAGTTTGATGAGGATTCTATATCTTTTATGCATTACCATTCACACAGCTTCTACTGATGTCTGGAAGAGTGCAGATATTAGAAAGGAATACGTTAACAAAGACGACAGAGGAGAACACAGTATATGAGATTAAAGACAAAAAGACAGTCACAGGTTTAATTAATCTCCATGAAAACACACAGAAACGACTTCTTGGGCTGTTTTTGAAGATTTGTTTTGCACAATGCACGACAAATGCCCTCATTTTCCTAATCCATGGTTTTAATTTAGTACAAGTAGTTTAGTGCAAGTAAGAAGCTTGCAAGCTTAGTATGGAAATCATTTTGGTCTTCTGTTGGATTTGGCACAAATGTATGCCCATAATTATGGCTCAAAACTAGCTCCATAGCTTAACACGTATTTTAACAGTTGGCTAATGGTTAGTCTAACATTATCACATTTATTTGAGCTTTTTGCACTGCAATGTTTAGAACAATAGGGTTCAAAATGGCTCTGTTTACCCTCTTAGACCTGTATTATATTCTAAACAGTGTTAATGCTTACACAATCTCAACATACTTTTTTGCCAACAATGTACCGATATTAGACCAATTTGTACAATATTTGTGCAAATAATTTTATGTAGTGCAAGTAAGAATCTTACCAGCTAAGTATGGAAATATTTCTTGTCTTTTGGGGACTTTTTTTGGCACAAATCTATGCCCACATTTTAGGCAGATATATATCCCCATATTTTGGCTCAAAATAAGATACATACTTTTTTCCAACAATGTACCAACATTAAATTTGTACACTATATGTGCAAAAAATGTAAAAGTATTCATTTGCATATCTTTCCTAACATATGGAAGATGGAAATGCTTGGAAAATAGGTCTGCAAAATAAACACGGGTTGATCTCTGATGTCCATTGTAACAACTCTAGGGTCTAAAGGGGTAAACCAGGTTTGTTTTAATCTGCTGCAGGTAATGAAAATGCCGTTTCAAACTATTTTGACCACGTTCAGTACACCCATTGCTACACTCTGTCCCCACTTGGTAAATGTTGGTAAATTTGTGCATGCCATGTCAATGCTTTTCAATGAGAACAAACATTGGTTCCAAGATGTTTTAGTCAAAAGTGTTTATTCTCATTAAGAACAATTTAATTGGATCTTAAATACTGGGTTAATATTTAACATTTTATTAAGACCTTATACATTCAAGTTTACCAGAGCTGCCCCTTTTTATATAGTCGAACGATCATAGGTGACAATATCTAGGATCCATTTAATGAACCCTCCATTGTTGAATCATTAGTTTGGAGTTTGGTGAGCGATGCTAGTGTTGACAGATGCTATTCATAGTCTGTTGTTTAAGAAAACTTCTGTTGAACTGGGCTTTCCTGTGGCTCAATTCCAGTTTACACCAGCAACATAAAGATATGAGATTGAATGTTTTAACTTTGAATGTAAGTTGTTTTGAATAGAAGCATTTTTCGTAAATTTCCTATTTTTAATTGTGAATAAAAAGACCTAAAAACAACTGACTTACTCCCATTTGGTAAAAATTAAAAAAGCATTCAATCAGGATGAAAGTTATAAAAATATTCAAACATAAATGTTTAATATAGATTCCAGACACTTGTAATCTGAGCTATAGCATGGAGGGAGCAGATGTCTCTCTGATGCTCGTTTTGGCAAATGGATCAAGGCGGTGCCTCAATGGTCCAATGAACATGACTGATTCAAAATAAACCAAAGATACACACTGCAGTTTTTTTAAAATAATATATTTATTTATAGATATTTCAAAGGAATCTTTTAAGATGAAAGTTAAAAAAGATATTTTATTAGTTATAAAACAGCACAAGGTTTGATTTGTTGTTCTTGTCTTTTTTTGCAGAATGTTCATGTTCTACTGGTATAGTTGTAACTCTATATATTGTTGGAAAGTGCACTATTTCAGGTCTGATGTAGTCAGATTTGTTTTATTAATATATATATATATATATATATATATATATATATATATATATATATATAATATATATATATATATATATATATATATATATATATATATATATATATACTTAAAGACTGTCTGAATGTCCATTGACTCACAGTTCTGGTAACTGTTAATAGTTTTATTTATCGGAATGTTTTAATTAAATCTCATTTCACATACAGTGTGGATGATGCCCAGATGGAGAGTGGACTTTTTATTCATCTCATTGTAGACCAGAGAGGATGATTTCATGGCCAGCTCTTCTGAGGCTACATTTGTTCAGCCGGGTTGCGCTGTGAAATCTCTCTTTCTGTGAAAGCCGAGCAGAGGCAAAAGGTCTTGTTGAATTTACAGAGCAATCATTTAGTCATCTGTGTCTAGAGATTGAGGCTGCACATTAGCGAACATGAGCAATGGGCTTTCTGCCCTCTGGGCTCAGGAGCCTCCTATTTTACACATCCACATTTATAGCACAAAGCAAATGCTAAAGCTCATAAACTTTATATCTTTATATGACAGGGAGGGCAGTAACCTTGAAAATGTGCTGAGTGTCCCTCTTGCACGGTCCCATTTTCCTCTTCTCTTGCTGTCTATTAGACTAAAGTGAACTGCTTTCACACAGAATCACATTAAATATCCATCAAAAACACAAAGATATATAATTATATAAAATGAAAAGCCAATATATTGTTATTCGTCTTTAGCTTCGAACTAAACATTTCTAGATGTCTCTCCCAGACTGTTCGAGGTACGGCCACCAAATTCAGTCGAGATACCCAAACTGCTATGACTTGGGTTGCTATATTTTTTCAGACTGGTACCACGAAAGGAATTCAGCTAAATTGCAGAGAATGCTGGGAAATTTTCGGGGTCAAACTGAGAACCGCACAAAAAACCAAACTTACCACACTAGCAAGTATCAGATTCTAGAAGAGGTTCAGAACTTACCGTTTACTTAATGTTTTCTTTATTTGGCCATTATAAGTCACTGACCCCTGCATAGCAACCAGACTGTTTACCATAGCAACCATTTTGGCATGACATTATCTTACGGTTGGATTTTATTACTCATTTTGTCATGGGGATCTTTGTATGATGTTACTGACATCATTGTACCATGGCAACCAATCAATTTGTCTTATAAATGACAAGCCAACGTTAATTTTGTGTAGAAAGTTTAGCCATCTAGTTATTTATTGTTTTCTTGTTGTACATCATATAATTATAAATTCGTTGTAATCCATTCAAACTTATTGTCTCCGAACTGCCGTCTGTTGCATTGGGGTTTGATTCCAAACTACCCCTGCTCTCTAAAGAATCCACTAGAACAGATGCCCCATTTCTCTTGAGGAATGAAAGAGATAGAGTTGTGAGGCTTTTAACGTATTAATAATGTTAGCGTCTGTACACAGTGTGTATTTTTCAGACAGCGCAGTGGTTTCCCTTCTCCGTGCACGATTGAATGTTTATCAAAGCCTTCAAACGATAAAACAAAACTCAGAAAATGTGACAGTCTTGACAGCCTTTGATGGCAAATTGGAGTTTGCACATCAATTCTGATGGAAAAGGTTTTGCGCGAGAGCCCTCGCTGTGTGCTGCGGTGAAGGCCAAGGATGCAATCAGGGATCTTGGGAAGTTCAAAGAGTAAAAAACAGCAGAGATTGTCTGACTACCTTGAAAGTGCCTCTTGAAATTCTTCGCACCAAGTTGTTTTTATAATCATGTGTTTGTGGTAAACTGGCTCTTTGGGTTGTGAATTTGTCAGAGGCAGACGGTACTCACCGTTAAAATCAAAAAGCTGTAATTTACAAGTGATGAAAAATCAAAGTGCGTCGGTCAAATGAGCAGTTTGTGAAGGATTTTATCCAAACGTTAAATCATAGATGGCTCAAAACGCCTAACATTTGATTGCATTGATTTAATCTAATGTTATGTTTATTTATCAAACGTTTTTCTATATTGAGCAGAAAAGCCATGAAATGAACAAAACAGAAAACTAAATTTGGCGTGAGCACCCTTTACCCTTCAAAACTGCAGCAATTCTTCCAGGTGCACTAGTTTTTTTAAAGGTACTCTGTTTTAATCTCGGAGAACTATCCACAGATCTTCCTGGGTGTAGATTTCTCACAACCTTCTGTATTTTCATGTAATCCAAGACACATTCAATGATTTTGAGATTGGGCTTCTTTTTCTTCCGCACACTGAAGATAGTTCTCAATGACTTTGGCTCTATGTTTGGGGTCATTGTCCTGCTTGACAATTTATTCAGGGCCAATCTGGTCAGATCTCCAATTCTAGCAAAAAAGTCAATCAAGGAACCTCTACGAGGAGGCTTCACTGTTGCCTGCAGACATCATTATTGTGGCTCTCTCCATTTCTCAACAAAGAGACGGCCTTCTCCTACACCCAAACATTTCAACTGGACTCATGAGTCCAGCGCACCTGCTGCCATTTTTTCCTCAGCCCAGTTTCATGCATAGTCGAGTCTCTTGGCCTTCAAACTCCAAACTTATCTGCCCAGTACATGGTTGTACCTGGGTCTGTTTGCTCTGTTGGACATCTTCCATTTTCAGTGGGTAATTAGCCTTAAGTGGTGCTGCATCTGCAGAATCTATGATTCTAAACGCTTCTTTGTGCTTCTTCAAAAGATCCTAAACATCAATCTGCTTTGAAATCATTCTCTTGTTGATTCAGCATAACTACCTTATGGGCTGTTCCTCACCCAGTTTTAAACATCCTACACAGCTGTTTCTGTTTCAGTTCATGACTGATTTTCTATCTATGTGTGATTGAGGGGTTTTTGCATTTGTGTGGTGCAATTCCTATAATAAAAAAAAAAAACGAAAATGATTTGTAGGCAAAGGGTAAATTAACAAACATTTCGGAACGCATTCTTTGTTTACAGCGTTTTTAACACCTGCCCAAAACGTTTGCTGGGGAAAATATCAACCCGAAACCAGCGAGAAGTAATCAACCTCTGGAGACAGCTCCAATCCCCCAGTGGAAACATCGCTATGATCATGTGGTCGGAGCCTATGACTAATTATTACAAAATATTCTTTCATTTAGCAGTTTATGCTTTGGCAGGAAAATAAAATGGGGGAAATCAAGCATAAGTCCATTTGCAAGTAGGGATGACGCAACCCAGCTATTGTTTTTGATTTCAAATATAACTTGTAGGTTTCAAAAAGGTTATTAGCTTTGATATTTGTGGTTTTAAATTCTGGAGTTCTGACACATAGTTTGCAAGGTAATTCAAAATAAAACATGAGGAAATTGACTTCCAGTTTTATTTTACAGACCCCAAATCAGTGCCATCTAGTGGTGAAAAGAAAGGATAACCTTTGGAAGTACAAGACCTGTGCTATGGCTTGTATTTCACTCAATTTTTTTACCTTTTTTGTCTTCAGACAACTTTGTCTGAAAAAATGGCAAAAACGTAACTCTCAGAATTGTATTTTTTTTGTGTGTGTACAATGTCAGCTTTGTTCCTGAATGATTGTGTAATATATAATGAAACTGTATTTGTAAAATTGTTGTTAAAGCACATTTTAAAGTTTTCAAAACCTCTCAAAAAGGCCATTGACTTCAAAGGGTTAAAGTCACAAAAAGTATTTTGCTCCTTTACAAAAATGCTGAAGTTCATACTGTTTGAAGAAAACAGTCACACAATTCTTATTAATTTACAATTCCATGTGTACAATGTACAACTGGTCTTTTCCTTCACCCAGCTTCACTCTTTTTGTAAGTTTCACCCCTGACAGCATTGCTACCTCAGTTGGAGCCAAGAAGAATGTGCACGGCAGCTTTTTGTTCTTCACCAAAACAGTCAGAGCCACAGGAAGAGATGACCATGGTGCTTTATCTCTCCTGAGCATTCACAGATTGGTGTGTGCTACATACTACCGGCGCAATGCAGGAAACCGTCTTTGTGTTGGACCTTTGAGGGTCCCTGTGGTAATAACACACTGGCCTCACTTGCATTGTTAGTCCCTAATGAATATAAGGAATTGAATAAGCAGCCCACACAGCACGGCTAACTAAAGGCTGAACAGAGAAACAGCAAACATTCGAGGCTGCACCTCGTGGTTGCTTTCGAACAATGAGCAGCAGTGATGGTAAAAAATGCTCAAAGGTATATTTATTTCAGTAACAACAGTTTTCCTTTTGTTCGTTTCGCAGCCTGTTGTGGAAAATAATTACTCTGCTTATGCTCGTGGCTGATTGGTTTAAACACTAGGAACTTCACGCTGAATATTTTACGCCGAGGAAAAGATTGTAAATAAAGCTTTGTGTGAAAATGTATTAAAGATCCAGAGAGAACACAATGGTTTGCTCATAGCTTCAATAATTTATGCTCAGATGTTGTTATTGTAACAGCACGGATCCTTCTAGTGTTTCAGTTCTTACTTGGAAATCCTTAAAAACCCACTGGAGCATCAGTGAAGGAATCTCCGGGCTCCAAATGTTAGAATTCGTCAAATAAACTCAACATTTATTCTTCCAAAGCTCCCGTCAGTGTTGCCAGATTGCCGCTAATATTACAGTTTGATGGGAGCAGCTGAGGGTTAAGTGTTTTGCCCACGGGCAGATCTACAGTGGTCATTCGTTGGGCAGTTTTATGTGCCAAGTTGATGTCCTTTGGTGGTTTGATTGGGATTTGGATGAGCTTCTAGAGTGCTGGGGCTCTATGGCCACATCCCTCCGAGTAAATGTAGATTAGTATTCAAGCACAGACCCCTGAACCAGGTTTGTGCTGGTTTTTCTGAAGTTCTGAAGTGTTGATGAAGGGGCAAAATAAACGAGTGCAGTTTCACAGTTACACCTCAGACGTCTTACATCCTCTCCTTTCAGCTTTCCTGCTTTGAGGTGCGGGTGTTTGTGAAGTTACTTGATTTTAGTTTTGTTGCAAAACACAGTGTGTCGGTTGTTTCATTTTTAAAATGATTTCTTGTAAAAGTTAGATTTGTTTTGTTAGATTTCATGCCCATGTTCTTGTATAGGTCGGTAAAAAAGTGTAAATGACAAAAAAAATTTAATTAACACTAAAAATGGGGTAAAGCTGTTGTGTGATTGACTGCTCAAACTTATTTTCAAAGACCTGAGGAAAAACTTTATTGCTGAAATTCAAAAAAAGAAGAAAAAAAATGATGTTGGCTTGTCAAATCCAGAATATTGGTGTCTCTCCTAAACTTGATTCCAAGTTTATATTCCAATGTAACTATTTGTGGGGCTGAACATCGAAAACATCTTCAAGATGAAACATCACAGAGAAATCAGGGCTTGTTTATGTTAATCATAGTAACCACTTAAAATTTGTTATGATATCACACACCACTCCCTAGCAACCAAACTGTTTACCCCAGCAATCAAATTCTTAGAACCCCACTAAAATAATTGAGACATGCAGGTGGTTTATTTCATTCATATTCACAAAAGGATCCTTATATTATGTCAATACCTCCTCCATAGCAACAAAAGTTTGACCCTAGCAACCAAATCAGAAGATCTATATCTCAACCCCAGAAAATGTGAGGAATGTGGGACTTGGAAGATATAACTCAGGATGGTAGCTTTAGATTACATATTTGATTCCTCCCTAGAAACCAGATTGTTTACCCTAGCAACCGATTTAAAAGGTAATTTATACAGCTAATTTGTTAATGGAGTAAAGTTTATAGCAGTCGTAGTCACAACGGGCCCTTTTTATAATTAAAGTTTGTGAGAACTTGCCGTCTAGTTGGAAAATTGTGGTTTTAAGAAGGATTTATGGTCACCATTACCATTTTTAGTAAGACTTTTGAATAAATATTCGCCAATCGTGAATGGTGTTTGGGTTTCTCCATCTTACTCTGTAATATATATTTTTATTGGTAGAATTATTATCAAATGAATATTATTTTTTTGTTTTAATGGCAGACCATGAATGATTGGTGAATGAGTGGTTTATTCGACTCAAAACCCGCCCCTTTCCCCCTCTCCACCTTTATCTTGTCTTAACCGAGCACGTCATACGTAGTCATGGTTGCTTGCTCGGTTCCATGGGGGTTGGCTGATCTATTCTGTTTAGTAGAAGCCCAGAATGGAGCTCATGAAAGGGCTGGAGAATCAAGAACAGAAGCGAGCAGCAGAGTACATAAAAACATCTCTTGCTACCAACCTCTGTTTTCTATTCAAAAAATGTATTTAGACTTGGAATGTTCAAGTAATGAACAACATTTAAATCCAACACCGTCTTTGTCCGTGAGTTTTGAACATTTTGGTTAGCGTTTCACATCCAACCTTTGTCCTTTGGGATCTGGCAAACCTTTGTTTTTCTCACCTGTCATCTATATATAAACAGTGCTTGGTTGGTGTAGACCCCCTGGTCACCAACTCTGATGGCACAACAGATAAATACACACTGGGTACTCTGCAGAGATGGCCTGGGTGTCTGTGCCCTAGGGACGTTGGCCACTCTAATGATGGAAAGTGAGGGGAAGACCTGCTGTGAGTGAATAATAGACCTGTCCAGACATACGCTGGATTCTCTGGACTTTATGCTTCCTGCTGGGCATTGGGTGGGGCTTAGTTTGCACTGTTCTGGTGCTAATGAACTGTTCAGTCGGATGTCAGCATGCTAAAAATGGAATAAAGTAATGATAAAGATTGATCAAAAATGTGCAGAATAATTTACCTTTATATGCCTTATGTCCAGAACAGAAACCATTATTTCTAAAAGCAAGAACGTTTGTTCAACTTTGTAAAAAGCTGGGAAACATACTTTTATGTAGTTCTGTTAGCAACTGAAATGACTAGCTTGCTAACGCTAACATTATTGTGAATGCTAGTAAACATTTTACTCATTTTTTTTACAGTTCCCACAATAAAATGTGAAGAGATATTATTTCCTTTAGTTTGCTAGCCGTGAATCTTTATTGTACATGTTTTTAATTTCCAATTTCTATAACCCTTTTTTTAAAAAACATGGAGCTGACCTTCTGAAATATCTAGGAGGAGCATTTCATGGAGTGAGTGCACAACACACAATGTATAAATGTCACAAATCCAACTTCTGCTTAATCTCAATGTCGACCGAAACCTGATCCGGTTCTTCTTAAAATAAAATATGTTCGGCACATTTTTGTATTAAAACATTTTAACATGTGCTTTGCCACTCGATCTGAATAAAGGGGACGTGGCCAGGCGATGTCAATTCACATTCTTTCTTTTGAGGACTCTCTCATTTCTACGTTTGGAACAAAGTGCCCAGATTTGTGACAATTATCTCTAATATTTTCATTGATACATTTGACCAAATATCAAATATTTTTTGTACTTTTCTCTTGGTAGTTGGTCTTGTTTTTTTTTTTTTATCCTTCACCTCTTAAACAGTTTGATGTCCAACTTTTCCAATGAGATGTGATATGTCATATGTTGTGTGTCCTTCATTTTCGCTCTACCCTTGGGGTGTAAACAGAGTAACCTGAACCCTATCCTGAACATTTCAGAACTAAAAAAAGCTAGTTTTCAGAACTTTTGGACGCATTCGTTCAAAACGTAGAAATGTGAGCCGCCCATCTGTTGCAGTGGCTTTGAAATTTTGAGTTTAAAATCTTTATTTCAAAGTCTACTTTGCATCTTTAGACAAAGCTGCGGATCTCAACTGTCCATTTTCAAATGGGAGCACTATGTGTTTGCTTTGATTTCCTGCCAATATCACATTTCATAGTCCAAGAAAAGCTCAATCAGTTTGATTTGTGCATTTCCAGCCTCCAAGAAGTCATTTCAGAGCCTATTCCGTTGGATACAGTGGATCTTTTGAATGCGTCAAGCAGTGTTAGAGGTGGTCCAAAAATGTAGCCGTGCCATTTAAGTCTGTATAGATTTTCAAGGTCTTTGCCTTCAATTTTTAATGTGGTACGGGACTCCTCGGAGTGATTGATTGTTCACAGCAGCTAAAGTTCAAGCTCTTTGGGTTGGGGTAGCAGAATAGATCCACAGGCATTTACCTTAACGCCCCTGTCAGACTCTGCACCCTTCCTGGACCGCTGCTGTTAGCACTACATCACCCAGCGAGTGTCAGAGGAAGTAGGGCTCCTCACTGAGAGAAAATCACCTTGAGGGAGAGCTCCGGAGTTTATTCAAGATAAATCCTGTTGTGTGGGAGCCTGACTCTCACAGCTAGTGGCCACCCGTAATGGCCTCCTTCCCGCTCCGAGGAGATTAGTGTGAATCCGGTGGCGAAGACGGTCCTACAGTGGCGCACACTTTCAGAGTAAACATGCTCATGGCCTATTTTTCAAGTTACCTTTGAAGTTTTTTGGTTCCTAGCACTGTGTTTGATTTCTCCAAAGAGCAGTCCGCTAATCAACCTCACCCACTGCTGTTTTTAAATTGTTGAGGTCTTGTTTCCTTCTCTTGGTTCAATACTTGTACTATTTCCTTTCGCTCATTAAAGGCCTTTTGTAAACGCACAAGTTTCTCGGGTTTTGTTGTGTATCCTGTTTGTTTCGTGGAAAAAAAACGTGAAGATTGATTTCTTTTGTTGTCAGGAGGTCTCTGGGATATAATCAGAAAGTTTGAGCTCAATATTAATCGCAACTTTTGATTCGCAGCATTACTTCAGATTCATTTCATCGTAAGAATAATGACACACGAAACTGACACAGAATGGTGTCAAAATAAATACTTTTATAAATTATTTACTCGTCTAAACCTGTTTGACGTTTTGGGAGCAAAAAAGAGGAGCTCTCCAGCTCCCGGTTCTTGTTATGTGAAAGAATAAAAAACACTTTTTATATGCATATATGTCCCTAACTGCATGAATATATAATGATTTTATCCAAGATTTTGATATACTTCAGTAAGTGTTCCCAATCGCTCGTCCCATATGTAAATATTTAAACATCTTTCAGCTCAAGTGGATTCTGTAACAGAAATTACATTATATTTCACTTTCAGTGAGGCTCAGATGTAAAACGCTTTGCTCACCCATAAACACTGTGGTGTGATTTTAAACAATGCTTAATTTAAAACCGGCTGAAAGGATACCTCGGGAGGTCGATAAATATCTCAGTGCATTCTCATTATTAATGCGTGCTCCATTGTAAATGCACACTAAAAGACTCTCTCGTGATGGAGTGCAAAAACCGTCTCAAATCTTTCACTCGCACGCTCTTCCTTGTGTTATATTTATCGCCATGCACTTAAAGCCATCATTACTGCTAAACAAAGCAAGGTGACCCCGGGATTAATAAAAACATCAAATGCTAATTTTCTAAGTAAATCCTTATTACGGAATGTTCTCCGATGTTCAGGACAAAGATATGTCTGTGTGACTCTGAGCTCCGGACCAGGAGTTCATCGTTTTCCGATTCTGATCCCTTTATTTATGTCAAATTAAAGACTAATAAGAATAAAAAAAGTAAAATAAGAGAATTAGTGGTAAAGTAGTTTATCTTTTTTAAAGTTTCAGTTTTTTTTTCAATGCAAGGATTTTTAGACCTTCACTGTCCCAGAGGTAAAATGTGTCTGTGACACCTTGGTGGAATTAACTTTTACTCAAATTTGGCAAACACTACAATTTCAGCTCTTTTCTGCTTGTTTCTCTCTTCTCAGAGTTGGCGAGGAGCTGCCAGGAGCGGAGGTGTCAGTTTGACTGTGTCATCATGAGAAATGGGACATCCTGCTTTTGTGGTGAAGGTTTCGAACTAGATGAAGATGGGAGAAAATGTCGAGGTGACCTCTCTGGCAATGGCACATTTTCCATCTTATACAGTAACCACGTTGATGTTTAGCACGGTTTAAGCTTTTCTAATATTGGATTCTACAGGAAGGAGGATAAATCTAGAGTCATGCTGTCGTACAACCAGTTTGTTAGTGGTTAGTTTGGCGGCATCGTCCCAATTTCATTTTAAGGACTTCATATTGAGTTTAAAAAAAGGAAATGGGAGACTTGATAGCAGTATTAAACACATATACTCTGAGTTCAATGGATTTTGGGAGAAGTCTGAGGACGGATTAGTGGCTGTCCTAGCGGGTTCAGAGATAACGGTAACTAATGTTGCTTTGACTTGTTTACTGTTTAATTTGCTTTGTTGACATGTAAGCGAGCAAATGTGACAAAATGTGTTAGCTGTTAGCAAAGCCCTTTCCCTTCCTCTCAGATCAGCTAAACTCAGATTTTGGTTTGTGTTTCATAATAGTTTGCAGGCCTTTTGTGCACCTCTCTTTTCAATTGTTGCCAACTGGAATCCCCCCTGTTGCTGGGGGATTTTGGAAATGTTGTGATGTCATGTGGGAACCGTTCAGTAGCGGGAAGTCAATAGAGGAAATAGAAACTGAAATAAATGAAAATACTATTTTTAAAGTCATATAAATTGGTGTTTTAGGTGTTATAAGGCTTTAATTTTCGTAATTTTCAACTATAGTTTCTGATTGGTCAGAGGTACGTCAACGGCATTGTTTAAACAAACTCAAGGGCGCCACCTGGATAATAGACTGGCATTGCAATCTCGCTCATACCTAGAAGCAGCATTTCAATACCAGTTATTGAGTCCAGAAGTTTACCGTATGTCGCTCCACGATCTAGAAAGTTTAAAATAACTTTTTAGTTTCAGTTCAAACTGAGAACCTCTTAGTAAATCCAAATAGACCACACTTGTGGAAGTTATCACTCTGTGCAAGAACATACCAACCACTGTCCAAAAGTATCTGAACCCTAGGCTCTAGAAGGGATAATGGTTCACAATTGACTTAAAATGGCCATTGAAAAAAATGGGAAATAAAAGGCAACAATGTTTTATGCCATCACTAACAGCTCCCTAGCAACAAAACTGTTTACCATAGCGACCACCCCTTCCTCAGCTTTGGGAAATGATAGAGACATGGGGGTTGGTTTATTTAACTTATAGGGACAAAGGCGACATTATATTACATGATGAAACATTCCATAGCAACCTAACTGTTTACCATAGCAACCAATTTGGCATGTCAATAGCTAATGAAAGTCAAAGAGACATCAGGGTTGGTTTATATTACTTGTTTTGTCATGGCAAACTTTGTTTGATGTCACTTACTCCTCTATAGCAACCAAAAACTCTAAAAATGAGCTGATCAAGGAATATCCAACAGATATTTGCTTAAAAAAAACCAGTTGGCTGCATATACTTCATTTACTAGCTACCTGTAAATTTATCCTTCGTTGTAGGAGCATGCATTTGCATATTCACATATTTTGATGTCTAGTTGAAGAATGGCGACCAGAGGTGTTGGGTTTTGCATATTTAGGTCATGTTTGAGCACATTTAGCAATGAATAAATAGCTCTTATGTTGTCCATAGATCATGATGAATGCAGGGAGTACTGGACTTGCAGTCAGATATGTGTGAACACGCACGGATCGTACAGATGCGCTTGCACAGATGGCTTCAGCCTGCAGGCCAACAGACGATCCTGCAAAGCCAAAACAGGTGAGTTCATTCATCATGGCCGTTAGTTCCAGTCCTCTAAAAAAGCTCATTAAGCAACATATATTTTACTTTGATTTTTCAGTGGTGCTTTGAAAGTGTAAATCCAAACATAATTTATTGCGAGCATAAATCTAACGTTCGCTTGAGCTCCCATAGGAAAAGCTAGAGAGATCAACGACTCTTTCAGTAAACTTTGGGACTGATTGCTTTTTTTTTAAATGGACTGGTGCGGTTGTTTTTGCTCAAAGAAGGCTTTTATTTCCAGTCGTTTTAAAAAAATTATTTTGTGTAGTTATGTTCGTCTTTCGATTCAGACAAAAAATTCGAAACGCACCTCCTCCTGTTCAAGCTGCTGCCAACAAACTTTGCCAAGATATCCAAACTTCTCTGATTTGGGTTGCTATCAGATCTGCACCACTAAAGGAATGCTGGGAAATTTTCCATTGACTTTCTGTGGGGTGAAAATTTTAAAAGCTGTAGAAACTGACCACACTTGTGGAAGTTACCAGTCTGTGCGAGAACATACCAACCACTGTGTAAAATTATTTGAACCATAGGATCTACAATAGGTTAAAGATTTACCATTGACTCATAATGGCCATTGGAAATAAATCTGAAAAAGCAATGTTTTATGACAGCTCCCTAGCAACCAAACTGTTCACCCTAGCAACCCAAATTTTGTGAACTCTTTCTCGTCTTTGGGAAATGATAGAGACAGGGGGGTTGGTTTATATAACTTAAAGTGACAAAGGCAACATTATATTATGTCAATGACCACTCCATAGCAACCAGACTGTTTAGCTAGCAACCAATTTGCACATCACTATCTCAGATAATGAAAATCATAGAGACATGGGAGTTGGTTACCCATACTGGCATGGTGAACTTTGTAAGATAGCATTATAGGAATTAACCTCCATAGCAACCAAATGTTTTACCCTGGCAACCAATCCATTTTGCATACAAAATAGTTTTAAACAAGCCACTTTTTTATCTAACTTTAGAGTTTGTGTACAAACGTTAGCCATCGTCCATGATTGTCTTTAATCCTAATGCCCTTTTCTCTATGGATGTCTAAAATGTTCTGATGAATCTTAACTGGCCACACGATTTTCTATTCTTATTCTACCTTGATTGGCTGTTTTGAGGCTTTGGCTAGGTGTTTAGTTGTCCGTCGTTTGGTCGGCAAATCATGAAGAGTGGTGTGGAAATCTGAAAGAACCTCTGGAGACGGAATGAGAAAAACATTGCTAGTCACACATCATGCCCATTTGTAAAAAAATATTGTGAATGTTTATTGGTAAACAACCCATGAGGAGTTTAATTCATGAGGATATAAGGGTTGAAACAACTTCAGAGCTGACTATGGAGATACATGCCTGGATTAGAAAAGATTGTCGTAGAAGAGCAGCTGATCATCCGACCGCATTAGCGTACGCAACACCATCAGAAGCCCGATATGAGAGTCACTTACACTTACCGACAATATGCAAATAGCTATCAGTGAGCTGAGCTGAAACAAAGCCAAGGGAAACATAAACAGGCGGTTTAATGGAATCACAGCCCATACTGCCTGACCTGCAACTGTCAATCAAACTTTTAGATGATTACATGCTCAGATATAATTGCACTTCATGGAGCCGCTCTGAAAGTTTGAAAGAAGAACCACCACAAAGCTTGAAATAATAAATTCAACATTACTTTACTCAAATATTCACAAGATGTCCCGAGGCAAATTAACCATACCGTCCATGAACGTCAATAAAGCTAATGGAATTTTGAGATCTTAATCTTTTTATTAGTGATTTAAAAAAAAAAATGATACTAAGGTTTCAGAGTTTTTGATGCTCAGCAACAGAGCTTGTATCATAAAATCACAGATCATGTGTCATGTTGTTTTTAATGTTTTTAGTATTGTTTTTCCTTGGTGCCTCAGTGGTTTAACCTCTTAATGTCTGCAAACCTACATCCAAGCTTTGAAAAATGTCTTCAAAACATCCCTTTTATCTATAAAGGTCCTAAAAGATGGAGTCATCTAAAAATAAGTTTCTATATTTTATAGTCACTTTATTAAATATCTACTTCAGGAGCAGCATATTGCTACTTTAGTTACCCACGAGTCTCTGAGTTTTATCTGACTTCGTACCTGGCTTCTCCCCATCCTGGGTGATGTAGAGTGTTGATTTTCCTCCCACGGAGTTGATTTTAACTATTTTTTTTTTGTGTTTATATGACTCTACTCTTTCGTTAAATAGAGCTAAAATAGCACAATCAAAATAGTTGATTTGTTAACACAGAGTGAAAGTTAATTAAATAACTCCCAAAATGTGTATATATATATATAGTGGTACCCCGAGATACGAAACGTCTCGCGAGAAATTTTTTGCTTCGAGATCCGAATAAACTGGAACTGGAACTACATATGTGACGTATGTTCTTATAAAAAAAAACCCAAATGCATTTTGTACTGTTTCTTTCAGATCCCGGCGATAAACCTCCGAGTCTGTTGACGGCAAACATCAATTCCATTTCCGTTCTTTCACTCAATGGATCATTTATACCAAATCTCAAGTCACTAGAGACAAATGGGACTCAACTGCTAGACTTTATTTATAGAGACGAGTCTCTGTGTTGGCTCTCGGTGGGACCCGATACAGGTCAGCTGTGGTGCGCACGCATCACCAAACTCAAAGGATTTTCTGAAAGACGCCAGATACGGATAGGTCAGAACCTACAGAGTGAGTACAAGCACTAACTCTCGAAACACAAATTAAAGTATACTTTCGTAACTTATAACCAAAGTAATATCCTTTCAAGTGTTTTGAAGTCCATTTGCATTCTCATTAGCTTTCTTTTTCAAGTGTTTAATGGACTGCTAATGAAGTGTTTTATGTTGTAAGGTTAAACGTGTCAAGTGTGTGTCAAGCTGTTAATGTCAACCATGGCGTCTTTGAAGCTTGTATGAATGTTTAATTATTTGAAGCAATCTTTTTTTGAAATGTTATGCATAAAAAGTCTTCTTCTCCTGTGTAGATGTGGAGCACATGGCCATTGATTGGTTAACGGGAAACTTCTACTTTGTGGACCGGGTAAATGATCGTATATCCGTGTGCAGTGTACACGGCGACACGTGTGTTACCATCATTGACCTGAATATCCAGAACCCCAAAGGTCTTGCTCTGGATCCAATGATGGGGTAGGATTTATAAGACCATACAAATAAGGTCTCTTTTGCCTTTTTTTGGTCCAAATGTTAAAAACCAAGTGGTAAAATGACCGTTTTGACCCGTCTCCAAACAAATCGTTTATAATTTCTATCACAGCCAGAGATTCTGCTATCTTAAAATGATCACACGTCAGATGAGAGATGGGATTAATTTTTCACGGGAATGAATAAATCATTTTGTTCTGATATCAGGTCATCTAAGGCTCCTGTGATGTGAGAAACGGTCTGTTCTCCTGGTAAACATTCATTTGTATGCAGTGCTGAGTAGTGCCCGAAGGTGGGGGCAGTTTGTCGCTTTCAGAGGATGAGGGTCATTTTTGTGGCAGAATCAGAGTGCAGAGTAATATGGATCACCTTCTCTCTTTTATTCTGCTGTCTGGTCGTGTTAGTTAAACAACAGAAAAACGGTGGACCACTCGCTCGGAACCCGCTCAAGGTGCTCGGTTTAAGTGCTCAGTTGCAACTTCTGAAAACAAGGAATATGGAATTTTAATGTTAATACATAACAAACAACTGAAATAATGGGATTTGGTCCACTTCCAAATCAAGGCCGGAGAGCTTCTATTGAATTCCTACAGAAAAATGCATCAATGCAAGCTAAAATTAAAACATGCCTGCTGGAGATGTGTGATGAATGTATATAAATGGGAAAAAAATGTTTTAGGTAAAATGTCTTTAAAAAGTTTTTTACTTACGACTATAAAACTATATAGTCTTTACTTAAGACTATAAAAATGTGTAATTTTCCTTTTTATTTGAAACCATTTTGTGAAAAAATCTTTAGTTGATTAGATTGATCTGCTCATTTAAATACCAATATTATATTTTAAAGGCTAGATTTAAGCATCTTAATATTATGATGTTTTCTCCCAAAAAATTCAAAAAGAAATCTACACACTTTTAAGCAAATATTTCTAATTTTCTTACACTGCCGGCCCGATGCGCCCATCACTATGAAACAGGGTAAATCTGGATCCATCAGACCACATGACCTTCTTCCTTTGATTTAGAGTACAATCTTTTTGCTTCCTAGCAAACTGAAGTATCTTATTCCAGTTATCCTCCCTGATTGGTGGTTTTCTTAAGCCTACAGAACTGTTTAGTTCCAATCGCTTGAGTTCTCTTCGAATTGTGCAAGTAAAAGGCTCTAAACATATCCCTGAGTTCTACTGTTGTTTATCTTCCATTTCAACTCACCAAGCGTTTGAGTAGGTTCTGCAGTCTCCTTTAATGTTTTCTCTGCTTGATGAATGCCCCTTATTTAGGATGTATCTTTGTTTAGGAATGAGAAGCTTATTGCAGTTATTGAATTTGCATCTTCTACCGTTTTGTTTGGTTAAATCCAGGCTGTGATTTTATTTTATGTTGTTTATTTTTTTGTATAATGTATAATTATGGGTTCATATCCTTACTGAGGCAAATTTGTCAAACAGACTAAAAGAACAAAGTGCTTGACACAAACTTGACCTATGTTTTTGTTCCTTCTAGAAAGCTATTTTTCACCGACTATGGGACTGTAGCCAAGGTGGAGCGCTGCAATATGGACGGCACCAACAGAACAAAGATAGTGGAATATAAAACCGAGCAGCCGACCGCTGTGACACTGGACTTGGTCAAGAAGCTTGTTTACTGGGCGGATGCTTATTTGGATATTATCGAAGTTGTGGATTACAACGGTAAAAACAGACACACAATTGTGCAAGGAAACTCGGTAAGGCTGTGTTCTTTCATTTTGATCCTCCAGTAGAATACTTGATGTGATATGAGTTGTAGGTAGCATTTTATAAACATATCTGCAGTTATTGATGTTGGTGTGATATCATGAAACAGAATCTGGATTAAAAGCGTTGATGCTTAAACTTATATTCAGTTTTTTTAAGCAGATTCAGTTTTTTTATGTAAAAAGATGATATCTTGCTAAAAGTTTTTAATTTTGTATTTTGAGCACTGCAAACGTACACGCTGTCATCCATCTCAATACTGGGTAGTGGGTACGTAGAGTTTTGTGCGGAAACATATTTCCAATGTTTTAGTATGAAATCCTCAGGTGACGAATCATTTTCCAGACGAAAACCCAACTGTTGGAGGTGGTAGAAATACAGATGAACTTAATTGGTTAGCCCTTGCAGCTGATTATCTGCGAGAGTCAGCTTCTTTCATTTGCCAATTGAACAAAGTTCCGATGACACAAAGTTCATAGTTTTGAAAACAGTATAACTCTATTCCACGGTTCATATTCCGGGCCAAGGGCACCGTCAAACTCTTGGGTGTCAGAAGAAAAAGCACTATTTCATCTTTGCCCACTCAACAGCTTTCGTGGACATCTTGTATCTGATTCATCTCTTTGTTGCTGTAATGGTTTTCGTTGATTGTCTAGTGATAGGAGAGGGGTACAAATTGTCAAAAGCAGAATAATATTGACAAATACTTAATTAACTAGTGGTTTAGCTACTAACTAACATAAACCTCTTCAAAAGTGCTTTGATTTTTTTTTTTACCAACATTTCTCTCGCACAGTCAGTACATAGAGAAGTTTTGACCTTGTCGAGTCCAGGCTTCTCTCTGCAACTCTTTTGTGTGCTTTTATTGATTAGTTCATCCATTTCCTGAGAGGTTTGGCTCTGGCATGTTCTCTGCGACTCTGTCAGAGACTTTATTGGGACCTTTTTGTCTCAGCTGGCACTCGAAACAAACTGTAGAACCTCTAACTCGTCTTTTTATTCCTCGACTCAAAGCCTCTGTGGATTCCCTGATAATTTGTAACACAGATGTGACATCAAAGATTTTTCAACCGGTGTCTGTCAGAGATGGTGTTTGCCATTGAATGCTACATTACATCTATTGGGTGCTTTAAAGAAGATATTTTACTCTGTGTCGTGAGCAGAATTAAGTCAAAAGGTGCTTCCAGATGATTTTTCTTCCCTCATCTTTCTCTTTCTAGGTGTCACACTTATTTGGATTAGCACTCTTTGAAGATTACCTGTTTGCAACATGCTCTGAACCCTCGAGAGAGAGCAAGGTGGACATATTTAGGATAAATCGCTTTAACAGCAGTGACACCCTCACCGTTACAACACTGGAAAGTGCCAGAACTGTCCGAGTATATCACAAACTGGCTCAGCCTACAGGTAAACTTGTTCTCGGAGCGTAACTTTGAAAACAGAGTAAAAATAAATAAGTTTTCAAAAAAAAAAAGGTGAGAAAAGACAAACTCAGCTACCAAAGTGAGGTTTTAGATTGACACAGCAACTGCACCAACAAGGTCTTTCCCACACCTTTCAAATGGTATATGAGTTTTCATATTTTACCATATTTTTCATAGTGCACCTGCGCGTGAAATAGATTAATATGTCTTTATTCAGAACCACTTTTATTATAAATTGTTCACTTGTTATTATCTAAAAACAGTGTTTTGGTGTGTTGCAGATTTGTAATATTAAAATGGCAAAAGTGCTATTGCCAGATCTGGAGAATATATTACAATTCTATTCACATTACCATGTTTGACCTTGTATTAGATGTTGTATATTTGTACATTTATAAATAACAGAAATATATAAATAAATATAACAGTTTGATCTTTATCTTGTAGACAAAATTGACACTGGTAACTGGTATTTTTAGCGATGCTGACCTTTCTTTTTCTCCAGTCAGGACTCACGCATGCAGTCCAGATGCACATGGACGAAAGGGTGGATGCTCTCATATATGTCTCCTGAGCCACAACTATAAATCCCATGTGTGTCGCTGCCGGACCGGCCACGTCCTTGCCAGCGATGGCAAGTCCTGCAAAAGTGAGACGTGCAAAGAACTATTTCTCATTCCAAGTTCTCCCATTTTTGCTCCCCAGTGTCTGATTAGCACTGGGAGACAGGTCTCTCATGTAAATGGTTTTAGGGGTTTTCCCAACGGATACAGTGCTGCTATCTGAAGCCATAAATCCGATGGAAGGTCCTTCTGCGTTTGCTAAAATAGAAATTTATGACCAAATTCATAGAGCCTCGAGACACTGAAGAATAGACACATTTCTTTGATTTATAGCACATGCTCAGGACATTAGAGTGGAGTGCTCTGGAGATTGATATGTTTTGTCTCTTGGCATTTAGATCATTGCCTATAATATCCTTTGTGTGTGCGAGTGTGTGTGTGCGTGTGTTAGGCAGTCGACAGCAAAACCAACATCTAGCTGTACACAATTAAGACAGTATTGTGCCACAAAAGGTGATGATTTGTTTCATCCTTTACCTAAAAGAATGCCAAAAGAGGCACGGGGTCAGTCGGAAATAGTCTAAGAAATGGGACACTGCTAATGATATTTGTCCAGCACATGTTTGAGATCTGGTTGAAAGGTCTAGAATAGGACCAGAAGTGGCCCTGGCGTTGCTGGTCATCTCACCGTTCCATGATTAATTACATAATATCCAGGCATTTTGTTGTTTTAAAAATGAAAGTAAACTGCAGTTGCCTTCTTCTTGCTAATGAAATATATACAGTCTCTCGATACTATTAATACAAAACTTGAGAGTGTGTAATTCCTAATTATGCTTGACTAATATTAAATAATAATAGCTATTTTAAGCTGTACCACATGCACCATATCATTTTCTATTAAAAGCTACTTTGAAAAAATGTTTTTTTTTTTTAATCTAATGGGAGTGGTGAAAAAACTTTGTGACGTCTGCATTTCTGGGTACAGCTGATCAGCTGACCCGGTGGGAAGAAACCACTAAATATTATGAAGAAAATATTATGAACTGTCTTACTGTTGTGTAAGTTCCCACTTCGACCTTTAAAAGTCAAAATATTCTATGCTGTAGATGTATCCTTCGGTTAAATCATTTATTTCAGTCCAATTTTCAACATAAATGATTAAATATGTTGGCGGAAAGTGGCGTATTGGTAAAGTTGGTCGTCCTGCAACCAACAAAGGTTGGTCCTACAAAGGTTGGCAGATCAATCCCCATCAGGTCAATTCTGCCGCTGTGACATTGGACAAGCCACTTCACCCGTGTTTGATTGGTGGGCAGGAAGCCGTAGGCGCAAAATTGCATCCAAGTTTTGTCAACACCAGTGTGTGAATGTGGAAAATTGTAAAAGCATCTGGAAAAGTGCTATATAAGTGGAAGGCATTATTATTATCTTGGAGCATATTGTTATGAACGACATGGTCATTATCCTCTACTTTGGGGATAAGTAGAGCATTATCCTCTACTTTTTTCAAATACCGAAGCCTTTCATTCTTAAAATGGCAGCTGTGTAAAATTCCCGTTATTTTCCCTTGTATCCTGTTAAGCTCCACTAGCTCTGTTTCCATCCACCTGTGGATTTTGAATAAAACCCTGGAATTACAAAAATGGGTATAAATTTTGCAAACAAATGAATAGGAATGTTTTTTTTTCTGTCTGCAATGGGGCGAATTTAATAGTGATGTCATCAAAGATATTCGGGATCATCACCTCCCAGAACTGTCTCGAACGGCTGCATTGCCGAAGAGGATTCTCCGCCTCCAAAACAAGATGACATGAATGCGCATACTGCGTCATACTGTTCTAAGTAATCATATTATGAAAAAAGCCTTCTCCTAAAGCAACAACTTCCATTTTTCTTTTGATATTTGGCACCAGTTTATCAGGAAGTGACGATTTGGTTCTCTTGGACTCGTTAGATGGAAACAGTTATTCGCTAATATTTAAAGTGATAATCTAGTTTTGCGCATAAATTTAATTTGCATCTTTAGATGGAAACATGGCTATTGTCTGAACCAATCAAATAAGGGATCCGTGTAGGAAAATACCCATTATTTTCCCTCCCAGATGCCAAGCGGAATCCAAGTTAACAATTTATTGAGAACAGAGAGATTACAATAAATGAGAAATATCAGGAGACTGGATGGCACAATGAGAAGTATTCCTGTTCCTCTCTCAGTCCCACACCTTCCTGGTAGCTCCACTTTTTTTAAGGGGTAAGGTCTCTGTGTCGCACTTGATCCTTCGAGGCTTCATACAACCACATTCCTTAGTAGTCAGTATTGTGTGGCTTGGAATGTGATGATGCTTCTCCCTGCGGGCTCTCGATACAAAGAATACAGTGTGTACGGTCGTCCTAAGAGAAAATGGTTAAACATGCAATATCACAAACACTAGTATTGTTTGGATATGTTCAAGAACCAGTAGAGGAACTAGAGTACACACAGTAAACTTATAATATTTAAATACGATGACTATAGCCTTAATTACTAAGATTGTCTTCTAATTACAGAGCATCCTCCACAAAGAGTAAATGTAGTTAAATGTAGTGCTATAGTTAAATGATTCAGGGATTATTATAATTAATGATTATACCTTGATAGATGATTTACAAAAGTTAATAATCCATTATTGGTTGAAAGATAATTCCTATTCTTAACCATTTAATATTTGGGATTATACTTGTTGGGCATTAATGAAACTCTTTCACTGCCCCCATTCCCTACACATTGTAACGGTTAAACCCCAAAATATTATTGATTTGATCGAAAGAAACAGTAGAGCTGATTCTGGTTTTAATTACGCTAATGTAATTAGCACGAGGATGCATTTCTGTCAAAGGGTTTAATTTGCAGAACTGCATTGGCTAATTATGTCAATTAATTATGCTTTGACAACACTGTGACAGAAGGCTTATTACATTTCCTTGCTGTGTTTGTTTACTTGGCTAATCGCGTCCTCACAGAACCAAAGAACGAGCTGTTCCTGTTTTATGGAAAAGGACGACCTGGGGTTATCCGAGGTCTGGATATGAATATGAAGTCTGGCGATGAACATTTGATTCAAATCGAGGGTCTCGTGAGTCCCCGAGCTGTGGATTTCCATGCAGACAGTAGCTACATCTACTTTGCAGATACTACAAGCTTTCTAATTGGACGGCAGAAGATTGACGGATCTGCTCGGGAGGCGATACTTAAGGATGGTACGTTTACCTGCATAGAATTCAGAAAGATTAATACTGTTGCTTTACTTTCTAAAAGCTTCCTCGAACGAGATCTTTCTGTAATGAATCATCCGTGCAACCATGCAGCCGAGAATCAGGCCACCTGTTCTTGACCACTTCTGTTTTCGAAGTAGGAAGTTATTTATCATACATTTTGCACATTGCATTCGTCGAGGAAGCTCTGTGGTCGATACCGCATAATTTCTCTGTGAAGAATTAGAAGGAGACTATGATTAATTGAGCTGTCGTTGATGTCATAAAGCAATAGAACTACTTTTTCTCCCTCTTTCTTTAGAGCTGGATAACGTTGAAGGTATATCGGTCGACTGGATTGGTAATAACCTGTTCTGGACGAATGATGGATATAGAAAGACCATCAATGTCGCCGGTCTGGACAGGCCCTCGCAGACCAGAAGAACGCTTTTAGAAGGCAATATGTCTCATCCAAGAGCCATTGTTGTGGATCCTCTAAATGGGTAAGCCACTGATACCCTTCTTGCTTACTGCAGCATGTCATATTTCTGCAGGGATTTCACTTTTGGACAAAATCCAGCAATTTGGAGCCAACTGTATGCTTGCAGTTTTGTCAACTTTAATGCAATAGTTTTACTTTCGTATGGTGTGCATCTCTTAAAAGCATCTCTTTGTTTGCCAGTACAACGAAACAGCCACATTAGGCAGGTCCTCTTGTCTTTAAGGATGAGAAGAGAGCTGACTGAAGTAGTGTTAAAGAAAGGGGGCACTGGTTGGGGCTGGCAATAGTGTGTGAAGAGTTTGATCTGCTGATAATGGAAGATACACCGCTATGTCTTTTGAGGCCTATGACCAAATATACAATTAAGCCCCTACCGAAAAAATATTTCAAACATTTGTTTGCTATTTAATAGTACTGACCTATTACTTTTGTCAATAGCATTTAGCATGTATTTTTGCTGTTATTGTTCAAAACAGGTCAGGTCTGCAGATATTTTATATAGCTCTCTTTTGAAGATATGTTTCTTTTACTATTATTCCCAATAAAGCAAACCCCTGTGGGCCCTTAAAGGAAATGGGCCCTTAAAATCATCCTAACTTTACACCACCAACATCCCCCAACATCTGATGTTATACATGTCTTTTTTTGTGCCATAATGACGAAAACTACTTCATAAACAAAGATCTTGCACACTGTACATTTGTAAGCGTGTCGCCTAAAATCACAATCGGAAAATGGTACCTTTGAGCAGATATGCGGAGTTGTGTTATCTCTCTTTTAACATAAATAAAAATATTGGGTGCATCTGAATAACTTAGAGCTGCAGGAATATCCAGATCCGGTCTTTTACCTGTCTTTGTTTTTGTTTTGTTTTACAAAATTGTTTTAAAAGATTAGAGTGATTTTTTTTTTTTTAATAATAATTAATAATATTGAGATAGAGTCTGGGGGATCTTCCAGCCTTTTTCTTAATTTTTTTATTAATTCATTTTTCTTAATGTCCCAAGGTAAAGAAAAGTAAAGAAATTGCAATTACACAGCCTGTATCAGTAATAGACTAATATGTGGTAAATAGCCCTCAGTATTTTGACTATATCATAAGTAAAACATTGCAAAAAAGAAACTATACATTAAAATGATTTTCTTTGAGAAAAAACTGAAACAATTTTATTTATTTAGCAAAATTAATGCAGCCACCCAGAGCAAATGTTTCCATTTGGCTTAAGTAGAATTTCCACATATGGTTATGGCAAATGTTTAAACATGGTGCTGAGGATACATTGGTTTTGTCTTTTGAGTGTTCTAATGAGTTCAAAAGTCTGCTGTGTAATTTTACAAAGTTACGGTAGCTTGCCCTCCAGCTCAGTTAAGGGTAGGGAGCAGTGTTTTTGAGGTGGGGAATAGTTAAATGTCACAGGTCAACGCCAAACACCCATATTTTGGGGGTACAATTAACACCCAGCGTGACATGTATGTAACATTTTAGACCTTTGACACTAGGGAGTGCTATTTTGGAAAACAAATGTCACAACATGTAATTTAGTGTATATATAGTTTTTTTATGTCCTTTAAGCAAAGGAGGGAATTGGTTCTAATAGGCATGCAGCACAGAACCAAAGACCAAAAAATGTAGCCCCCAATGTTCAGGAAATATGAAAAGTCCTTGATGGAAAATCAGTGAAACCGAACAAAAGTTTACAGGCAGGTTCTGGCTTTTATGTGCTGAATCCTTGACGTGTTTATCCTCGAAATGGGTTTCTTGATATCTTGGATTGTGTACTAGCCCGAATGTGTTCTATGTGTATGTCTACTGATCCATCCACTTTGTACCAAACTGCTTGATGTTTACTCCCAATGTAAGTCGCTTTGGATAAAAGCGTCTGCTAAATACATAAATGTAAATGTGTTGCAAATAGTAGTCATTGGAGTTATTGCAATTAATACCTTTTAACCCCCAATTAATCTGCATTTTGTCCTGGAAAATTGGTTTTACATTGTCTGAAATTCCATGTGTTTTTGAGCTTTGGATCAACGCTCAGCTTTAGCTCCCTGTATGCTGAATATTCAATACCTATCCCAGCTTAATCTCTCCCTCTTTAAATCCTATTTCCCTCTCAAGGAACTGTCCTTTACCATGTGAGTCCTTCCATATCCCATGTACGCATGTCATTTCCTGTCTGTCCTAACATGATAAGATGGAGGATTAGCTGTTATGACTCCGGGTCCTGATCGCATTTACTCTCTATCTCCATCACTCGCCTGGTTTGCCTCTTCACAGCAGGTGCTGTCACTCATAGTGCTCGCTCATGAATTATTCAACAGGTCACTGAAGATGAGCAGGGGGAGTCAATTCACCCTGTCATGTTATGTTAGGCTCTCTTCAGATACGCAAGGCCATGTCAGAGTGTAAAAATTGTGTTGAGAAATGTGGGAAGTTTGAATTGGGGAGAATCACTGTGAAAAACATTTTAATGCTGGTAAAGGTTAGATCTGACCTTCTTATTGATGTTCTCTGAAAGTTCTTGATGAGTTCCTCTAATATTAGCATTGATGTCCTTATGGTCAAGTGACATTGGATGTATTTATGTCTATTACACACGTTATTGACTGATGCTATATGGTGACCTCTAGTGGCAATTTTTACCGAATAGTTATCTTTAGCTGTGGCTGGATCAGCGAGCAGTTAGTGTGCAGTGTATTGTGGGAGATTAGCTTCATCGTTATTATCACAGGGTATTAAGTGTTGTCGCTCGTATTCTGTCCTTGTTGTTGGGTTTTTCAGGTAAGCTCCCGGTGGAGTGCAGTTGAGGCAATCCCAGGTACCCTCACCCCACTCGTCCTGATGGGGCAAGGATTCCTCTGCTAGACGTGTTGAGTCCCATTGTTGCTAGATCCTTGAGATTCCCCCAGGCACCCGGATTTCCCTCACGTTGTAGCTTTACCAAGCCCAAATGTTAAACTAATACTTGTAAAATCTTTGTTTTTAGGACTCGTTTTAATAAAAAGCAAACAGTACTGACTGGAAATAATTTCAGCGATTACCAGCAACCAATGAGAGGGGAGCATCCAGGGCAGTGGGGAGTTGGGGAGGAGATAGAAAAGGCAAAGACAGCAATATCAACAATGGTTTTGATTAAAAATAGACTCTTTTTTATCGTTTTTTTTTTGGACTCAAGAAATGAAAGAAATAATAATCATTCTGGGCATGCGCTTCGGTCTGACACATGTAATCTTGCAAAGGTTATTCCTTTTCAAATACTTTCTTGCTAGATGTCATTTAAGGACATGGGCAAAGTTCTTTGTAAAGTCATGCAGTGTGAAATCCCATCGCTGATCTATCATGCAGTATAAATGCCCCGGTGTGAAAAGATCTGTGACACGACTTTTCTGAAAATCATACCTTGGCTTAAAGGGGACAGATTGTGGTGAAAAAGCCGCACAAAGCACGCCGAGTCGGTGGAAAAGCTACATAATGGTTTGGCAGTGTTACAAACATGGTTGAAATTGAGAATATTGATAGACCTTTATATCCAAAGAGGCTCATCGACGTGTTATATAGACTCCAGACCACCAGAATAAAAAGTCTTCAGCAGTGTTCATTGAGTCTGATTTCATGACCTTGAATGTGTGTTTCCCCATGTGTCTATAAGATGGATGTACTGGACAGACTGGGAGGAGGATGAATTAATTGACAGCAGAGGGAGGATAGAGAAGGCCTGGATGGATGGATCTCACCGTCAGATCTTTGTCACATCAAACATGTTATGGCCCAACGGCCTCACTCTCGATCACTCCTCTGGCATCATGTACTGGTGTGATGCCTACTATGACCACATCGAGAAAATCTACCTCAATGGCAGCCACAGAACGGTTAGTAAATGAGTGAGTCGGTTCTTCAGTTCTCGCTTTCATTCCCTCCTCTTTTCATCTCATTATTTTCCCACGACTCACAATTGGTCTCTCTGCACAGGTGGTCTACAGTGGGAAGGAGTTGAATCATCCTTTTGGGATTGCTCATTACAAGAACTACATTTTCTGGACGGATTACATGAATGCCTCGATATTCCGTCTGGATTTGTCAAACAATGATATTTCACTAATGCGGGCTGAAAGACCACCTCTCTTTGGAATTCGGGTGTATGACCCACAGAGCCAGAAAGGTAAATGTGAAATGCTTTTGTACTTTTCATGTGAATGTTTTTATTGTTGTCGTTTGTTTGAATTTGGTCAGTAGAAAACCTTTGAAAATAGCTTAAAAATTGAGTTTTAAGTGCTGTGAAGACTGCTGTTGATTTGAAGTAGCACCACCTAGTTTATTTTTTGACATAGCATACTTCGAGCAGATGGTAGAGACTGGTTGAATTCGAGGGCAGTTGAGGGGATTCTACTAAACCACAGGAAGCCATGACGGTGACGAAAACCAAAGTTTTATTCACATCGATATTTTCTCCTTTTTGCTAGCTGTGATTATTTAAAAAGTTCTCCTTTTTAAAAGATCCCTCAAACCTTAAAATTCTCTCGAAAGTCATGAAAAACACGGGACAGACAATTTAACCGTCAGGGCACCGTGAGCATTCCTGGTGGTCTAGCTGGTGTATGTTTTTAATTATTATTTTCAGTCTTTTGTTTGATGTTTTAATGGTTTTGTTGGGCGTTTTATTGGTAAAATCTAAAAAGTTGAAGTTGTCGTTCACTAGTTCATTTTTTTAGTATTGTGAGCAAGGTTGGCAAGTACAAGTACAAATTTTGATTTCAAATATAATGTGTAGATTTCAAAAAGGTTATTAATTTTGATATTTTGGTTGTAAACCAACTTTTTTGGTTGTGAAGTAATTCAAATTAAAATGTGAGAAAATGCACGAGTCTTTCAGTTTAAATTTACAGACTCCAAATTGGTGCCATCAGTGCCATCTAGTGGTGAAAAGAAAAAATAACCCTTGAAAGTACAAGACATACAATATGGCTTGTGTTTTTCAAAGCTCCTGGCAAAAAAAAAAGAGAACAATACCACAAAGGTATTTAGAGCTGTGTACAAGGTTTAGGAAGAGTTAAAAAAGGTAACTTCTTTGCTTTTTTGAGGGATTTGTGGATTTTTATTTTGTCTCAACAGTTTTGACTTTTGTTATAAAACATAAAAACTTTAAAGTAATTAAAAAAATGTAAATCGATTTTCCAGTTTTACTTTGTGTGGAAATGGTTCTTCAGACATTGACCAACTGCCCATGACCCAAGTTGCTGTTTATTTCCAGCTTGAAAATAAATATCTCAACCATAAAGACCTATTTTCTTGAGCTAACATTGGTCCTTCATTAAAAAAATTCTCTGCACAGTGAACTGACTATTTTATGCTTTATATAAATTGTAAAAAATATGTTCTTGAGTTATGTTTCCTGCCTTCTGTTTATTTTTAGGAAAACTCTGTATAGAAGGAGATGCTTAATTTTGCCCAATTTTAGCTTAAAAAATCCTCTTCAGAATCCAATGGGTGATCTTTTTTTTGACTTCCTAGATCTTTCAAATGCAATGTTTTAATGTTTTGCAGAGATTGAAAAAAATAAAAGTATTCTCATATATTTTGGCTTGTTGAGAACTGGTACAACCTTTTTATTATGTGACTTGCCAACGGGGATTTAGGATTAAGGTTTAATCCCAATAGTTAGTATTGACTCACTGTTTCTTGGATTGGCCTACTCTTGGCATCATTTCAAGAGGCATTTATCCATTTCGTACCTGTGCAGATGATAAAGTTTTGTTGACTTACCATGTGTGGACACTTCCCAAGTCTACCGATTGGCATTGATTTCTAGCTTTAAAGCCGTACGAGTTGTCAAGAGTGTTGGTGTTGTTCACTGGATAGCACTTTCCCTTGGAGTTGCCTCGAAGGCAAACATTGTGCTGGCACACAGAAATAATGGAAATTAAATTTATCTTCCTGCATGATTTCACCTTTTAAAAGGCTGATCATTGTAGAAACTAATGCAGCTCTGGCAATTTGCAGAATGGTAATAAATGCTTTGCAAAAGATATTCCCAGAGTAGGAGTCTTTATGGTAATTTTAACCTTAGGACTTCATGATCTTAGCATCTTTTGAAGGCATGTGTATGATTTGTGTATTGAATTGATTTGACGAGTCTTCTTTTCGGCTTTATGTATTATTATAAAGATTCATTGCGATTTTACTCTATGTAAATATTGCCTGAACTTCGGCTTCAATGCACTTCTCACTTTGATGTTTAGCTGGCACCTTTTTAATGACTGAGGCTGATGAATTGTCCTTTCGTCTTCAGCTTGTGCTCAAGGTTAATCGCTGTGAAGGCTCCTGTAGAGTCACCTGTTTGCAGCTTTTGGTTGAGTTGCTAAATGTCATGTTTAATGACAACTTGTGCCTTGTGAATGTGAATATGAATCTGCATAAAAATCGAGCTTATTCTCAGGTTCCAGGTAGAATGGCTTCGGCTGCTTAACAAGGAGCTAACCTTTTTTTTTTCTTCTAATGTATAAAACTGGAATAGGCTTGCCAGAGTTGCAGATGCTTTTACTTTGTATTCAGCTTACAACAGGTAGCTTGGAACTCAGGTTTGTGCTTCTGATGTTGTCCAGATGTTTTGTGTAAGTGTTTGGCACCTGTAATTAGTGCTATTGGAAGCGTGAGCACCTGCCAATGCACACCATGGGGGTCTGATGCACAGTGGGAGACCTCACTGGCAGTACACAAGCACTCAAAACCAGGCTCACTCTTCCAGGTGAAACCCAATGGCTCAGAATGTATAATTACCTGCGGAACATTCCGTGTTTACTTGAAATTACAGCTTGTTGTTTATGAAATCCCTCATATTGTAGCTTTACTAAACCCAATTGTTAAACTAATACTTGTAAAAATCATTGTTTTTGGGACTCGTTTTCATAAAAAGTAAACAGTACACCACAAAATTCATGGTGACACAGTGGTTGACCAAGGAATAATGGTCTCAATACAGGCAGATATTTATCCATTGTACAAAACCACCTGGGAGACGTATGGTTGGCCCCAGACAGTGGTGTAGAGTACTAAAATATCATACTCAAGTAAAAGTACCATTACTTCCCAAGAAAGTAAAGAAAGCAGAGAAAACGTACAAGGAAAAGGTGGCTCTTCTGAAACTACTCAAGAGTAATGAGCATGAGTATCACATCAGAGCCATTTTCTAAGCAGGATAGAAATTCAGGAATGGTAAAGAGAGAGAAGAAAAAGAGCAAGAGGGAGAGAGAGACGCAAAAAGATGAGAAGGAGAAAAAAGAGAGCGTGAATAAAAAAAGACAGATAGATAGCATGAAGAGAAATAGAGCAAGAGAAAAAAGAAGGAGAGAGAAAGAGAGCGAAATAGAGATGGGTAGATTGAAAGAGAGCAAAAGTGAGAGAGACACAGAGTGAGAGAAAAAAAGAGAAATAGAGTGAGCAAAATGAAAGAGGGAGATAAAAGAAAAAAGCGAGGGATAAAAGAAAAATATATAGTGAAAGAGAGAGGGAGCAAAAAGAGATTAACTGCTACATAATTCAACATTAAAAGAAAAAAAAAAACTAGAATTCCTTGGGAAATAATGTCTATTTCTACTAATTGTATTGGTGTGTTAACATTGGATTGGTTACAGGCACTAGATCTCATTTTGGGGAGATCGTATCTTTTTGTGTGTATGCGTGTGTGTGTGTGTGTGGGGGGGGGGGGTGTTAGCTACTTTTACATTAAAAATGATAAAGTAGTGCAGTAAAAGTACAGATACAGAACTAGAAATGAACTCAAGTAAAAGTTAACATTTTGAAATCCATTCACTGACTGACAATCTTTGAGAAACACTACTCACTTACAGTAATTTGAGTATTTGTAACCAGTTACTTTACAACACTGATTTATTCAGCACCAGGAAAATTATTAAGTCGTTGAGATCTATCAAGTTGTGTTTAGGAATTTGAGCCACTGTTGCAAAAAAAGTAGATTGGTTAGAATAATAAATACATGCATGTAAATATTATTTTATATAATATTTGTAAAATAATACGGTAAATATTATTTTATAAAATGCGTGTACATTTGCAGTGTGATAAATATTATCAATTACTGCAGCAGTACAGTGTTCTGGAAAGCTCAAAAGCTCTATGCTCAATTAATGTGTTTTAATCTGCATTAAACTCTTTACTGGGCACAGCCCATAAACTCAACTTTATGTCGTTGTTTAACAGATCCACTGGGAGTCTGTTCCTGATACCTGTATTATTGATTTTAATGAGGCAGAGATCAATTTTCATTGAGCGCAAGGATTCAAACACGTTGTTTTATGTCCAATCTCTGCATGCTTTTCTGGGAGTGCTGTTTCAATTAGACAAACTGTCCAATCTCAACTGGGGGTGTTTGAGGATGCAGTTATTTGAAGTCTTTGGGGATAAATCAGGTTTGGGAGTCAATGAAAAAGTAAGTAGACAAATAACTCGCATTCTCAAGGATCCAGGGTGACACTATTTCATTATTGGTTTGCAAGAAAGAATCTCAGACCGTTTCTAGCCCCCGCAACCATAGCCATCTTTGGACAAAATGCAAGTTGTGAAATATAGCCAGTGTTTTGGACCAATTATTTGAAAGAAAAGATGAAAAAAACTACTAACACACCCTTTTTCTCTGCTTGATGCAGGCCAACTCATTGCAGCATTACACAGCATTTAAAAACTTGTTGCCAGTTGAACAATTACTTACATGGCCAGACAGATTAGAATAAATTGTCTGTTTAAACATGTATCTAACCTTAAACAATCTCACAGGTAACAACCATTGCTCAGTGAATCATGGAGGCTGTAGACCAGGAGCTTTGTGCCTGGTAACCCCTGCAGGACGTGTATGTGCCTGCGCAGACGGCCAACATCTGGAGAAAGACAACGTCAGCTGTTCATGTAAGCCACAATCTTGCAACAATCACATTTACCAGCAGTAATTTTGGCAAACCGTAATGACCAAAAGTGTTTACTAAACGCCCACTAAATGTGTTTAATAATGGTGTTGGTTGTGGGAAAGAATATCAATCCAATTCCAGCAGGAGTGTAGATCTCATTGCAGTACCCAAATTTAAAACAGGATTTGGCCTGGTTTGCTGCCAAACCCAAACTAACCCAAACCCTCTCCCCTCTGCAGCTCCTTTAGAGGGTACCAAAACTAAACGGTGCGGCCCAGCAGAGTTTCACTGCCAGAATCACCGGTGCATACGACTCTCGTGGAAGTGTGATGGTGATGATGACTGCTCAGACGGCAGCGATGAAGACCCACACATATGCTGTATGACTTCTCTACCCTTTATCCTCTGACCAATCATAGAGCTGTCTGCTAAATGTTGGGAATATCTATTATGGCAAATATGGTAGCCATTTTATGGCAAATGTATAAATATAAAAGTTCAGATAAAAACCTTTTACATATAATAACTTGTACATATACAAACCTGCACAAAAGTAGATCTAACATCATTCAACATTTTCCAAATGTAGAAATTTGATTTAATCTTTAAACAAAAGAAGTCAGTTTATTGACGAAAACAAACAAAATTGACTTAAATTTCAAAGTTTTGGGGGAAAAAAGTGCCTAAATGCGTGTCTATTCAGTTAAGGCATATTGTTTTTTTTTCATGTGTATATATAATTCATGTATAGAACTTATTTACGTGGGTAAGCCTCCAAACACAAATAGCCATTGCATTTGTTTCCCTGAAATTTCCCACTTTCTTTACAGATTTGTCACAAAAAAATAATAATTTAGGATATTTAGCAATTTTAGTAAGCAATGTTGTTAAACCTTTTACATATTTCGTATAAATCTGTTTGTTTCTTCTCAGCTAATCGTAGCTGTCCAGCAGATCAATTTAAATGCCTGAGCAACCGTTGTATCCCAAAGAGATGGTTGTGTGATGGCACGGATGACTGTGGCAGCAACGAGGATGAGTCCAACCGTACCTGCTCAGGTGAGCTTCACTCTGGAGTCCTGTCCTACATGGTTGGTCTCTGTATAAGTGCCTAGCCATCCAGAACAACCCCGGCTCCACCATTGGGAGACACATTGCTTGCTGTAGGCTATGCAAGCACAAAGCTAGCACCATCTGAGAATTTGTTGCTTTGAGAGGCAGAGGAGTCTTACTTGACACTCCTGTGTAATTTCCCACCGGTAAATGCTCATGTCACATGCTCCAAGTTGGTGTGAGAAACTAGGCTCTCCCAGATAATTCATCATGCACTTGGTGGGATTTACACGACACACATCTGTTTCGGCTCAGTGAGCTTGAGTCCTTGGTGAGGGGTTGTGTATCTTTTTGTTTGGGCATTGGTTGTGACCAAATCGGTCAAGTTTATGCCTCCTGGAGAAGTCAAGAATCTAATTTACTCTTGGATTGAATCATGTCCTGTGGTGTAAATCTCTTGAAGAACCACCAGGACGATCCCCCGCTGAGGGTGCTTTCTTGAGACCAGCTTGACTGCAGAATCCAACATCAGCCATGCTGTAAATATGCTGTATTTAAGCCACGTCATGTTGTCAGAGTTGTATTGTAACAGCCGATAAAAGGTCTTGAGGTAAATCCGGCTCATTTTGACAATGGGGAGTAGTCGATTTAATTTAGATAGCCTACGTTCCCCTTAGTGTACAGTACAGTTCTTAATCTGATCTTCAAAGGGATGATGGATCGAAACTCTTGAAGAGAAGGGTGAAGGAGTATTCAGAAAAATGTAGAGGCGTCTCATTCATCAATTGAAAAACCAGTTCCTCTGGAATTGATTCATCTACTACAACTACTACATTTTTCCTTCAAACCAGTATCAATTCTTCTAGGTACACTTGCATATATTATGGGGTTTTGTAAGATTATTGGTGTTTAATCCACCAATTCTAAAAAGTTGTTAATGATCATCAATGTAACCTGGTTGTAAACTTACGCTGAGAGTTGGGAGCCACAGGGTTCCGAGTTGGGAGACACATGGCCACCATGATGCTAGAAGGTGTTCAGGGAACAGGAGTTGGTGGGAATACAGTCCAAATTTAAAGTCTTACTCTCAACAAATAGGGTAAATCTAAACTCTCGACAAAGAGGGGGGAGTCCTGCCTAGCCTTGTGAATAGTGTACAGTCACACAGAGGTTGAAATATCTGAATAGTTACAAAGTATTAGGAGCTGAGTCACAAACCGACGCAAGGGCCAAGGAGACTGGGGAGTCACAGGGTTCTGACACAAGTCCCTCTCTGGGGTATTGGAAGGGATGGGAATACAGTCGCCAAAGTGTAAAGCCTTGGGATAAGCTCCAGGGAGCTGAGTCAGAAACCGACACAAGGGCCGAGGAGACTGGGGAGACACAGGGTTCTGACACAAGCCCCTCTCGCTCCTTGCCACCACGATGCTAGAGGATGTTCACAGGGACAAAAGGGGATGGGAGTATAGTCCAGCTTGGAGCCACCAGAGTGTAGAGTCTTAAGATGAAGTCATTGCACCCACAAGTACTCGGGCAGAGCCAGATACTTGACGGACATTTGGCACCTCAAAGCACTGGGGGGACAAGGAAAAGACCATGGGTAACACAGCCAGAGAACTGCATGGAGCAGGCTTGACTGATAGTCACAGAGATGACATAGAGGGGGTAGTCCTGCCAAGCCTTGTAAATGGTGTGCAGTCACACAGAGGTTGGAACCAAATCATGAAATGAAATTGACACTGTGTAGTCTTTCAGCTCTAAATTATATTTGTTCTTGTGGTTGTAAAAATATAAATACCATCAGCACAAGGTCACTTTCGAACCTGGAATTCCAGAATGACATCTTGAGGGAACTAATTAATCTGCAAAGTAGAGAGATGAGAACTCCATTAATTAAATAACCTGGAATAGAAAAGCCAATAGGCCGAACATAAGAAAAATATAATAAATAAAATAAGGTGCACATTTCGCACCCAGTGAAGTCTGCAAAGCTCTGTTAGATCATTAAGATCAAGACTCTTTGGCAAGCTGAACACTCCCAAGAGGACACTCGGAGCGTTCTCATTAGCAGAGTTCAAAACACACCTTCTGAAAAAAAGTCACATATTCAAGAGAATTAGCTAATGTGAGACCCAAACAAACTCTGCAAAACTAAACCATGACAACCTAGTTTTCTTGCCAACCTGCTCATCTTTCATTCATATCACCACATGCTTATTTCAGAATAATCCTTACTGTCTATACACACAAAGCAGGTAAACACCTAACTTCTGCTTTTTCTGTGTTATGCACCTGTTTGGCGGCATGTTCCAGTTTCTTCTCTCTGTTCAAAGCTTTATAAACCAGCACAACTCAACCTTCAAAGGTTATTGAAACACCTGCAGTCTTTTCCAGCAAGACTCCAATATTACAATTGCAGGGAGCCAATTGCTTTGACTATTGCATTTTTTACGCCAAATAAAAACATTTGAAGCATGTTTAAGGTCCTCATTTATACATAATCTAAGCTTATCCCAAACCTAAGCAAATCACAGGTGTCTTTTATAGTGGAATATATTTGATTTTTGAGACAGGAAATGCAGCAAACAGGAAGTGACAAGCTCCTCAGCAGCATTGGGATGTTACTTTTTGTGTCTTGTCTTTCCATGAGAGGGGTGCTTCCCTCTTAAACTGCTCATCTCGCCACCTCTACCCCTCCCCCTCTTTCTCTGCATGGTTCTAGCTGGATCATGAGTATGTTTAAGTTAAATAAAGCCACATGTTCTGTTAAATCTTCTTATAGCTCCGCTTCAAAGACTTCTTACTCGGTTTAGAATTAATAAGCTAGTACACACAATAAGAGAGACGTGAAAGAAGAGGGGGGAGGACGAGAAAGGAGTAGTTCCTATCCATGTTTGGACCGGTTCTTGGCCACATATTTGACGCTGAGCTGAAATAAAATGTACATGTGTCACTCAGACGCAGGGATGCTCGTAGAATAAAATGTTTTGCAGCACCTTCTTTGAGCAGCTGATGTCTGATATCTGGAAACCTCTTTATTGTGTGATTTGTTTGATTGTTTTGCCCCAGGTTTCTTGTGTCTGCAGCATTAAAAAATGCACAGTCGCTTTGAACATCCTTTATTCAGCTTCCTTTTGTTTGTGAATAATCTTTTGGCCTTGTAACCATGAGAATACACTGTTTAGGAGCAAAAGACTTCTACTGTATTATCAGTCATCTTTTGTGTCTTATAACGGATTCAATCTTTGCATTCACTGTGTTTATTTAATAAAAATGGCATGCTGAGAGACTACCCTTTAGAGTCCTTCTGTACCTTATCCACGGCATTGTGTGATTGCTTTCAGTTTATTGATAGGAGATGTTGGTAGAAAACACATTTTGGACATTGCACCCATTCACCTTTCCTTCTGAAACCAAACCAACTGCAATAACGGATGTTCAGGACATAAAAGGTTATCTCTGATTACTCAATATCACAACTGAGATTGGATACAGACTTGAAAAGAAATCCAGATCGTTTTCAAGTGTGAAGAAAAAGTACCGAAGCCCAATATATAATGCACAGTAGAGTCAGCTCTTCTGAAAATGTTTAGGCTAGGAGACATGACGGCCCCCAATGGGACAAACCAACGCAGCATCATAGATTTTTTTTAACCAAATCTTTTTTAAACATGTTACACATAAATGTCTAACACATTTAAACTAATTTTGAAGTCTAAACAGCTTCAAGCCAATTAAAACACCCTCGATGGCCGTATTTATGTTTTGTACTAGATTCAAGAGGTAGATTAAACGATTTTTGCTTTCCACAGCCCAGACCTGCCAGCCAGGCCAGTTCCCCTGTGCGAATGGACGCTGCATCCCGGAGAACTGGCGCTGTGACCGTGATGATGACTGTGGGGATCAGTCGGATGAGTCTTCATCATGTGGTGAGTCTTCCGCATGTCAAACGCTTTGAAGTTTTTCACTTCTGTATTTTCCATTATCGTTTTTTTTTTTACTCCTGTGTTTGAGCTTTACATTGGGGTTTGCTTTGTGCATGATGTTGCATTTAAATACCACTCATGATTTAAAATTGTATACTCCACTCTCTTTAGTTGTTTCATGTAGAGTTTAATCAAAAGCTACATCCATTTGTGTTTTTTTTCTTATGTTTTTATATTTCAAAGCATAAGGGAGTTATTGAAGGGCACGTGGGCTACTTGGCTGTACGTGTTATTTGATCATCTGGTGTTTTAAATGCAACAGACAAAACATTGAGAGTCCAGACAAAACAATTGCATAGATCTGAAGTATTTGTTATGAACAAAGAGAAAAGCTGCTCTCTTTTACCATTTTTTCTATTTGATTTCTGTTGATCTTTTCCACACCAGACTGTTTTAAAATTATTTTGCTCTTAGAGATAAAAAAAATCATTATTAAGTAAACCATGAGTACTGATCATTAGTAAAAGAAACAAAACAATGGATCTGATTACTTTGCATTTGATTACTGCTATTTTTACTGTGCAGCTGAGTACTTCAGTGTTCAACGTTCTGCTCTGTTTGTTAACGGTTCTCCAACAGCGTTGTTCAGTGTGTCGAAAAGATGACACATACCAGCAGATATCCACCTCTCTTTCTCAAAATGATGAAATGTGCATTTCATGCCTTCTCTTCTGGTATTCGACACATCATATTTTCACATGTTTCCTGGAGATCATTCAATGGTTGATTTAGTTCTCATGGACAATCCGGCAGCGTTTAGAGTAATTAAAATTCATGCTTGACTTCCATAAATCAAAATCAAGTCCTAAAGGTTAACTCTGCCTTTTGAGAAATCAGATGCCCTTTGATGAGGAAGTTGAGATGTACTCAGATGAACTATACGACCTCATTGTATGTCGTGTTAATTAGACGCCATTTTGAATTATCATCAAAACTGACAAAACTCATATTTTCACCAAATTTGTTTCAGATCATCCAGTGACTATGCTGAATAAAATTTATGGAATTGAAGTTGATTCACCAAAGCATATACGCTCTAAGTGTTAAGGGCATATCTCAGTAATGCTTCAGCAGATCAACTCCAAACTCTGTGGATGTTATAATAACCATGATATGAAGTTGCCAGCAGAGTTTCAGCACAGTGCCCCCTAGGAGTCAGGAGATACAAAAATTGGTTCTTTTTCTATATAATTCTAAAATTCACAAAATTGGCTTCAACACGCTCTGACCACAATGTACAGTCGGAACATGTAAATTTTTAGTATGTCATCCATTTTAACGTCGGCCATCTTGGATTTAGTTAACAGTCAACGTCTGTGTGAGTTTTAGTGCTTAACGTTGATCCCTGTCTAAAGCTGGCAACAGCGTCACCTTAAGGTCAAAGTGTTTAAACATCTTAATAGGGCTATCCAATATATAATTCATGATATAGGTTGTTAAAGTTTGGTATTTTTTAATGTTTTAGTTTGAACTCTCCTACTTTTTACTCTGTGTTCATTTAAGGTAAAGAGCCACCTCTCTCTATCCACTGCAAGGTTTACATCTCAAAGCTTTTCAAAACAAATCAACTCACTAGTTCTGGAGCTGAAGCTGGATCAGGAACAGTTGGTTCATATCCAACTTTCAGAATCCACTTGTTTCTGAGTTCACAAAGCAATGATCAGTAAATAGAAGATTTAAGCACAGCTCTTGACTCCCGAGGTCACCACACTGACTTTCGGATATCGGTTTTCTTGTATTGTGTTGATTTTGTTCATGTGTTGTCTCTAGATTTCCCCACCTGTGAACCTCTGACACAGTTTGCTTGCACCAATGGGAAATGCATCAGTGTGAAATGGCACTGCGACTCTGGTAAGTTTACAAACTATGGATCCTAAAGCAAAGCAAAGATTTCTTGGTCGGCATCAGCTGTATGTCAGACTCTCCACTGTCTTGTCTTCTCAGAGGACGACTGCGGTGACGGAAGTGACGAGGTGGGCTGTGTTCATGCGTGCTCATTGGCTCAGTTTCAGTGCTCCAGTGGGAAATGCATCCCAGAGCACTGGATGTGTGATGGGGATAACGACTGTGATGACCAGAGTGACGAAAACACCACCTGCTCCAGGATAGGTGCTCATAATCACACTAACACCGACCTAAATCTAAATAGTGGTGATTTGTTACAACATGACACTGTCCCTCCATCAGCTGCCATTAATGACTGCAGCGAGAAGGAGTTTCATTGCCACGGTGACGGCACCTGCGTCCCTGAAATTTGGCGCTGTGATGGAGATAAGGACTGTGAGGATGGCAGTGATGAATTTGCCTGTGATGGAGCTAAGAGAGTGTGTGACCCAAAGGCAAAGTTTACCTGCAAAGCCTCAGGTAATGTCACATGACATCCTCCGGTTTCACACTGTGGAAAATTGAAAGGCTCTTGGTTTGCACGTGCTTTATTTGATTGATTTAAATAATGAACTGATGGAAATATTTGCATTTTACTACTTGACTTTCATTCGGGAGACGTGTTTGTTTCCTCTTTCAATCTGTTGATCCATGATGCTGAGCTCGGGAGGTCAGGCGTATTTTGACGCCTAAAATAAACTGTATTCTGTTTACCAGAAGTCACATTATGCAGGTTTATGCAGAATACTAGGGTAACTATTTCCTTTCGAAAGTAATTCTATGTAAGGGTGAAGTTTTTTTTGCAAAGACAATAGATGCTTTGCCTGGTTTGTGTATAGTGTTCGTATAATGAGAAGCCTTTGTTAATTCATTCGAAAGAATTGATGGCATCATTGGCCCATCAAAGCACAACTTCATTAATTGAGATGCATTGAATAGAAATCATAACTAAATAATAAAATTAAACATGTAGCACGACTTTAAATTGAATTGAACACAAAGCAAATCTTTATTATTTTAAGGCACAACTCTATTAAATCCATACGAAATGTTTTTTTTTTTTTGGGGACAAGGATGACCCAAAGCTGATAGCAGCGACACACGGGGAAAAATCTGTTATCTTTGCCTGCAGGCAATATATGATAAATATCTATTTTCAGGATATTTCTATCCAACATTAAATAGTGATTTTTTTTTTTTTTGCAAATTTAACCCTTTCAAATCTTATTAATTTTCCAAGTGACAGAAACATTTGCAAGTACATTGTCTAAGCTTTCACAAAAATCCTTTTTTAATAATAAAAAGTTTATTTATTTGGTAGTTTATTTCATTTTCTTTCAGTGGACAGCACATCTCTTCTGACAAAACACATAATATTTAAAAAAAAAATTTTCACATTAATAAATGTGACTAAACCCAATCACAAATGAGGCTTCCTGCATTCTTCAAGTTTTTTGTGGATCCAGTCAACAGACTTTAAATTAGGTTAAATTCTACAAAATTGAATAAAAGAATTGCCGAAATATATGCTGTAGTGGACACGGGGTCTGAAGGAGATGAAACCATGTTCATCAGCTAGCCACTTAGCAAAACAATACTGATAGGGAACAGCCTAAAAATCTGATTACTGTGTTTTGAGCTATTAAATTGTTTTGGTTTGCTTTATTTCTGTCTTCACTGGCTGAAAATGTAACTTCTGAGTGGCTTGTTAGCTTGTGCACAGTTTCTGTTTGTTACACACATTTGTGTAAATTATCTGGTGGAACGAAACATAGAAGTGATTTATTCATAAATCTAAAACCTTTCTACTTAAGCAATCTCAAATTCCTGAGGGAAGCTGTTAGCGTAAATGCCAATTTGCCTTCAGGCTGTAGGGCAACAGACTGAAGAGCTAGAAGCTGTAGCGCATCAGTGTCTCAAAACTTGGATTTATGGAAAAATTGAAGCATATAGTTTGACAAATGATGCAATGAAGACAAAAGAAAATGAAAGTGAATTAAACTCAGATTAAGCAAAGACTCAGAGAAAGTCTAATGATGTCTTTAGTCGTAACCGTAATTTATGTTCTTCTCACCCTAGTTCACCTAGTTCACGCGTAATGATGGAACAGCTAATGACTTGTCCCCTATACACAAAATTAAAACATGACGACATAGTTTACTCAAGACAAGCTGATAGCGATCCAAAAATTCATCCTTTTAATGTAAAATTTCATGGCTATCGATACATTTGGTGATTTGTTTGTAAGTAACTGTTGCTTGAACAGTCAGAGAACAGTTTTTTAACACTCCATAGTTAAAAAAAATCAGATTTAATCGATAATGCCTGTGCAGTGAACTGTTCAGGTTGAACTAATGTTAACAGGTTATGCTGTTGGGTGTACATTTGTATTGCTGTGACACACAACTGTTTGAGTTTTTTTTGTTGCATATTTGTCACAATTACAAATCACAGACTGCAACCTTCTTTTATAGTTAGTCAGCCAATTGTTTAATAATCAAACAGTATTATTCCATTCTGTTTAATTCTTAAGCATGTAATAATTCCTGCTTTAATTCCAAATGCCCAGAAGATGGCATACATAAAAAGTATTTATTGTCTACCTGAACAACCTCAGATTTTTTTGATAAATTGTGCATATACTATTGAAAATATGAAAGGTTCACAAGCCAAAATTACTCACAAGATAAATGTAGTATAGCAACAATTAGTACCAGCTCCCAAAACTTTGGTGAATGCTCATTTTGTCAAGTTTAATTCAGTCTTACTATTGAATGCATTAATGGGATTATCTCTAAAAGCATATTTTTGATAGATCATTACCGTAATATGTTTGATTCTAGTAAACAGAAATCTTGTTTTTTAAGCTGTTAATACACTTTTGCATTATCTCTAAATAATTATATGCCACATCTGCTCCACAAGAGCATTTCTTTTGAAGAAAGGTGTGCTGAAAGCAGATAACTTTCTGTTAATCAAATCTTTTTTTCTTCAAACAAACACATTTTTTTGTTTACATATTGCAGGGAAATGTATTAGCAAGGGCTGGGTGTGTGATGGAGACATTGATTGTGAGGACCAATCAGACGAGGAGGGCTGTGAACTGTCCGTCTGCCGGCCGCCCAAGTTTCCCTGCGCCAATGACACGTCTGTGTGTCTCACACCAGATCGGATCTGTGATGGATGGAGAGACTGTGCGGACCACTCTGACGAGGGACCCTACTGTGGTAGGGACTGGTTGTAGTGTCTAATAGATGTGCGTCATCTTAATTGGGATTAACCCTTTAAGATCTGCCATAGAACCAAGTCCGCCGGAGAATATTTTACATTTTTACCTGCTGTGGTGCCATTTTTTGGAGTGTTGTAATTTGCCATACACCAATACAACCCTTATATCCTAGATATTAATAATAGAGTTAGTTCAATATTAACTGAAGAAAGTGTCGAAACTACAACAAAAAAATGACAATTTTTCTTCACATATTTTTTTTTCTAAGTACAGACATGTCACAGCTTAACCCCTCAAAATTGTAAATGTAAAAAAGTTTTTTGAACCACAGTGAATTTATTCTGAGTGAATTCATGGCTTAGTTTTTGAGATGGACTCAAATTTAGACAAAGTAAGACAAAAAGCTAAAAACTTGTATAAAACATACCATGAACATCACGATAAACAATTTACAACTGTGCAGTTGAATCGTATAAACAAACTCTGATAAATAAGTGGAAAGTGAGGGACTCTGGTGAAACCAACAAACATCTCTACTACAACTGCCAGAAAAATTTAAGGGATGCAAAGAAAAACCCACAAATAACTTCAGCTGAAATACAGGGATCTCTGAAAAATGTGGCAGTTTCAAGGAGCACATTTGAAGAAAGATAGGCTGCGTAGTTGAGTTGCCAGATACAATACTACCACATACAATACACAAACAGCTCAGAGCTGTTGGATCAAAGGTATTTCGAGCGATGAGAGCGAAATGAAACTTTTTGGCCACAACCATAAACTCTACATTTGGAAAGGGGTCAACATGAACGGAACACCATCCCCTCTGTGTAGCACGAGGTGGGTCACTGATGTTTTGGGGCTGTGTAAGCTCCAAACACACAGGAAACTTGGTCAAAAAGAATAAAAAGATGAATGCAGCATGTTATCTAAGGAAACTCAAGGAAATGGACATTCCAGCACGACAACAATCCAAACACAAGACCAAGTTCACTTGTCATGGGTTCCACCAGAACAAAGTGAAGGTTCTGGAGTGTTCATCTCAGTTTCCTGACCTCAATGCCATCCAACTTCTCTGGGGAGAACCCAAACGTGCCGTTCATGCAAGAATTTACAAGAGTTTGAGGCTTTTTGCAAAGAAGAATGTAAGAAGATAAAGAACCTCCTCAACAACTACCTCAAGAGACTTTGATGTAAAAAGTGAGGGATATGAAATATTAAACTTTTGATCAGGGTCATTTGGAAAGTTTCTGCTCTGATTTAAAAAGACTTGTGATGTAAACTTAATTGTTTGACGATAAATGACTTCATCCAACCACTAACTAGTTTTTGTGGTATTTATAGAATTTTTAGAAAAAAAGGCCAGGAAATCTAAATTGCCAGGGTGTGTAAACCTTTGAGCTCAACTGTATGCGTCCTTTTACACTGCTTCGATGTGAACACACATGCTTGTGTTTACGGGTCTTGAGGGATTGGAGGATTTGACTGATTTTGAGTATTACGGTTGATTTAAGAACGCTCAGAGAAAGAGAGAGAGAGAGAGACCTTTCCCTCAGGTAGGAAAAAGCACTGAAATATCAGCTTATAGCTATTACATCGTTCAGCTTTCCCTCTCTCTCTGATTTATGCCAGGGAACAGGCCTCTGAGGACGTGTGAGAAACAAAGAAGAGAGAAACACTCCGTACATTCACTTTTGGCCATTTGTAATGACTGAAGAGACAGTATCTAATGCACACCGAGCAGAAAATCATCCCTTTTGCTTAAATTATGAAAGAACAGCGCACGTCTAAATGGAAAACAATACAATTTATGAACACTGTGTTCTCCAGTAACGCGCCATTTAACTAAAATATAGTTTCATCTGATCTCTGTTTATTCTCTCCCTGGAGAGATTTGACTGAACATAAACAGATTGTTTCAAAAAGAAGAATTTATTTGGGAGTTTGCTTAGAAAGAAATACACTCATGCACTTATGACCTTGCATCTTGACTTTTATGGTATATACCAGACATTGACGGCTGCTTAGAATGCGGCTTCTCTGTTACGGCGCTGGAAGAGTTGCCATATTACTTCAATCCTTAACCAGCAAGTTCGAGTAAAATGTGCATTTGGTTTTAAATCTACAAAAGCCAGTGTGTCAAATGGGAATGATTACAAATTACTCAAATGCCATCAATGGAAATCAAATGTATTGACCCATTGAGCTCTGGATTTGGGAAAAACAGGCTGATTTAAAATTTACATTACATTTATGCTGGGACTTTTATACAAAGCGACGTACACTTCAGGAGTAAACACTAGAAGAAATTTGTCACAAGGTTGGTTAACCATAAGAATGCGCATTGAAGAGGTTCCAGCTGATTCCGAATTAATTAAGTGCTTTTACTTAAGTTTTTAGTTGCGTGTTGGGACTTCAAGAGAATTCCACTAACCAGGAACTGTGAAAGAGAAAGTTCTGGTGAGATATTAACCTGGGGTGGCAGAGAGATGCACTTGACAATTAATAAAAAAAGAAAACAAATCAGAAAACACCACAAAAGCAAAAACAAATGTATCATTTGGAAAACACAACGTTAAATTCGGAAAACACAATGGCAGGCGCTGATTGGACGAGACTTATTAAAGGGTATTAAACGCCTCACGTTATTAATCCACAATAGATTATTTTTAATGGAAATGCTACTGATCTGATCTGCTAAGCTCAAAAATACCATTGGTTAATGGTTATTATTTAAAATAAAGAAAAAAGGTACATTTATCCTTGATTAACATAAAATTCACTTGGTGCCCTTCTGAAATCTTAAACTTACAGTGTAAGCCCAACTCATGCTCGAGATAAATGGTCTCTGCTTGGTCTTACCGTGAGATAAATACCAAATTGGCAAATTAAAAAGGTTTAGAAATGTTCCGAAATGCCTGAGTTAGATAAATATTGTTTGAAACAGACCTGGCCTCCACATAATAGGACAAATCATGATGAATGAGCCTCCGGTTCACTTTCCCAGCTTTGTCGAGTAAATCTTGCAAATAGGTCACCTTTTTCTTTGTTAGCATGAGGCTACAATACTGAAATGCCAAGTTTTGGCATAAACTTATTCTCTTAAACTATTCTGCACAGACTTTGGCCTGAAGCAGTTTCGCCTTTTTCAGTCGGCTCCAAACCTCTTCCATCTTATAGACTTTCCCTTCATCCATAAATGTTTCATTTGTTTGTGCTGTAGGTACCACGCCAAGGTTTTATCCTGACCACCGTGAAAACAAGATAAATCAACTCTTTTTATTAAAGAGCCAAAAAGTTGCTAGACTACCTGAATTGAATTTTTGAAACACTGTCTAAAAAAATCAATTGTGTTGTTAATGATTTAATTTTCTCTGCATTATAGCTTACCACCCCCCTCCCCTCCCCCCACGACCCGCCCCGTTCTTCTGTATCACTGGAACCAGATTGTTCTGTGCCATTATTGAATGCTTTTTCATTTTCCATTTAGACCTTTTTGAACTCTTTCCCCTCATCAACGATCCATTTCTGTTTCTCCCTTCATCTTTCCTGCATGCTTTGTTGGTTTTCATTTGAGCACATTTTCATTCAGACCACATCGCTGCCAGCACGACTGCCTTGAGCTTCGCGGATACATTATCTTCTGCCAGAGCTAGACTCATTTAAACCTTGAAAACCCTTGTTCAAAGTGCTGCTACCTCGAGTCCTACCAGGAAAACTACTATTGCGATGGTTATTACACGCTCAATTAGATAAAGATACATTATTACATGAATTAAGTCTCATTTAAACCATGCTTTAACAAAAGTATTTCTTAAAAAAAACAATAAATTAAACTTAGTATTTAAAACAAAGATGATACTATGTTGAAAATTAGCCATTCCTGTAACGTATGTCTTGTCGTTGTGCACCGGCCACATTATTAGGTATGTCTAGTATCTGTTTTTTGGACACCCTTTTGCAGTCGGCACTGCCCTAATCCTTACTGGAAACATTGCTCAGATTTTGGCCCATTTTGACATGATTTATCCACTGCACATTTCTTATTCCACCACATCCCAAAGGGCCTCTACTGGACTGAGATCTGGTGACTGTGGAGAACATTTGGGTACAGTGAACTCATATGTTTAACTCAAGTCTTAATCGTTTTGACGAAAATTATATTACTTTTAGTCCCATTTTAGTAGTTTAAAAATGAGGCACCTGACGGCTCACCACTCTGATATTTTTAAAGAAAATTTAAAATGGGTCTTTGTTTACATCGCAAAAATGCGATTTATGCAATGTAAATTAACTTAAAGTTAAGCCAAAATAGACTGGTGACGTTATTAGCAAACATCCGTTTGTCTGAGTCTGATTAACTACGTGTGTGTTATTACCACAGTTCCTCAGGTGTGTTAGCAGCACGTATCATCTCACCATTTCCCAGCACCAAGCCCTTTTGTTGACCACCATTATCCCCAGAAAGAAAGAAAATTTAGATTTTTGTGGAGTTTAGCACCGCAGATGCCCCGTGCTCTGCTCAATGTGTGTGCGGCGCGTCCGGTGGTGTGCGCGACCAGACAAGGAAAACAAGCGGCGGTGGATACTTTATATTTTGAATGACGGATTACAGCCACAAATCATGAAAAGCAGACATGTCTTGAACGTGTAACCGTCCGCTCATTTACAAGTTTTCGTCATAAGGGAGACATTATCGTTATAGTCACAAGAAAAAGGTTCAATAACGAAATAATTGCATTATCGTCGGCGTTGACGAAAACAACACTGTTTTTCATTGGTGCGTCCAAAGGTGTTAATAGGAATTTTGCTAGGGGGTGTGAGATTACTTTTAGAGTTGGATAAAGTACAAACCTGTCTATCGAGTTTGAAACCAAATGAGAATTAAAGCCAACCAATGATGGATTGCAGAGTCTATATTTGGACGGCACCTTTTATTAGCCAGTAACGGAATGTTAGACCAAAAAAAAAATGAAATCTATCCATTTGCTACCATATGAATCCAGGAAGACTAAAGAAGCAACCCTTTCTGCTTGTATCGAACCATCTACGGCTCCCTGCAGACCAACCAAATGTCTGCAGAGAGATTCCTTCAGTTTCTGCAGTCCTTTCACACAATCTCTCCCTTTCTGCTTTTCTCCATCACAGAAGAGTGTTCCATACGGAAGGGTGGCTGCAGTCACGAGTGCTCCGTGGTTCCTGGAAAAGGGGTCATGTGTTCCTGTCCACCTGGGTTTCAGCTAGGACTGGACCTGCGGACCTGCGAGGTTCTGGAGTACTGTTCCAAGCACCTACACTGCAGTCAGGTGTGCGAACAGCACAAGAATACGGTGAAATGCTCCTGCTACCCAGGCTGGAGTCTTGGAGCTGATGGAGACAGCTGCTTTAGTACAGGTAAACAAAGCCGAGCTGGTTAATGAAGTGAGTTTTCACAGTAAAATTTGACGTTCAATTCCTAATGGGGTTAAAACCAGATTACGGTCTAGACGGCAAGGCAATTAACCTCCAGCGAGCCGAAGGACCCTGCGATTTCTCTGCTGTAAATAACATGGATAAACTTCTGCCGGATGACAGGCCGATTAATCAGAGTTTATACAGCACATATATTGAGTTTTTAGAGAGTGTTTTTGGTGGAGAGTGTGTTTAATATGAATGCATTTCGTTTTAGCAAGAGATAAGAAAGCACTGAATTCGAAGATGTGCAAAGAGCAATGTGTAGCATGTTTTAATAAAAAGCATTCGCTCAGATGCCGCTCGGTTTTCAGAGCTGTCAAAATGCTTTTAGTTTTGGTCTGAAATGGCCAGCTGCAATTTATGGTGCAATGGATTCCTCTCCAGATTTCACATTATTGGTATATTTATTTGAGGCGCCAATCATCTTTGGCCTTTTTTCTTCACTCTTTCGCAGATCCATTTGAGGCGTTCATCATTTTTTCAATCAGGCACGAAATTCGGCGCATAAACCTGCAACGAGGTGACTACAGTCTCTTAGTCCCTGGGCTCAGAAACACGATCACTTTGGATTTCCATTTCAGCCAAAGTCTGTTGTACTGGACCGACGTCGTAGAAGACAAGATTTACAGAGGGAAGATGTCAGAGGGAGGGGGTGAGTTGTTTTTTTTTTTTTTTTTTTTTTTGTAAATGCAGTGTTGATATTAGCATTTATTTTTGAGTTTTGATGGGTTTATTTTAATTTATCTTGCAACATAATAGTTATCTACAGCAAATACAGTAAACACACTTCAATGGACAACTCTCCAAATTTATAAAAAATATTAATATAATCAAGCGTTTTCAGATTACTATGTTTGTGATGTCACTAACCTCAGGACCCTTCCCACTTCTTGTGAATAGCACGACCCCACCCTTAATCTATGGTCCTATCATTTAAAGCACCAAACCTTGAAACTTTTTCTTTTTCACAATGGGAAGGCTGTTGTTTTCCTGGTGAAAGGGGGTGAGATCAGCAGGAGCTCGGGATCATTTGCAGGGTCAGACTTTGAAATATGTTCTTTTTAATGTTTTTGACAAGATGTGAAGGCTGTTGTTTTTCTGTCCACTTAAACAATATGCTGTCAGATTGCTATGTTTGTGATGTCACAAACCTCAGGACCCCGCCCACTATTTCTCAACACTATGACCCCACCCATAGCCATCATCTATGATGGTTAAGTCACAATTTAAAGGAACAAACTTTGACATTTTTTTTTCCACAATGTGTAAGGGTGTTGTTTTCTCTCTGATGTAAACAAGCTGTTCTCGGGTTGCTATTTTTGTGATTTCACAAACCTTAGGGCCCTGCCCTCTATGTCTTGATAGCATGACCCCACCCCTAGTGTTTGGATATTTTACAACACAGTCACGCAGTTTTTTAAAACTACTGAGAGATGGTGCATGCTGTCGACAACTTTTGCATAGTGAAAGGGGGTGGGATCAGCAGGAGCTCGGGATCATAAAAGGGCCAGACTTTGAAAATTTCATTTCAAATGGGCTATTTTACAACACAAATTCACCCAGTCTATTGTGACTACTAGGAGATAGTGCATGTGTCAACTATTACTTGCTGAATTTGAGAGGATCAGCCGTAGCTTGGGATCATCAAAGACTTTGAAAAGATTCATTTTGTACCGATCTGATTTTTACAAAGTGTAAAGAGTGTGATGTGTAAGGTTGTGAGTTCAGATTTGGATAAATTACTAATTCTTGAGACAAATTTAATTATAGTGGCAAAACATACATAATGTATTTATTTATTTACTTATTTATTACATTTTTATACGTTGTCCTGTCCAGCTTAACAGCCACCACATGGGGGACTAGGTGCTTTGTTTGAGCTTGACAGGTGTGGTATTTCCTCCTCTGGATGGAAGCAGTGAACTTATTTACGTATTTATTTTTTCCATTGACCAGTTTGCATTAATTACATCAGGACAGGAGGGTGTCAAAAGGAATGTGAGATGTTGGTTGAGGGGGAATGATTTATGAGAGGGAAGAATACCTACCTGAACATAGTTTAAATGGGACCGCCGAAGAGGGGAAATGTCTTAAGGGGTCACAAACCTTTAATGCGCTTTAAAAACAAACCCTTTACAGATTGCTTTTTTGTGATTTCACAAACCCTAGAACCATGCCAAAAGCCTGACACCACCACTAGTTGTCTTTAAGGTTTCTTATATGTACTGGTTACTAATACAAAGTCTCTAAGTCTATTCTAACTATTAAGTCATGGTGACAGCTTCTGTTTGCTGAAAGGGGGCGGGGTCAGCAGTAGCTCATTATTATTTAAAGGGCCAGATGTCTATATTTTAAATTGGAGCACCTTAAAGGGTGAAACGTCCAAAGTCCTCTGTAAACCTCCCCGATAACCTGATTTGCTTCTCTCTGTAGGTGTTTCTGCGGTTGAAGTGGTGGTCCAACATGGACTAGCCACACCAGAGGGCCTAGCTGTTGATTGGATTGCAGGAAATCTCTACTGGATTGACAGTAATCTGGACCAGATTGAAGTGTCCAGACTAAACGGCGAATTACGAACCACCCTCATCGCTGGGGGAATGGAACACCCTCGAGCGATCGCAGTGGACCCCGGACAAGGGTGAGCTTCTGAGTGTTTGCAAATGAAAAAAACAGTTTTCCAATTACTTCAAACCATTAATGAGCAACTTTAGTGATTGATGGCTTCATTCGTTGGTGTGCGAACCGATCTAATCACCCATATAGGAGTTTTTAAATGATTTCCAGAAGGGATATTACCATGAAATTAGGCCATTACACATTCTTACCTGTTTTGTAATTACGCTAATGCTTTAAATGAAAATGTGGTTTGCAAATAGCCCTCGGTTGAAAGTCGTTTAAACACTTGATTGCTAAATACATAAATGTGTTTTGTCATCAACAGTGCCTTGTTCTGGACTGACTGGGATGCCACGTTTCCTCGCATCGAAGGAGCTTCTATGAGTGGGAAACAACGGCATGTGGTTTTCAAGGACATGGACACCGGTGCCTGGCCTAATGGACTGACCTTGGACCACATGGAGCGAAGGATAATATGGACAGATGCCCGGTAAATACGTAAACAGTGTGAAGTCAATATTTCATGACTTTCTGGATTGGGTTATTGTGGGAAAGTATTGGAACAAGCCAGGATTCACTCAGTACAAACACATTTAAGCCTCAGCTTCTTTGTTCATGGATTGGAGTGTTTTTTTTTCCGCTAGCTCCAAGTGAAGATTCACCTGAGCTGGGAATTAATGGCAGGTTTAATGGAGACACGCAATTAGTATAGATTATGTTTTCTCCAATCATGGAGGATTTTGATTTCACAAAGTAATTTGTAGTCTTGACACATTCATAAAGTCTCAGCTTGCATTTCTCACTGCACTGTGACTGTTGGCTTCGGATGCACTGCAAATTATTATTCAGATAATGAGACTCTTGGACTTAATGAAGAATCAGATCAATTTTCTGCCTTCGACTGCCTCATTCAATCTCAATTCAGATCACGCAGTCTGGTAACTTTCCTTTTTTTCTTTTTATCTCTAGGTTAAGGTGTTATTTCATCCTAAGCATTTTCTAATTGGGTTGTCTAAGGTGTTTCAGACTCATGTTGTTGAGTATTTTAATAAACCTGATGAATTCACTGTGAAAAAACATATTTTTAAACTTATTTCACCTTTAAAACGAACAGTTTGGACAATATTTATTGAGGGGGAAGGCCGGTACTTGAATCTGTGTCGCCCTGCACATCTGCACTGCATATGTCAAGCTCCCTAACCACTACACCAATAGAAATCGACGGTCATATATTGCATTGATTCAATAAGTGAAGTAGTCAATAAAGTGCTTTTTTAATATCCTTCACAAGAAGGGTAAGCTACAAACGTAGCAGAAGCTGGCAGTTCCGAGTGCTGTATCCAAGTGTTTGCATAGAAAGTGGAGTGTAATAAACGGAATAAGGAAACGCATTTTCGAGAATTTGGGAGCGCCTCACAGAGCCTCTCTGTATCAAGAGCAACTACATCCTGTCGAAACCTAGACATGGGCAAGAGTTCCCACTCAACCAGAGACACTAGCTGCATTTCCATCCAGCTATTTTTTGGAATATCGCATGAAAACCCTGGATGTAAACGCCAAGATTTTGAAAATGCACACAACTGAGTAAGATAAACTCAAGCCCAATGTGGATAAGCTCAGATGGAAACGCATTTACCGAATAAATCCCGATGCAATGCTAGTGCGTTTTTTTTGTTGTTGTTGGAACTGAGGTGTGATTGGGCAGAATTAACAGACCAAGCAACGAACCGATTTCGCTTCACAACATTTGAAATGTTGTTTTGGTCAAACCAAAGTGGTTTGGGATTATTAAACAAAGCCGCCTGTTTATCAGGAAGTGGCGATTTTGTTCTTTTGGACTCGTTGGATTGAAACGGTGCTTTATTTTTTTTTAAATCACACTGATTATGAATATGATCTATTTCTCCTCAGATCTGACGCTATATACTCTGCTTTATATGATGGCACGGGTGTGATCGAGATTCTTCGAGGCCACGAGTTCCTCTCTCATCCTTTTGCCGTGTCTCTTTTTGGTGGAAGTGTGTATTGGACAGACTGGAGGTCCAACACGTTGACCAAAGCCAACAAATGGACTGGAGCCAATGTGACGGTCATCCAAAAAACCAGCGCTCAACCATTCGACCTGGAGATTTTCCATCCCAGCAGACAACCCCAGAGTAAGAACTTCTTTTGCTGGCTTTCAATCCCCTCTAAAGAGGACTGTTTGAAGATGTGAAAGAACTTAATGAGAGAATGCTCCAGATTGAGTGAAGTTGTCATGTTGGATTAACAGATCACAGTGACCCAGTTCTGGAGCGTTCACGTTCCTCTCTCAAAGCTTTGTAGGGACTAATTGGCTCCAAAGCTGTCTCATCAAGAACTCCCTTGTTACCAGGAAATCTAATCATTTCTCCAACACCGCATTGCTGTTCATAGTCTCCGTAATAAATACTTCTAATTTTTTATGAAAAGATTCCAACTAGAACAAAAGAACCATCAAACAAAAACCACACCATTTTTAAACATATTTGAGTTTTTTATTTATTCCGTCCATCTCTGATTTTGAAACGTTTCATTGTGTCTGTACTTTTTTTTTTTTTTTTTGTAAAACATCTGTTTTTCTGTTTGCATGTGTGCTTCATTACTGTGTTTTCTTTGGTTTAGAAGTAGTTTTTAGTGTTGGGTTTAAGGATAGGTGAGATATAGGATGTTTGTGTACTTTCATACCCAGCTAGGACAGATCCATCAATCATAGTTGAGTATTCTGGGCAAGTTGACTGATTTTTACACTCATAGTCATTTAGTTCATTTGAGTTAATTGGTCAGAATGCAATTCCTTGACAAATTAATTTTACATGGTGCATGGGGAACTTTATGACAGTGGAGTTTACTTTTTCTGTATTCTTCACGAAAAAAAAAAAACAGAACATCGTAAAAACGTAAACTAGGACATCAACTCACAATCAGTTTGAGGAAAAGTAAAGTGGTAATCATTATAAACAGGGCAGCAGCTGGCCAAATGGAAATTTTCTATGGTGCCCCCCAAAATGTACCCAACAGACAATCGCACTAAATGAGTTTTTCTTTCCACAAAAAAAGCAAAGTTCAGCATTAAATAAGTCCTAAATTTACATTTTGGATTCTGACAACTAATGTAATGACGTAGAGAGTTTTTTTTAACACATCTTTAAGAGAAAATAAGAAATTTAACCTCAAACTTTACCTGAAAGACTTTTCTTGTGTACTCAACATTAAATGTGTTTTCCCCTAAATCAGGGGTTCTCATTACGTCGATCGCGGAGGTGCTACCGGTCGATGGTGGCGTGAAATTGAAACAATATCAGCCGATCATCCATCCTGTCACAGTTCAGTAAAGTTAGCTGCAGATTCACGGATTCGGTTTTCTCTGCTCAATAGCTCGAGACCAGAATGTTCTTAGTAAACAAATAATACCTATTTTAATCTGTGTTATGTAGCGGACAAACTACAAAATGTTTTTTATCAAAACAAGTTTCCCTCGGCATTCGCAGAAACACATTACCGTCTATGAGCAACCCGCTGACATGGAATCGCTTAGGGACCGTCTGCAAATTACCAGATCCAAAATATGTTTTACCCAGAATATGCTTCATAACTTCATTCTAAATTACTCTATTACAACCAAAATCAAGCAACACGCCACTCCTCACCTGCATATTGTACTGCATGACTCAGTTTCAATAAAAAAATAAAAAATTTATTAGAGCAACATTTTTATTCTTGATTATTTGGATCAAAGCTCAATTGCTCCCATAAAAATCACTCTATTACCATCAATTCAGGTCACACACAACTGTTCTAATGATTCAATTCAGTGCATGTTATCAATTTAAACTCACGTTATTACAAAAAAAAATGTAAATAATTAATTATTATGTGTGTTTTGTCAATTCTCAACAAAGTTGAAAAAAATTGTTTGTTGATTGATGTTTTACATTTTTGTAGCAGGTAGATCACTTTGACTTGATCATTTTAAAAGTAGCTCGCAAGCTGAAAAAGTGTGAGCACCCCTGCCCTAAATAATCCAAGTTCAGCATGAAATAACTCAAAAATACTACTGGAAAATATTCCTACATTTTGAATTCTGACAGTCTGAACTGTAATGCTATAAGGAGTTTTTGAACACACCCTTGAGAGAAAATAAGAAATTGAACCTTGAAATGTACCCCAACCCCTTTTTTTGTGTACCCAACATTAAATTGGTTTTCCCCCAAATAATGAAAATTCAGCATGGATTAACTTGAAAATACTTCTGTAAAATATTTGAGTTTGAAGAATTTGAGACTTGTTTTGCTATACATTCAATCAAAACTTTCAGAAAAAAAATATGCAAAATCAGTCAGCATTAGCACTCCATGCTAGCACAGGTATGCCTCTCAAAAAGGAAGTTTGTTTGTTAAATTATAATTACCAACACAAAAGACGCTCTTAACCATCTGTTTTTCACCATCGGAACTTTTGTTGAAAGATTAGTAAATGCTAACAAGACAGAAAAACTAATCCAGGAAACCAGGGCAGGGTCAAGCGAACAGAACTAAAGTCTGTACTTTTATTTCCTAACAGCTATTTTGATTGAATTCAGTAACTAATAAATCCAACATTGTCTCAACACAGAACATAGAGTTTGAAATCTGTTCCTCCTCCTCCAATCCCTCTGCACGGTATTGGCTTAATTAAATTTGCTCACGTTTGGCGAATAAACTACAAAAGTAGAGCCAAAATACAAGCCATAAATAAAACACAATTGATTTGGCAGTCCAGCGTCTTTCCCCTTGGGTTTCTATCTGCCAGATGACAAAGAATCAGCCGTCTGTCAACACTTCCACTTTGGCATCATCCACCAAAGCTAAATTACAGCATTAGTGGTGCTAAGAGGTTCTTTGATAGCTCCTGACTCCACATAATCACTTGTAATGGGCTGCGGAAGTAATGACCGCTGTATAAACCAATAGTTTGGATGGAGTGATAAGCCCCGGCGTTCCTCTCAAACTCTTGAGAAGGAACCTTTTAACTTTTTCCACTTTTAGTCTGCAGCTTTTAACTAGGTGGCTTTGAAGCGTGTTAAACATGGAATATATATATATATCTTTTTTTTCAGCTTACTAATGATTATTAGGCAGTGTTTTATTTTATTTTTTATGGCAATCTCACGGCCAGATTTAAATAAAAAATGTGCAATTAATCTTGTTTCATTCCCACTTTCTTTCCTTTCCTTTCCATTCTTTCTTTGCTCCTGGTGACTTTTGTCCTGTGGTTTTGCATCTGCTTACGGGGATGTCATTTTTAGCTCTCTTGTCTGTTTTATGTCAGTTTTCATTACTCGTCTGCTTCCGAAAAGTCTGCCTGACACTGCTATCGTGTGAGAATAGCTCAGAGACAGTGGCAGGGAGATTACTGTGCTCATTAGCCCTCAAACGATGGTTCATTATGGACTTGTATGCATTATTTTCCCTTTTGCGTGTGTTTTATGCTCTTATTTTGAGATGTGGAGTAGCAACCTTGCCCTCAGCAAGAGCGGACTGGGGTTTTGTGTGGAGAACAAGAGTCTAATTACTCACAAAGATTCCTCACGCTCGCTTGTTAAGCACAACGCTTGGTCTGAAGGAGATCTCAGATCATAAATGAAAGATTCAGAGAATTCATTCTCAAATTGACTTGCAAATGTGCCCAAAGTTCTCTTGTGCTTTTGTTTTGTTTTTAGTTTATGCTTTGCTTCATTCTCTTATTTGTTTTTTTGTTAAAATTTTACAGCATTTAAGTGTTTTATTTAACATTCTTTGTGTAAAATGTCAAATATTTTCATCGTTTTGGACCGTTTATTCTTTTTAGGTTTTGATACATTTTGTTTTTTTTTTTGTCATTTAATTATTAAGTAATTTGTTGTGTTAACTTTATTTTTTTATTACTTTAGTTGTCATTAAAATATCTCCATAGTTTTTTCATTCAGTAAAACATTCTCTTTTATTTTTTACATTTTTTAAATTTAAATAAATAATTAAAATGTAAATATTTTCACATAATTAAAATGTGAATGCGTATCCACATAATTGTATGAGCCTGTATGGCTGAAGAATAAAACATTAAACATTTATTGAAATGATGAAATTCAAATTTTCCAATAACTTTCACCCATTTCAATCAATCATCTAGATAACAGACAGATTTTTTATTTATTTATTTTTTTTTGTGAAAAATAGGCTATTCTCTAGAGCTAGGTTTATTTCAAAGTAACGCTCTTTTAAGACGCACCCTGTGCAATTTCCCACTAATAAAGATTCCACAGTCAACTGGTGCTATAACGAATTGGAATAAATTGGGAATGATTACAACCCATTACGAGCAGAGCTCACCAACAGTACCTGCACAGTGTGTATAAGGCTGTGACCAAGTTAAATGCCAAGTAAGTGACAAAAGATTTGCAAATACAGTTTCTCCAGTTAGATAATTCCATATTTGTCTGGTACCGAGGGAACGGAGCTTTCTGACTGCATAGTGAAAGGGGGATTATGGTGCAGAGTTGTTTTTCAGGAGCAAAGTAAGGCTTAAAATGTCACAAATACTCCAGTAAATCTTTTTTTTATAAGTTAAATAACCTTTCTGACCCCCCTATGCTTACATTTCTCTAAATAAATCACTTACATTTCTTCTTAGCCATTTTTCTTTTAATTTGGTTGAATGGGTTAAATAGAAACTCCTTTGTCTTAGCCCTTCACCTTCATTAAAAAAAAAGAATGGGAAACCCCTTCACCTGATATGAATGTGCAGAATGTAATGGTTGGGTAAAAATGGGACCCAAGTCCTGTCCCCAACTGTGCCTTGGTGAGAATAGGGTAGGGTTTATGATTGACGTTTGCCTCAAACTCCAAACAAAGGTCTTGCACAGGAACCACAGGTGGAATGGAACCATGTGAATGCCGATAAGAGAGAGCTGGGGACTACAGTGCTCTACGCCACTCCACCACGTGATTCACTGTGCACCTCGTGTCCACCAATGGAAGAGACCAGCTACTGGGCCAGTAATTCAACACTGGCTGGCCGTCATGTGCCAAACCTCATTCCCAGGCTCGGCCATGTCTGGGATATTACCTTTCACTCATCATAATGTATTTATCAAATACCTACAATTGGTGGATTGTGTTTGAAAGATTGGCAGATTAAGAAGGGGATGGCAGAGGACGGGAAAACTTGGGAATGTTATGTATTTTATTCTCTCTACAAATCCATTAAATTCTTCTTTCAGCACCGAACCCTTGCACTGGCAATGGAGGCAAAGGTCTGTGTTCTCACCTCTGTCTTCTCAATTATAACGGCTCTGCTTCCTGTTCCTGCCCACATCTCATGAAACTCTCGGGAAACAACCGGACATGCCAAGGTGAGCACCGTCTCTCCCAGGGATTTTCGGACCCTTTTTGTCATTCGCAGAGCTGCGAATAAAGTCAATTCAATCGAATCAAAATGCTTTGATTTCTAAACGGTGACTCATCAATAAAGCCGAAAAACCGTCAATGAATCATCACATTCAACATCTTTCTTTAACGGAAAGATTAAGATCACGGTTTAAGATCCCCCAGTCTGTTTCGTTCTCTCTCTGTGCCAGTTCGTCTGTCTTTAGTGTGGATCTGGTATTTCTTTTTCTCACTTCCTCGTGTTGACACATCTCAGATGAACATTGCAGTCACAGACTTGTTCGGTCTGAGGGATCCTCACTCGAATGCTGTTGATGTAAAGCAGAATGTGTGATATTGTTATAATTATAGGGTGTATCAGGAGACCGCTGTGACCCAGCTAAACTCATTACAGACCCAGATGCAGATCTCTCATCTCTGCTGCCCTGGAGACTCTCTGCAGGTCAAGAAAGGACGATTTACTCCAACAATCCTTTGAGTTTTCAGACTTTATAGCGCGGACTTTCTAATTCCCCTCATTAACTGATTTAGGTCATGTTTCGATTCCCTGTGAGCCGAAGTATGTGTCTGTGTGTCATCAGCTGTAAAGAAGTTTCTTCTGTACGCTCGGAGGTCAGAGATTCGAGGGGTGGATATCGAGAAGCCATATCTGAACGTCATCATGGCTCTCACCGTTCCTGATATCGATGATGTGACGTCTGTGGATTATGATTCATTTGGGGAGAGGATCTACTGGGCCGATGTGAAGAGTCGAACAATCAAACGCGCTTTTATTAACGGATCCGAACTGCAAACCATCATGGCTGGAGGTATATGGCTGGAGCATTTGGAAACTCACGTGATGCTAAAAGCCTTTCATTATTTCATTTTTATTGTAATACATTTTAGTTAGTTGATTAGAGTTAATAGAATTACATTAATTAATTTTGCATAGAGTTTAAGTTACTATTCTTAACATTTTTATAGTTAACATATTAATTTTCTATGGCAAAACTTTTTATTTAGTTTTAAACATTTTTTATTAATCTATGTCATACCTTTTATTTAACTTAACATTTAATAGTTGTTTATTTAGTAATTTGTGTTGAACATATTTTATAATTTATTTATGTAACATGATAGTTTTCATTTGACCCTTTTTTCATTTAAATAAAAAATGTATTTAACTACATTTCATTTAAATTATATAGTCCTTTTGATTTTTGTATTTGGTTTTTCTTTCTAATTTTTTTACTATTTTCTCCCTTTCGTCTTATGTAAAAAAAAAGCTATATTTGTAAAGATATAAGATAGTATTTTAGAATAATGATTAAACATTAAACTGTTTATTAAAAGTGTTACAAAAATGAATTTTTTTTACAAAAATGCATTTAACTTATTTTAACACAACAGAATTCATTTTGAATTTTTACAATTCAATTGAAATTAAACTTATTTTAAATTGTATTTAATTATATTTAATTTCAATTAAGTGTTCTTTGATTTTACCATACTTTATTGTTTTTTTTTGTTGTTACTTTTTATTACAACATTATATTTATTTATTTTTTGTTTTTTCCTTCACATTTTTTTCTTTTCATCTTATGAAAAAAAAGCTATGTTTGTAAAGATATAAGGTTGTACTTTTAGAATAATAAATTACACTATTGATTAAAATGAAAATAATAAAAATAACATATATATTTTTTTTATTTCTAAATATTTAATTTTTCCTCCAGCAAAATGTTCACAAACCACACTGGCCGAGATTTTCCTCCAGTCTCCATAATGACCTTTATTTTATTTCGAATATATCTTTATTTCCAGACCTCTCCAGCCTGCGTGGCCTGGCTATCGACTGGCTTTCACGAAACATGTACTGGATGAGCTCGGATCACGACGAAACCCACATTAACATTGCTCGTCTCGATGGATCTCTAAAAACTACTGTTGTCCACGGCATGGATAAACCTAGGAGCCTCATCCTGCATCCATCTAAAGGGTAACAGCTAAAATGCTAACGTTTCAGCTATAACCTAAAGCATACGTCGATTGAATTGTCATCTTTCGTTAGCATCAAAGCTCTGTGTGAAACACATCCGTTAGAAAGCTAATTACTGAAATGGTCTTTGTTTATTTTCAGGCACAATTAACTAAAGTTATTAGAGTCATTCTCATAGAGATGATTAAGACTGACAAATTGTTACAGCCACAAACACTGTAACATCGTTAAACTGTTCGTCAGCCAATCAGAAATAGACATTTATCTCATCCTAGCTGGACTAGTCAATGACAGCTACTTAATTAGCATACATTATGATTGCAAGCTAATTAAAAACGGAGCCAGCTCCACTAATGTTTACCTAGGGTTTAATATAGCGTTATCCAGAGATGGATCTTATGAGCACGCTACACTGAGCTCCAGCCCTCACGTCAGGATTTTCCTCCAGCTGTCAGCTAGGTTTACCTTCTGACCCAGCGACATTTCTGAAAGTCATCTGTCACGATGGTCCTGGTGCTCCATCAAGATGTTTGGTGGAGATAGAGACAGCTTTATTTGATTGTGTTGTGATTGTGAAGATAAAGTTCTGCCTCCTCGACCTTCGCACGGGTCACCCGCCTTGAAGTCTTCATCTTCAAAACCCATCCGTCTTTCTCTGCAGATTATGTTTTGTTGTGGTCTACAGGAAGATGTTCTGGACGGATGGTGGCACCATTAACGTGGCCAATATGGATGGGAGTAACATCAAGATTTTACACCAGAACCAGAAAGAACCTGTTGGTATGTTTTTTATTTATTCTAAAAAAAGAGAAAAAGAAGTCCATTTAATCATTCCTCTTCCTCCTCAGGCCGTAGGTATTGTTAAAGCTCTCCTCCCGCTTCTCTTAATTACAGCAGAAATCTCACTGACACATCTTGATCACGTTAGGAGCCATCTTGAATAACAAGGGGTTGCCAGTGAGGAAATGAAAGGAAATAACAAACAGTTTCATCTTATTTTGAATGCCGTGTGGCAACTAAACATTGGGATTGTGGATGTCAGCACACATGTGAAGAATCTAAATATAGATGCCCCCATTGGACAGAGCATCTATAAAACTTAAAAAAAAAGTCGTTTTAATAAATATCCAAACAAGAATCTAGAAATGATCTTCATGGACACGATAAGCCACAGGTTAATTGGTTGCTTTTCAACTTGAAACAATTTATCTATACGAAGTAGGATCTTTGCAGTATCGATGCACAAAGGGGCTGGGCTTCATTTGTCAACATATACTTTTAAAAATTACAGATCAACATGTTTTTTTTTTCTTATTCGTTAACCCTGTCTGCAAGCACCGGTGCGTTTGCTAAGCACTCCGGCTGTTTTGAGTTAACACAACCCACTTATTGCATAATTTTGATTTCAGATGTAATGTGTAGGTTTCAAAAGTTAGTTGCTTTGATTTTTTTTATACAAATATTACAAGAGTTATGACACATGATATGCAAGGTAATTCAAATTAAAATGTAAAAAAATGCATGACTATCTTTCAGTTACATTTTACAGACACCAAATCTGTGTCAGCAGTGGCATCTAGTGGTGAGTAAAAACAAATACCCTTGGAAGTACAATAGCAGCGATATGGCTTGTGTTTTTCAAAGTTGTGGCACAAAATGGAGCAAAAAGTGCTTGGAACAGTGTATAAGGTCCCGGAGAGGTTCGTCTGGTCATTTGATTTGGTAATTTTCACGTTGTTTTGACCTTGTCTTTGCTTTTTTGGGGGATGTATACATTTTTATTTTGTTATATAATTTGAATTTTGTTATATAGCATGAACAGTGTAGTACAAAAATGAAAAATGTACTGCTCTTTTTTGTGGAAATATTGGGCAATGTAATGAAAAAAATATGAAATGAAATGTTATGTGTAAAAACACATACTAAATACAGTTTAATAAACGTCTTTCGGGAGGAGTCTGTCTGGAGCCACACCTACTTCAATTATTCCATCAAATCTCTTCCATAAAAGCTGTTCCTTCCTCTTGTTCCCTGACTCAGTCTGAATCAGCTTCATCGCTCCCACCTTCCTCCCCTTCACCTCTCTTGGGGGTCTCCTCAGATGCATCTGAGCAAGACAGCAAGCCTGCACATTCGTACCCGCCACACACGCTTATGAACTTAAAGCAAGTCCAGATATTCGAACTCCTGAAAAATGATTTAAAGCACTGTCACACAAACAGATATTTAAAGTCAATTTATTAGAGCAAATTGTAAAGTAGAAATAAATGCTCAATTAGGCCCCAGGCTACTAAGGGTTAATTTATTGGTTTTTGAGCAACGTAAGTTGAAATACCAAAATTTATAGGGATACCCTCACTGGCCAATTTATTAGGTACATCTTTCTAGTACCCGAAAACATTCCCCAGAGAGTTCTCTTCAAATTGACACTTCCACGACGAGATACTCACGTTTCACTCCATCCAAAAGCTGCTCTACCGGATTGAGATTGGGAAACATTTGAGTACAGTGAACTCATCTTTCATGTTCGAGAAACCAGTCTCAGATAATTCGAGCGATATCCTTCTTGAAATAGCCATCAGGAGACGGGGGCACTCTGGTCATACAGGGCCGCAACAATACTCAGGTGGCCGTAATGTAGACACAAAGCGTTGGGCTCAAAGTGTGCCATGAAAATATCTCCTACACCATTACACCACCTCCATCACCACCACCACCAGCAGCAGCCTGAACCGTTGATACATGGCAGGATGGATCCATGCTTTCTTGTTGATGCCACATTGACTCAAGAAACACTGCTATTGTCCAATTTTGGTGAGCCACTGCATTGTAGCCTCAGTTTCTTGTACTTAGCTGACACTACTGGCACCCGGTGTGGTCTTCTGCTGCTGTAGCCCGTCCACCTCAAGGTTCGACGTGTTATGCGTTCAGAGACGCTCTTCTGCAGACCTCGTTTCTATCAGCTCAAACCCGTCTGGCCAAAGTATAAATAACTTTGCATTTTATCTGTCTTCATTTGTCTTCAAAAAGCTACTAGACGAGTAAAAGTCAAAGATGTTCATTTCTATAGTACAGGATGTCTTTAAGTTCTTATTTAAGTCGTTATTTAAGTTCTATTCTCCATTTTATAAACTCATATAATATTTTATCTCTGTTGCTTAGGCTTGTCTATTGACTACTCCGCCAACAAGCTCTACTGGATTAGTTCAGGAAACGGAACCATAAATCGATGCAACTTGGATGGAAGCAGCCTGGATGTGATTGACAGCTTGAAAGACGAGCTACGGAAAGCCACAGCATTAGCAGTGATGGGTGAGTGACGGCTGATTTCATTTTGCATTGTTAATTAAAAGCATGCAAACAATAGATCTATTGGATAGACGTGATGCACGGTGGCGTTTGAGTGATGAAATCAGGCCAAAGGCTTCTGCTAAAGCTATTTTGGCACACTGCAATTACAAATCAAATATGAAAGGGTTTGTTGCTTTCAAACGACTTGATTTATGATTATTTTTTCTTGAACTCTGATTACACACAACGTTTGATGTCACAGCTGTGATTTTCTGTGTGGGAACCTTACGGTTTGTGCTGCTTTTGACTCTTGATGTTTGTTATTGATTTAGCAGGTGCTTTTTTACCGAATACAGGGGCTTTATGAAAGTGCTTTGATAGCATGAAATCTAACCAGATTTCTCTGGATAGAAGTGTCTGATAAATGAACAGTAAGTGTGGAATGTTTTCACAATTTATTTCACTTCTGTAATGCAGCCAGGGTCCATTGAAGGCTGGGGGAAATAAAGTGCGCTTTAGCTTGAGTCGTGCGGATTGTGTTGGAGCTGAGGACTGAGAATAGCTTGGGTAACACGTGAAGTATTGTAAATGATCGAAATGATAAATCCTGATTTGTTTACAGATGCATTTTGATTTAGAAGAGTGTTGCAAATATGTCATGCAAAACTATGACCCGCACATTAGCATCGCCAGGTGCTGCCTGCCGTTTATAACAGGTAGCACTACTCCTGAAATGGGGCTCCCGACTGAGAACCGAGCACCGAGAGACAGAGCACATTGTGAGGAGAGAGAGAGAGAGAGAGAGAGAAAGGCTGTCTAGAGGGAGCGCCAAGTGGTGCAACTCCGCCCAGCCTGATTGCGGTCAGATACACCTGACTCCGCAGAGAGATCACCAAAGCATTGGCTGCCTGTGAAGCCGGGAGATGCCTCTACAGCTCGATGAGCCCGGAGAAGGCAGGGCTACGACACTCGGGATCTATACCTCGAGCCTCAAGTGGTCATCTGGTGAATTGCAGCTTCTTTCACTTCCTGGTTGGAGGTATCCGCTTGAATCCTAAAACATTACTCAGTTTAACACTGAGGTCGATGTTCGAGGAAATATGGTGGAAGCTAGTGATGAATTTCTACTCCAACTAAATTAGTATCTATTCATTTTATGTATAAAAAATCTGTTCTCTGTTCTCAGAGACACTGAGAATTGCAGTCATGTGTTTGTAATTCATCTACACTTCCTGTGTAGAGTAGTGAAAAAAAAAATAATAGCCAACACATATAATAAAGAGCAATGGAGATTTATTTTTTTACTCTTATTTTAATAAAAAAAAAAACTATTATGCTACAAATTTCTTCATAAACTGCTCTTACCGTGTTAGGACTATTGTAATAAGAAGAAGAGGAGAACCAAACTGAAAAATGGAAGTCTCTAATAGATTCCTGGTCTCAACTCTTATACAGTCAGATGAAAGCTTGGTTTCAGTTCACGTCTCACGGTCGTTTGATTATTACACTCGTTTGTGTAATATTAATGTCTAATTAACCCCCTTTTTCAGAAAGCGTCCCCGGAGTGGAGAAACAAGTAAAGAGATAATGAATATTTAATGATTTCTTTTCCTTTTTCATTTTCTTTGTCATTGTGGTCTTCAAATGACATTGTCTGGTGGTACTTCGGCTCGATTCATTTGTAAAACTTACTTGTGGAACATTTAATGTGCAAAATGACAACGCGGCTATTGCGGATAAGCTTGTTCAGTGCAACAAAAGTCAACAACATCTCCAAGAACTTCTATTTCTGCTTTTCAATGATTAATTCATAAGGTACAAAATGTACAGGTTCACTTATGAGGAACAAGAGGAACCACGTGTATGTGTCTGTTACACTCAAAATAATAACCCATTGGATGAAATCAATTACAGAATTTCCTTCCAATAATTTTATTTAGCTTCAATGAAAATAAAATGCGTCCATGAACTTCAATCAAACTGAGTTGGGAACATGTTACGAAATGTTCGAGATATGAAAAAAATTCGAGATACAAGCAGTTCTGCTCTATTATCCGCTTGTTAAGTCTGACGCTCCATTCTCCCATAGTGCAGACAGTGCTAAAAGGGGTTTAAATCAGTTTTAGATCTGATTTAGGTGTCATAAAATAAATTTCATTTATAACGTGGAAAGTGCTGTTCTGTAGCGCAACTTAGAGAAACCCTGTGACGCACTCTCTCCCGTACGCTCGCTCCTTCGGCACATCGCCTCACTCTCAAGGTAAGGTTTCACATTTGTGTACATATTACGTATTTTGCTTGTGTTTTATTCTGTTTTATTATCATTTATTGCATTAACAATGTGTAGATTTAAGCATTGAAGAAACATTACTTGATTTTTCTCGGGTTTTCCATTTTTTTTTATCAACTTATACTTTTGTTTCTGAGAGCTGTTGCATGGATTAGGCGTTTTACAACTTGCTTTGAGATACGAAAATGTTCGAGATCCAAACGTCACCCTGGAACGGATTAATTTACCACTGTACTGTAAAATACTCAAAATTAATAACATTGTTGTAAAATTATATTATTAGGTTTATTTTTTTTCTTTTTATCGATAATGATTACACAATAATAAAGAACACTTTAATTTATATTAAGTATTGTTAGAATAAACCCTAATAATGTGACAGCAACCAGAGTCCAATGGTTTTCAGAATTCTTTTTTAATAAAAAAAAGAATTTAAGATAAAGGAAAAAAAATCTGTTTTTTGATGGCATCCACGCAACAACTCTGATTATATTAACTAATATAATATATAAACTAATTATATGTTGTTTCGTCTGCGATGGTAAAGGGTGTACCCCCTGCCTCCAATGTGCACGGGAGACCCCTGTGACCTCCAAAAAAAGGAAATAAGTGGGTTGGAAAATAAATGAATGAAAGAATGTTGTCACATCTATAAAATATACATTAAAAGTGATCAAATTGATTATTTTCAAAGCAAATAAAATGTTATTCTGCCAAATTTCAGAGGTGCTGATAGAAAACACTGAATTCACAATTCAGTGGTCATTTTAGATACACAAAGAACAAAAACACAGGGAAAACCTGTGTTTTGTTACAGATATATATATATATATATATATATATATATATATATATATATATATATATATATATATATATATATATATATATATATATATATATATATATTGTTTAGATTTCTCTTTTTTCTGTAAGATCCTTGTATCTCCTCACCATGCTGTATGTATTGTAAGCAAAAAACTTTTTATTTTTTAATACATTTTTTTTTATTAGTTTTCATTTTATTTAGTAGTCTTCGCCTCAGTTTCATAATTGACCTGTCTTCGAGATTTGGGGTTGTGTACATTTGCGCCGTCTGACACTGAAGTTTGCTGTAGTTCATCTCAAAGGTGTTTAATGATGTGTTTGTTCTCTAACTCCTTTCAAAATAATACAGTATTTACACAGCCCTCTGTGTCTGCGCACTGTTTGAAGTACAAAACAAGTCTGTTCTCTACAGTTCATTTTCACTGATTTTGTGTCTGCCAGTGGTTGATAGCTTGGGTTCATTCCAAGCGCTAAGAATAGTCATGCTTGCTTTTGGCTTGTGCATATAATCCATCCAGAGCTGCCAGGGGACTAGGATGCTGCTTCTTCCACCTTTGGGAATGCTAAGTGCTGAGAGGCTGGGTAGAACCATGGTGCATATTGTGGCTAGTCACCAAGGGACGTCAATCTACTACATGACTGGCTGGTAATGTGGGCAAAGGAATGTGTTGCTAGTCATGAGCGATTTTGTCACAGGGGAAAAGGATGATTGCAGTGCTTTTTCCGTGCCTTTTTATTGATGTGGAATCACAGACGCTGTCTGAACACTAAGTTCTAGTTGTTTTTCTCAGTGCAAGGCTGAATCGACATGCTGCAGAGCTTAGAGAATGTTATGCAGCAGAGAAATTTGTGAATAAAAAAATGTCAGTAAAGTCGACATTTAAGCGAGCATATGGTATAGATAATTCTGAATATCACGCCTATAGAGTTTAAACAAAAAAAGATTTGTTGAGTTATTAAAACCGATTGATCACGGATTCTCGCGGATCATTTCTGAAATTTAGCTGTTTAGCTTTCTTATAGAGCTTAGCTGCAATGTGTCGAAATCATGACCAGAATTTAGAATTTTACTCAACATTTACTACCCCCCCCCCATGGGTGTAACATCATGTTACGGCACAATATGGCACTTTACAAAAATGCCATGGCTTCTAGGAGCTAAAGTGTATTCACTTGTAGGAGTGATGGTCACTTCTGCAACTTCTTTACGTTTGCTTTATCTTGAAAATCATCCTTTAATCTAATTTTTTCCGAGGATGAAGAGTAACGTTATAAAACAAGCTCTCTCTCTCTCTATTGCTCAGAGTACAAGAGATGACTTGTAATATTAGCAGTGCCCCCTAGTGGATGGATGATATTACATTCGCTAATACAAATCAAACTAGACCCCTCTTAGCTATATTTATGCTATAGATAGTTATGGTATAGCTTCTAAATTCAGATTGAGAACCATTGATTTCTCGAGAATCAATGAGTTTATTTGGTGAATTCTTTCCAAATCTGAGAATGAAAATTCCATGTTTTCGTAGTGTACCTGTTGTTTTTGTATTATGTTTCTATAAGCTTGCTAATCAGAAATACTTACGATCAAAAATATCTAAACAGTCTCTGTTCGGAGTGCATTTCGGAGGTAATTTTTATTTTGCATTTTCCTGTGCAGATTTGGAAAAAATGACAATTAAATAACTTTTTCTCAGAGTGGGTTCAACTACATGTAGAGTTTAATTAACTCTTGGGATTTTACTGTGTAGAGAAGGTGTCCAGGGAAGTCAAGGCATCTCTGTTTAGACTACTCTTCTGCAAACTGGTCACAGATAAGCATACTTACCCTTTCATATAAGGTTTGGATTTCTTTTTACATTATATTTGACGATTTCCTCCTGATTTGAAGGATTGTTTGGCATCTTTACACACATGTTTCTCGTGCATTGATTTAAAATTGTCTTTGAACATTTCTTTCTTGTCTGCAGGTGGTAAGTTGTGGTGGGCAGATGATGTTCTCGCTCAGCTGGGCACCGTTAACAAGAGGGATGGAAAAAACCTGACGGCTCTGCGAAACAAAACCACGGGCATTGTTCACATCAAAGTCTATGACAAAGAGAGTCAAAGAGGTGCAACACCAACGCATTGCTGATTGTGAAACCCAAACGCAACACAAAATGAAAGAAAACCTGAAATGTTTATGTTTGTTGAAAGCAAAACAGTAAAAAGCAGCCAGCACTGTCAGTGTTTCCCACGCTACTGATCTCTGAATTCCCGTCATTCACTTTTTAAACATTTTTATAAATATTTAAAGATCAGTTTCCGTCTCCTTGTAGCTGAGGTTATGGATGACAAGGACACCGTTTATATTTCTACAGCCACACTCTGCCAAAGCTCTATGACTTATGTTGAAAGACATTCATATCACTGACAGCTCTATTAGCAGCGGAGTTCTTGATTCTCTAAACGCTCTATTAGGAAGTAAAAACCTGGCAATTAGTGGCTCTTTAAGGTAAATCTTTTTGCTTCCTCTTCAAATCTCCTCATACCAATTAACTCGCTCATTTATCTCTTTGACACCGACCACACGGGAGCAGAGCCCTTCTCATTACAATGCTTCATACGAGCGAACTGGAGAGTTTCTGACAAGGTGTTTGGAGAACAAAGTCAATTCACCTTGATTTCTTCGTTTCTGTGTTTGAAATTTTCATTAAACTGGTTTAAATGGGCTGCTTAGCTTTAAGTTGTCAATCACTCAAATGTATTTATACACATGCTTCATTTGTATTTATGTCTAATGTTAAGATGCCTCGTCATACGCCCCGCAATACTCTCTTTAATTCAACTCTACAGGTGTCAGTGGTGTGGACGTTTTAGCACTGCCTCGATGTTAGTGAAACACTATGTGAGTCGGACGGATGTTTAGCACAGATGAGGCTTTGCAAATTTTCATCTGACATTTTCAGAAACAACCGTTCGATCAAAACTAAAATTGAGCTCACATTGTGCCTGTTACACAAATTCACTGCCTCCAAACAATTTGAAAAATTGGAAATTCCAAATAAAAAATGGAACGAATTCAAGTATTTTGCATTTGTTGTGTTTCTTGGAAGCGATTTTAGATAAGTTTGATCCTTCTGTGGTTCCGTAGGTAGGTAATCGTCATTGGCTTCACAGCTTTGTACAAAGCGCAGATTCTCATGCTAGTCTGAAACTTTACGCATTGAATATTTTAATTCACAACACCACACAAACAAATCGCAAAAGAAAAAGGGCAATTTCTGATAATCTCTCTGTTGCAAAAAAAAAGAGAAAACTAAATAATGCGTTCATTGGAACTTGAGAATGCACGTAGGGGAATGGGAATTTGTCCCCCTTATCAAAGAGCTACGTAAATATTGTGAAAAATGTCAAGTTTATTTCAGATATGTCTGTCAGTTGTCTGTGGGTTTAGGAAACGCATGATTTTAATCGCATAAGAATCTGCACTTTTTGTTCATCATACAAAGCTCTTTGTGTTGAGACATATATCCGGTCTGAAGCCAATGACAATTACCTGCCATCGGAATCACACAAGGACCAAACCCATTTGAAATCGCTTTCAGGAAATGCGAAAAACGCAAAAAATTCGAACCCATTCTGAATGTTTTTTTATCGGACAAATCATTCGGAGGAGTGTGCTTGTGTAAAAAACACAACCTCCATTTTTTTTTGAGCGTACAATTGTTTCGGACGAAAATCTGGACTTCACCTTTACTCTGGAGATCTGAGACTGCTTTTTGTACCCTTGTACCAAAAAACCGTACCTCAAATGAACTTGTAGTGAAATCACCCAAAGATGAACTTCCATTCCATTTAACATGTACAAGTTGTTCCAAAATGTCATGGCATCACGGTGTGGTACATTCCATAGGCGGCTAAAGTGATGATGAAAGAACACTGCTATAATCCAATCCGAAAGGACGGAAAATTTCAAAAGCATGCCTGGAGTTTGGCAAATCCCAAGACTCAAGGTGTAAAGGAGAACGACTTCTAAGTTGAACAACCACAATCTTGTTGCTGTTATGCTTCTGTGCAGTACATGACTGATGACAGATGTGAGAGCAGACAGGAACAAATATATAATGGATGCAATTATAAGTGCATTGGCCTCTTCACACAATCTTGTGCATCCATAATCTGGTCCCAGGATGTTCAACATTACTATACTTCTTTTGATAGGTAGCAATGCTTGTGTCCTGAACAATGGCGGGTGCTCCCAAATCTGCATCCCCACCTCTGAAAACACTCGGACTTGTGCATGTACCACCGGATACAATTTGCGTCCAGACCGGTTGACTTGCGAAGGTACATTTTTCTTGGAGGTGAATGTCCTTGACTGCTAAAGAACTAATTTTTGCAAATCTTTGATAGGTTTGCAGTCTTTTCTGATTTACTCCAGCAATGAAGGTATAAAAGGACATTCTCTTGAGCCCAATGACAACTCGGAGGTTCTTGCAGCGTTATCTGGTTCTCTTTTGGCCGTGGGTTTGGACTACCATGCTGGTAAGTGCACTTCTTTGTTCATTTTTGGTTATTTTTGTAAACGTCTTGTTGTACAAAATTAAAAAGTAGCATTGAAATTAATTCCTTGTCAAGTTGATGATACCTTTCTGTTTCATTTCAAAAACTGAAATCTAAGCAAAGCTGCAAAAAACTTAAATTCGGATAAAAAAAAAATCTTGATTTTCTTATTTTAAGAGAATGATATAGTTTAGACTTGGTGGATATATATTATACGCCCCTGCATGTCTACTGATAAATCCAAATATGCACAAACCGAATAAAAAACATTTTAAGACAGAATTTCTTGTTTTAAGATCGCATATTGTTAGCAACTAAAATTAAGCACAAGCATTCTTGATTTAAGACACATATTCTTGTTTTAATGCAGAAATCATCCTATAGTTTTAAGACAATTTGCCTTGTTTTAAGATCAATTGTGACTAGTTACACGTTCTGTGGTCTTTTACTTTCTATGATTAAACTTGAAAACACTTGTTTTGAGAGGTTTTTTGTCTGTTTTAAGATCCATTAGCATTTGTTGTTGTTTTTTACTTGATCTTAGAACGTTTTTTTTTTTTTATTAGATTTGTTCCAAGAGAGTGTGTTTTTTTTTTGTTAGTTTTTTTTTTTGCACCATTGGAGCTTAAACATGCTCTTCATGCTAGTCTGGGTAGTTCAGTATCCTCTCACAGTCCAAAAGCTTGCATGCCGTGGCTTTAAAATGCGTACGACAGAGATGCATTTGTGGGCTGGGGATGTGTTTGAGGTGTTGTGTTGGATTTTGATTTGGATGGCTTGGCGCAGAACCCAAATGCTAGTAGTCATCGGTAAAAAAAAAAAGTGTCTTTATTGTTTAAAAAAAGATAAACAACAAACCAAAAGTCACACATTATTGGGTTACTAATTATTTTTCATCATTTTGTTTTTCTTATTTTGTCTCTTGGTTGAGGAGACTTTTAAAGTGAGAGAACTTGCACAATTGGTGGCTGACCAAATGCCTTTTTCCCCATTGCACGTGTCATCTTTCAAAAATTCTCCAGCAGACACCCAACAGTGCACCATACATGGACACTTCAGACATGCACCAGTTATGCAAGAATTTCTTTCCAATGCTTTCCATTTCTGTCCATTTTCAACACTATAGAAGTTTGTGGAAAGAAACTGGGCTGATTTTTAGCTTAAAATCTCTCTTCGATGGCTGACATCACAGAGACTACCTTCAAAGTTTACCTTCATTTGCCAAGAAAACTGTCAATGGAGAACGCAAGAAGAAAAAAGCTCTATCTTCATATGAGGAAACATAAGTTTAAACATGCTACATAAACAAAATCTGAAGCCTATTGCAGATAACCATTAGTTATTAGTTGAAATTTCATTAGAGGCTTTCTTAAATTGTGTCAAATCTGAGTTATAGAAGTAAATCATGTAATAAAAAGCGGATACTTTTTGTAAAATGACATTAATGTGGGCCGTCGATGTAGTGGCAACCAACGTAATTAGGCATTGCCGTGCAAATTCTACAGCAATGGAACACCCTGTCAACATGAGAAAAGTATTCATTTGCAGGGTATCTGCCACAATTCAGACAGATTCATGTTTAAAGTAGAGTAATTGGGCAGCTCTCTCTGCGCTGACCAATACTAGACAAATCACAGATCTGCATTTGCATGAAAGAGCAAATATTGGCTTTGTGTTGGGTGTCTATGTGGGGTTTTTTTTATTGTGAGATGAGCTGAAGGCTGATCGTATGCTGTTATGACAGATGGAAGATAATCGAAACAGATTAGCTGGACAGATGAGGCGATGCTTCATAATGGTTTGAATGGGCGTCCATTGGAGATTTTGTCAAAAGCAATAGAGTGTATATTTTTGAGGAGTTGTTGGTGCATGAAGCTTTGGATATGTTTGTGGCCAAGTGGCTAATTTTCATAAAAATGATGTAAATGAAGCGGACCATAGGAGCCAGAACAATCAATCACAAATACACTGTGCCTTTTAGTCTTCATTGTTTGCAATGAAGCAAATGGTTAAAAAAATCTTGAACAGTTGGTACAGAGCAATTTGGCGGTTCACGAGATGAGTTTCTCAACTCTACACTGACTTATTATTTTTTTTGCTTAGATTCCAATTTGGAATAAGGGATAATATCAGACTCAATTAATCGGTCATTATCTAATTGCAACTACATACATTTTTTTAAGGAAATGACACGTTGTACTGGACAGACGTGGGCTCTAGCAAAATCTCTAGATCAAGTCGAGATCAGACCTGGAGAGAGGACATTGTCACAAGTGGCCTTGGACGGGTTGAAGGACTTGCTGTAGATTGGATTGCTGGTGGGTTTCTCTTTTTTTAGATTTTAAATATTCATTGAGTAGCCTTGATCTTGCCAGGCTTATTGTTTCTCTGTTGGTTCAGGGTCTTTGTTGCTTTGCATCCAAAGGTAATATTTACTGGGCGGACCATGGCTTGAATCTAATTGAGGTTGTGCGTTTGAATGGTACGTATCGTGCTGTGGTGATATCCGATGGACTTGACCAACCCAGAGCCATCGCAGTACATCCCATGAAAGGGTAAGCAATTAGCTTGATGTACTTTATTTTTTCTAGTAGCCGATGCTTTATCTAAGTTTCACAAAGTGTTTATATGAATGACCTATGGTCATCTGAGGAAACTTACTGCAGCATGTATAATTAGCAACTCCAAGCTCGTTAACTCTTTTCGTTTTAGGTATTTTAATTGGAGAAGGCAATTGTAATCTTGACCTAATGTTGTCATCGAGTTATCTCATTATCTTGTGTTTTGCGCTGTAAATGTGGAATATTAGAAACATGCTTTAACATGATTCAGTTCCCTTTTGACATATGGCTACATCTATGTTACTTCAGATTCATTTATTTATGCTTTGCACCTTTTAACCCCAACCGTCATTAAAATATCCCACCCAGCTAATCAAGTTGGCTCAAAACTTCATGAAGTACCTCTACTCCTACTTAGCAAACAGTGACCCATTTGGAAGAAAGTTAGCCTCACAAAGGAAAGGGCCTTGGACAATGGAAATGTAGAAAATCTGATCCTAATTTGTATTTCTGAAACTCCCAGCAGGAGTTGAAACAACATAAACGGAAAGAAACTGCAAGGTGTATTAAGTTAAACTGGTATTCACTGTAAACTAAGATGAATATTACAGTCCAGTTGGGGCAGGGGTCACCTCCCAAGAAAGCAAACTTAATCAAGTTTTCCTTTGAATTCATGCAGCTTTCTGTTCTGGACAGAGTGGGGCCAGAGGCCTACCATCTCCAGGTCACGTCTTGATGGATCGCTGCAATCTGTGCTTGTTAGCACTGGACTATCAAGGCCTAACAGCCTCTCTATAGACTTCCAGGTTTGCCTGTCTTTCGTTGCAAAAGTGCTTGTGCTGCAGGCCGCAGCCCATGTTGATTTCGTGGCAAAGCTTCATTCTTAACACAACATATCTCTGAAGTTTGTTTTCCAACTTCATTGTAGGAAAGTAAATTATACTGGTGCGATGCCCGCAGTAACAAGATCGAAAGAATTGACCTTGAGCGGGGTGAACAGAGGGAGATTGTGTTCTCATCCAGTGGGGTGGATATGTTTTCAATAGCAGTCTTCGGAGCTTACCTCTTCTGGTCTGACAGGTAATTTATTTTTCCATAAATGATACAGTCTCCAAGAATGGCCTAAGAAAGCAGATTGTTAAGCAGATTCGTCCCAGTTTCCTTGCAAGGTCACAATGTTAGCATAAAAAGACACATATGATTATTTCAACATCTCCCGGGGTTCAATATCATTCCAAGGATAGGTTGCTTCACCTTCTGTTACACCAGCTGTGTATTATTTTAATGAGTTCTTTGCATTTTGATTAGTCAGGAGCCAGATATAAGAAAAAACAGTAATATTTGTTCTTGTGATGCTAGAGCCTACGCCAATGGATCCATCCGCCGTGTTTCCAAAAAAGATGCCACAGATGTAGTGACCATCGGGAGCGGCCTGGGCATCAGCCTGAAAGATGTGAAGGTCTTTAACAAGGATCGGGAGAAAGGTTGAGGTTTCACTTAATGCCACTTTCCTGTTTTTTGGTCATTACTCAAGTTTGCACAATTACAGGATAATTCCTTATAAAGAAATCGTGTCCACTCCTACCTTTTCAGTCAAATTGCTCTTGAGTTTTGCTGAAACACACCGTCTATTAAACACTAGATATTGACATGTGTGTATTTCTCTCTTTCCGCCAAAAATAAAAGGCTACATTTTAGTTTTGATGACTTCCTGTTTAAACATCAAACTTACCTCGTTATATAGATAACAAAATGGCCATTTCCACCTCTGTATTCTGTCCGATGCTTACCAGACATAACTTGCAAATGTGCTTTTTATAAATGTGGCAATACAGAAATGGCTGTGGGCAAAGGCAACAACTTGATTAACGTCCGGCAAATGCAATTTAGCCTATTTTTTATGCAAATCAATAATTTGCCTGACCACACATTCGGGACTGAGGATGCACAATTCTGCTCCTACTTATTCCTCTTTGGTACTCCAGTGACTCTGTGGTATTCGGTATTCATTGAAGTTACTCTCCTCCACCACCATCCTTGGGCCAGCTTATCACCATCCTTGTCCACAGGCTTCTTTTGCAACTCTGATTGCAGAGGGGTCAGAGATTCCAGGCAATGCTAAATGACCCGTGGAGAGTACCACCTCTTTTGCTTGTCTTTTGGGGCTGCCCTATAAACCACCCTCCAATATCCCCATCGCAAACCTTCGGTACCTCATCCCATCCTCTATGGTATTGCTAATTCCAGCTGCACTGCTTCTAGGCTCTGCCACCTCTATGATCTAAACTTTGGGAATTTTGAGTTATGCCCAAGACACCTGCATTCTCCACCACTTTTTGGGGATACCTGTGAGAAATACATGGGTGTAATATAAATGTGAACATTTAGGAAATTGTATTAAACATGCAAATGGTCAATGAGTAGGGTCTGGGGGTTTATGAGGGTATCGATGGTGGAAGCTTTCTGACAACCTATTTGATCCAATGGAATGGCCCATGTTTTAATTTTGGGACTGCTGAGGATGCACATTTCAGCTCCTCTGTATTCCTCTTTTGCATTGGACTCTGTGAGATTCAGGGTTCATCCTACGGTCAGTGTGCCAAATGCTGGTAGACTCACTTGGTTCTGTTACTCTCCTCCATCTCCATCCTTGGCCTGGCTTATCTCTTGTCCTGATTGAAATGTTCTGTCCACAGGGTTCTTTTGCAACTCTGATTGCAGAGGGGGCAGGGGTTCCAGGCAATGCTAAATATCCAGGGCTTCACCCAAATATCACATTGCACTGGTTAATAAGGATTTAAACCAGTTTAGGTGAAGAGTTGCCCTGCAGAAGCAGGATTGGGCACTTATGGTGTGTGACAGACATGCTCAACAGATCAATTAGGTATGGTATCAGTTCCAGTAAAGGTCTGAGGGAAGTTTCATCATAGAATATTCAGGCAATGGCTGTGAGGGTTATACGTCTGCTTGAATTTCTGAAAATCTAACAGGTGTTTGGATATCAAAACAGTCTCAATCCCATCAATAGGTGAAAGCAGTTGTTCAGATTCCATACAATTTTGTCTGAATGTCTTTCTCCCACAGGCACGAACGCTTGCAGCAAAGCAAATGGAGGATGCCAGCAGCTTTGTTTTTATTTGGGAAATGACCAGAAGACGTGCGCGTGTGCCCATGGATTTCCTGCACAGGATGGACTCAGTTGCAGCAAGTACGAAGGTTACCTCCTGTACTCTGAAAGGACTGTCTTGAGGAGTGTTCATCTATCAGATGAAAGTAACCACAACTCACCCATCAAGGCATACGAAAACTCTGCTTATTTTAAAAACGTCATCGCTTTGGCTTTTAATCATCGCCAGAAAACCGATGGAACCAACCGGATTTTCTTTAGCGATGTTCATTATGGGAATATACAAGTCATCAATGACGACTGGACCGGGCGACGCATCGTTGCAGAAAGTAAGTAACTGTGGTTAATTACTCTTGAGCTGTTTACTTGCTTGGGCTTAATGAATAAACCCATAGGCTTCAGATGTCTTTAAAGTTCAAGTTTCTGAAGTTACATTGAAAGCATTTGTTTTGGAAACTGATCTTTTCAGCCATGTTTTTGATGATCTTTCCAGAGACCCGTGTTGCTATCATAATACGTTTATTTGCAATGCAGCTCTTATTTGTCAGACCAATTAGCTAGCGAAATGTAAATAAATTATCCATACAGGGTACAGCCAATTACTCTGATAAGAGAGCAGCACAGTAGCCGTCATTGAAATTCATACCTCATGTGATTTATCAGGCCCTAACCTTGTCAACATTAACACACGTCTCATTTAATCAGTATGCCATTAACCTGCAGAGCTGTCAGTTCACAGCTGCCTCGCTGAACGATAGCTTGCCTGAGAGGAATTGTGTTATTTGTCAAACGAGGCCATGGCTGGCGCTGGGATTGTTACATCTGACCCTAGACGCAAAGCTTTATCCTTTGTCATGGATTTATGTTGATATATTGCAGACGTGTATGTCAGCATTCGTGTGATAAACAGCTCAACTGTACAGACTCTTGTTGCTGACAGAGCTGAGGGAACGAAAGTAAGCTTCTTAGTTGAAGGGGTGCTTTCATATACTAAGAGATCTTTTTTGATTAGCTTTAACGCTGAGTTCAAATTGCAGGCTGTTGACTAGAACACTTGAGTATTAGATATTCCATTTGAAAAGCTGTATAGAATGTCAGCTCTACCATTTCTAAAGCTTTTACTGTAGTACTTTTTTGTTATTGTTATCTAGAACTCGGCTTTTTGGGGAAAATGGTGAATTTAATGAAATTGTGCACATTTCCATTTTTCATTTTCTCGTTTTGAACGCACTTCTTTGCATCTTTATAGAAAGAATCATTGACTGTCAAAATCCAAAATTTAAGAATATTTTAAATGAGCATTTTTTAGTTATTTCATCCCAAATTTGGCTTTTTTGGGAGGAAAAACGCATTTAGGAAAATTGTGTGTTGCAGTATTTTTGGGCTTTTTTGGGAATTTCTTTTCTGAATGCACTAAAAACTCTATATATAGAATTCTAGAAAGTATAATCACTGAATCCAAAATGTAAGAGTATTTTAAATGAACATTTTTTTAGTTATTTCACCTCATTTTTGGGAAAAATGTCACATTTAGTGAAATTGAATGCTGGGAACAATTTCAGATTCTATTTTTGTTCTTTGGATATTTTCAATTATTCTTCATAGAATTATAGTAAGTATTATTGATCACCAGAATTCAAAATGTAAGAATATTTTACATTAGTATTATTGAGTTATTCCATCCTGAACTTGGCTTTTTGGGAGAAAATAACGTTTTTAATGTGTGCTGGGGACTTTTTTGAATGCGTCAAAGTCTTTATACCATTATTGTAAACATTATTGACTATCAGAATCCAAAATTTAAGAATATTTTATCGTAGCGTTTTTGAGATATTCCATCCTGAACTTGCGTTTTTTTATGGGGCACGTTAGTACATTTCCGTGAACTTGTAAAACAGTAAACAAAAGCACAGAATTTGTTCAGCAAATATAGGTATCCACTCTGTGTTAAAATTAAAATTTATTTAGATATCTATTTCTTCTGAGCCTTCAGCTGACCTTTTTGGTATAAATTTAACTTGGACGTGTTTCTGTGGATCGTATCTGACAGCCGGAACTGTGTGTTTCTTCTACAGGAAATCTGACATGTTCTCAAATGTGGTTAAGACCAAAAAGTTGCTCATTTCTAGAAATTATGGAGTTTTTTGCATTTTTAACAGTCCTTTCATTTTAACAGCTTTTATTGACCACATTTCAGTCAGCTTGAACTTTCAAAGACAGAGAGATTGCACTTAACCTTTCACGCTTTTCATGTCTGTTACTGTCAAAGCTGCCATATACAAGCACCCTGTCTGAATGCTGCAGAGCCTCAGAGTTGGTACAACCCTAAATTATAACATGTCGTGCCTTAAAGCTGTTTACAACTTAAAGGTTAGACTTCAAAAAAATATTGTACTTTTTTGAAAATAATTTGAAATCAATTCATTTGTGAACACTGGATGTGATACTGTGAAAAGGCAAAGCTTTTGTAACAAGTGGAACATTATTGTTTTTTAACAATAATGACACAATGCAAACATTATCCATTGTCCTGATTTATGTCCTAGCCAAGCCAACCTTTTCAACAGACCTTTTAGCTACAAAGCTAAAAGTTTAAATACTATGAATACACTTAAAATCAGATCAAGTGCTGTAAAATAGATACCTTTGACGTTGACTTGTACAATACCATAATGAGTGACATAAACCAACCCCTTTTCCTGTACAATTTTCATGAGCAGAGGTAAGGATTTACAAATTAGTTGCTATGGAGGGGTCTGTGACGTAATATAATTTCCCCCATGCAAAATAAACCAACCCCAATGTCTCTATGATTTTCCAACGCTGGGATATAGACACGGCAAATTGGTTGCTAAGGTAAACAATCTGGTTGCTATGGTGGGATCAGTTACAAAATCAGTTTTCCATTGCAACATGAGTAAAATGAACTCATAATATGAAGAAAAGTCAAATGGTTGCTATGGTAAACATTATTGTTGCTATGGTGGGGTCAGTAGCATAATATACAGTTCCCTATATCACTATTAGTTAGTTAAAGCAACCCCCATGCCATATCATTTTTTCAAAACTGTGATAGAGTTCTGCAAATGTGGTTGCTAGAGTAAACAGTTTGGTTGCTAGGGAACTGTCAGAATTTGTAATAGTAATAAAAACAATACCAACAATAAAAAACAAAGGGGTTAAAAAGCACCATGTGTAAAGCACCTTGCTGGATTACGATTGGGTGGTAATCAAAATTGTGATATTTTTCAATTTTTTTTTTTTACAAAACTGTGCAGGTTTACAATAAACGTTTTAAATAAAACTATATTGGCCACACTTTTTCATTTTTTACCGAATTGTCTAATTGGATTCACTAATTTATGCTAAGCTAGGCTAAAAGTGCTAGGCTTCAGATCTGGAAAATAGTAAAACATAACTCATCACCTGGAGATTGAAAGCGGAGTGTTCCTTTAACACCTTTTGTAATTCAAGCTGAGTTTTAATGCAAGGCTACATCTAGGCAAGTCTCAAAAGGCACCCAGCCCTTGATTAAAATGCATTAATGAGAGGAAAATCAATGGCAGGTCAGAGGTGAAAGAGAATTTCGCGAGAGCATAGTTCAGCAGACAGCAAGTGTGAACTATGCCTGAAGAGTTCGATGGCACATGATGAGCCGTTGTGACAGGTCTACCATTGCTGCTCCTCCACTGGGGAAATCTGTCTTTGTTAACCAGAGGATTGTGATGGATTGCAGACAGGACCTTATCATTTAACGCGCACAATATGTATGGTACAGAAGAGGTTTCCATGGCAACACTCTGTGCCCTTGTGTAACTCCCATCAGAGCACAAACTCGAAATGTCATGTCACCTTAACTCTTATGTCTCATATTTTCATCTAGAGGGCTGTAATCCTAATTGTGCTATGTTACATTTCATTTCTAGGCATACGTTCTTTTCAGATTACAAGTTTATTTTTGTTTGATTTGCTTGATTTCAAACTGTTCTACTTACAGAATCAACTTGTGATAAAAATCAGGAAAATGCTAAAGAGAAAGGTTCTAGACTCATGTATGAATCGTACATTTCCCTCACGATAGTATCGCGTCTGCCATATTTGTAGTGTGACGCCACCGTTGCCATGGTTACACATTATGACTCCTACCAACAGAAACTAAAATAACCAAATTATTTTTGGGTTTTGTTATTCTGTTTTATTAGTAGTGATTGTTTATTGTTCAACAATTCAAATGCATCTCCTGGTGGAAACTAAGAATACAAACAAAATGGCCCCTGCGCCCGATGTGACGACACCTCCTCCCGGTCTATATTTTGCGGATGTTTTAGGATTCTTGTCAGATGTATGATCAACCAATTTTAGCAAACATCTGCTAATGATCATCAATGACACACATTGGTTGACACCCAGTCATGAACTGAAACAGAAACAGCTGTGTAGGAGGGTTAAAACCATGATCATGGCACAATTGAACACAGCAACAAGATACAAGGTAGTCTCTACCAGACAAAGATTTCAAAGAGGACTGGGGTTTCAAGATGTGCTGTTCTCACCCATCTACTCTTTGGAAGTGGTCTACATGGAGGAGTTGCAGTCGAAATCACTTCCTCCGACATGTGAACATGGCCAAACTGTAGCCAAAAGGCAATGTGGGCAAAAACGAAGCATGGTGGAGGTTGCTTGAATATTTGGGGCTGCATTTCGACAGAGTTTATACACTATAGGATCAAGGGGGTATAAGATTGTCCCCAAAGAAGAACATGAAGTACTGAATGTGATGTCCCCACAGAGCCGCGATCTCAGCATCATCAAATGTGTCTGGGAATACATGAGGAGATGTGAGAAAGCTACATCCACAGATCTATGGTTAGTTCTCCAAGATGTTTGGATCCAGCCGAGGTCAACGGTTCAATCGGTGCAAGTGTGGCTGTTTCGAAGGCAGAGTGGTTATACCAATTATTTACTTGATTTAGATTCTCTTTTGTTCTTTCTCTTCATTTTGTTCATTGATGATGATAAATAGCTTGACGTGACTTTTATTCTCATTTCAATATATGTAAAATGCAACAGAATTTCATTTTATTGGCTCGGTAGTTTTAAATAAGAAGTGCATAAGAAGAATATTAAATTAATAAGATAGTATCAAAGTTAACCCTTTGAGGTCTCTGCATCCCCCCCCCCCCCCCATATTGTTTAATTTCGCCTTCAAGTATAATGTGCTGGTTTCAAAAAAGATTATCAGTTTTGAAATTTTGGAGGGGATAACCCTCTGGCATAGAAGATCTGTCATAAGGGCTCTGTTATTTTCTAAATTCTTGCACAAAACTAAGCACAATGGAACAAAAAGTGATTGGAACAGTGTATAAGATTTAGGAGAGTTTCACTTGAAACAATTTTCATATTGTTTTGACCTTGTTTTGTTTTTTTGGGGGGATTTTTATCATTTTAAATTTGTTTCGACACTTTAGATTTTTGTTACAAAACATAAAAACTATTATGTTCTGTCAATTTTTTATTACGCTGTCAATTTTTGATATTTTTGTAGTAAAAAAGGACAAAATTTGCTACTCAAAATTGTTGTGGAATTATTGTGTCGTAACGAAAAAATATTTGGAAAAAAAGGAAGCTTGGGTTGTTCAAATAATGAGGAAGCCCCAAGCATTGCAACAAAAAACTAAGTTTTAACGATCATTTATTAGACAATGTTGTAAAATAGTAAAAAGACCCCAGACATCTAAGGGTTAATCAAATGATCAACACTTTTATTAATTTCCACATTAATGTAATTTATTTTTAACTATCATCGGAATTGTGTAGAACTATAGAACTATTCATGTAGTTTTGATCGCAGGCAGACACAACCCATTGAATTTCCCTTGATTTCTTCTGAAAATGTAACTGTAGAGAGTTAAACAGCCTGCTGAGGCCATTTGCCTTGACTTGAAGTGTTTGTGACGGTTTTTCAGAATGATGGATTGCATACTCCACACACAGTTTGAAAGAAACTTTGTTCTGATCTGTTGTGGAGGTCCACGCTCTTGGGGAGAAAGCTGCATTATTACAGAATTCATTTCTCAGTGTCAATATGTTGATCATCTAAATCTGTAGCTTTTCTGGAAGGTAGATATTGTTTATTCAGTTAAACAGAAGATGTGCCGGTCAAGCTGATCACCAGCATTCATCGAGAAAGGTGTCAACTAATATTGACGTAGATTTCCGCAATCCCTTCATGACCTTTTCTGACATCTTCCTGTTGTTACATTGACCATCTGTCTGTTTCTCTTTTGTCTGTAAAAACCCTTAGAGACAGAGCCCCTCCATCCGCTTTTCTGGCCTTCGTGTCCACTTCAGTGCTTTTTCAGACAGCTGTGATTTGTTCAAAGGCTTGAAAAGATACTGACAATGGTTAAAGTGGAGGTCATAATTCTCAAGTGCTGCAGTCTTGACGTGGTGCCTTTGTGTTGTTCTTCTATAGATGTGGGTTCTGTTGAGGGTCTGGCGTATCATCGCGGATGGGATGTGCTGTATTGGACGAGCTCCACCACAGCTACAGTCACCCGTCACCATGTGAACCAGAACCAACCAAACGCCTTTCACAGAGACGTGATAGTCCATCTTTCCGAGGACGACCACCCGCACGTTCTCACTCTGGACGAGTGTCAGAAGTAAGTTCATTAACCCTTTGTTATTTGAGTATTATCATTTTACGTACATCAATTCATCCCTCACATCTCAGATCTGTAGAATATGTGTGGATTTGTCAAGGCTGAAGTGCTAAAACTGCAATAAACAAAAAATTCCAATATTTTGCACAAAAATCGTGTAATTTTTAATGTAACTGTAATTTTTTTACAGTGGACTCACAAACACCATTTTCTAAAAAAGTGAAGGGTTTTAAAGGGCACATAAACACTTTCTCATTTGTTTGATGTGAAAATAATCAATACAGACTATAAAGTTCACAGCGCCACCGTGTGCATTGGGGTATTTCTCTTCATTTGGACTATTAAAGCAATAATCAACCACAAAAAACACAGATCTTTTTTTTCTCCATGTTTTTTTTATTCTATCTCCCAAAATGTAGAAAAAAATATGCTTTTAAAACACAGAAAAGTTATTTTGAGTGTGTACATTGCTTAGCTTTTGAGGCATAAATGAAATTTATGCTCATTGTAATGGTCCATACTATCATCCCCACTAGGATCATACTAGGATCACCACCCCACGTTCTCACGAAATTAGATTGACTGTAATTACATTTTGTTACCATTACCTGAAAACTAATGCACAATAGGGGCGTTGCTTGCACAATATCTTTCAAATGTAGATGGTTTTAACAGGCACAAACACTTTGTCACTTCTTTTGCAGTGAAAATAGTTAATAAAATACTATAAAGTTGCTAGTCACTTTCCTTAGAACCAATAGTAGTTTTGTATCTTCACTTTTTGGAGTATTATATTTGCCATACATCAGTACAACAATTACATCTTGGATCCGATGAAATTTGAATGCTAAAATACTAGCACTTGAAAAAAAAGTGCTAAAACTGCAATAATCCACAAAAAATACCAATGTTTTTTTTTTCTACATATTTTGTAAATGCTAACTCCAAATATTCCTCAAGTTTTTTATATATAAACTGTAATAGAAAATTGGTCCTCAACCAAGTACTAAGACTTTGAAAGCAAAAAGTTTGAGAAGATTTAACAGAAAATGTGGCTTTATTTAACTTAAACAAGTAGAAAGTCTAAAGGAGAAACAAAGGGAAGCGAAGGGGGAGAGAATGGGGGAGTGGAGAGGAGTTGTTCAGAGAGAAAATCCTCTCGCAGAGAAAGAGAAGAAGCTTTTTAGAGCTTTCTGTTTGTGATGTATTTCCTGGGCTGTGTGACTCAAAGATCAATTAAAAAAACACTTTTCTTTTACAAAATTAAGACACAAATGAAAAATGTGCACATCGTTATGATGTTATCTGAAAATCTCACACACAAAAGTGGTTTCACTGGCACTACTTTCTTAAAATGTGAATGGTTTTAACAGTCGCATAAACATTTTTTCCTTAGAATATAATAAATAGTAAATTTCAGAGCGCCACCATATGCATTGGGGTTGTTCTTCTCATTAACCCTTTGTTATGTGCCCTAGAACCAAGTTTTTAGAGCATAGTTTTGCATTTAAACTTGCTGTGGAGGCTTGCATATGAAGAAATCTAGTATACGACAAAACTTTATTATTTTTCTTTAAGTTCCAAAAGTGGTAAGTTCAAAGATTTTCAAAGGTTTGCGGATAATGTTTGGTTTGCAGTAATTGATGTTTATGCATAAATTCAATATGATCAAAAATCAATACTTTCATTTTGTTTGTTTCATTTTTTGCAAAATTTTCACAGATTTTCTGCACACCCACTCATTAAAGAGAAGAGCACTCCCGATTGTGCAACTCCTTCAGTTTTACCATTGTTGTATCGGATGTGGTTGCAGTATTTGTGGCATTGAAAAAATGCTATGCAAATAAGATTTAAATCGGGGAGGCATGCTCACTCTTTGTTCACTGCCATTAAAAAAACTTTAATTTAAATGCCTAAAAACAATTATTATTATTATTTCACGTGTATGAACCTTGAAGTTTTGCCCGTATAGCGTTTAAGAAAGTACTTCAACTCTCTCTTCAAAATAACTCTACAGCAGTGTTTTGAAGGCTGTCTCTTCAAAGGTCAATTAAGGGAGGGATCCTTTCGTTTTCTGCCGAGTAATTAGATGCCAGACCTCATACAGTGCATTAATTTTACATCAATGAGTTATGAGCTCCATAAAGATTCAGACTTAAAAACAGCATTCTCTATGCAAACAGCAAATCTCCCATTAATCTCCAGGCATATAATGCTTCTGGAAGGTATTCACAACACTCTCGTCTCACAAGTCACAGCCTTGAGGAAAAATGATTGAAATTCGTTTTTTCCTCACATACCCTCACACAATACACGAAAGGGATGAAATGAATTTTGTGAAAGAAAAAAAGAGGAAATCACATCGTAAATGCTTTAACAGCCTTTGCTCAGGACTCCGTTGATGCCCCTTTGGCTGCTATGCAACTGCTCCAAGGTTTAATGGACAGACAACCATTTCCAGAATTGTTTCAAGAAGGTGCTTTGACAAGTCCATGCACCAGATTGTCCTGAAAGCACATTTTGATTGTGTGCTTTAAGTCATTGTCCTGCTGAAAGATTAACATTCTTTGCAACTTTTTCCCAGTTCTGGAATCCTCTCTAATCGGACCTGAGAATTCTGTTCAGCTGCCATACTTCAGAAAGGCCTCCATGTACCTTTTACTTTTTTTGTGACTTCCATGTGTAAAGGCATGATTGGTGGAGAGCTACTGTTCCCATTAATTAGCCCTTTTTTCCAGAATTGTTAACAGTTTGCACTTTAATAGGTCTCCCAAAAATGGAATGGTTATAGTGCGTGCTGCAAAAAAATAATTGCCCACTGAAAAGCTAAAGCACCTGAGGTGCGAGCCCTTTGATTGCTGCTTGAAGCTTTAAATGTATATTTTTTATTGACTAAATTCAATAGGTAATGCAGTGTTAGCTAAAATGGCTAAAGGTAAACATACTTTTATGATTTTAGCTGCATTTTAGTTACATTTTACCCAAAAACTCCAAACTCAGCGAGAATGTTTCTCATGTAAATTCTCAATGGTTTAAAGTCCCGTTAGCTTTCTTGTAATCGAGCTGTTCTCAAAAGCAATTTTCGCACCCTGTCAGCACTCGGTTGGACTTTAGCAATCATCACGTTAGCCTGTTACTGCAATAAGTGGCTGCAGCTGTCAGCAAGAAGTCCCAGCTATTCAAAATCTGCCAAATATCACACGTTGACGCTAGCGGCCAACACTGCGAGGTGCCGTCACACGCCAGGCTAGCACACTCCTCTCAGAACAAGGACATGTGCTTCGTCCTTCGAAGGATTTGTCTTTTTTCTGTCACATTTGGTGGTGCCAAGAGGATGTAGCTGTTTTTATTATAATTGCAGATGAGTGCATTTTAATTGGGCTTTTAGCATAGTGCTAGCATCTGATGTGAGCTCACTGAGCTATTCTGTGACGCAAACGTGGATGAAATGTATCGACTAATGTTTCAGTGAAGTGAGAGACATTGGGAGCGAATGTATTCATTTTAAACGTACATTAGCATGCTAAGTGTGTATTTAATCGGCTATCCTTAGTACTTCATGCTACTCAGTGGAATTATGCATAAAGTATAAAATTGTGCATTAAAATTTAATTTTATTGAGCAACAGAACAGAATTCTGTGAATGCAACTGCAATTCTTTTAGGTTCTAAACATCTGAGATCTTCTGTGGATGCAATCTTTCTCACACAATGATGCACTTCCTGTTCTTCTTTACACTGAAGATAGTTCCTTATGACCTTTGCTATACGTTTGGGGTGATTGTCCTGCTGCAGAATACATTTGAGCATCTGCATGTTTTCTCAGCATTGAGAACCGCTTGCTTGTGGCATTAAATGTTGGCGCGTGACTGTTTATAAAGTTTGTTTTTTTTTAATCCGAGAATCATTTGCAACGTGGGTCATAAGCGTTTAACACAAATGATAGAGTAAAAGGGTCAAAATCAAGCAGTGACGCCTGTACACTTTGAGCGCGGTGTTCCGTCCTCTGTTGTTTACTTCCCTTTTTTTCTCGAGGTACAACTGTATTGTTGACCAGAGCGATCAGTGTGGTGTAAATGAGGATGAAATCTGCAGATGATTGCAACAATGGATCAGTTTTTCCTCTTGGTCCGAACCAAATTAAACAAACTCAGGTTGTGAAAGCACCCTCCAACTGTCCACGCGTATATACAAACTGTTCTCTCACAGCCTTTAATTTGGGGTAAAAAACAAATATTTTAAGACAATTATTACAAGTAAGCGGTACATTCATGCAGATTTAAACATACGAGCATGACAATGGTCAAACCCGAGCACATTTTACATGACCTGCTTCTCAAAAGTGGTAGCTCCTTTACAAAACACTCCATTTCAGTCACGAAATAGCCTTTAAAAACACACTCAAACCTTGAATACAACACTGTTTAGAGCTTTTTCCACCAATGTACCTGAAATCAGAGTCCGGAAAGAATCTTTTATTTAGTTTTGAAAGCTTTTCACATCCGATTACATATTTTAAAATGGTTTATTGAGTGTTACAGGGATGTTTAAGCAAAATGTCTATCAAAAGGCTAACCGCTAACAGCTTTTTTTCTGTTTTCCCAGCCTGATGTTTTGGTCAAACTGGAACGAGCTGAGGCCGAGCATCATGCGGTCGACTTTAAGCGGCAGAAACGTCCGGGTCATTGTTAGCGAAGACGTCCTGACTCCTAATGGCCTCACCATTGACCACAAAGCCGAAAAGCTGTATTTTTCGGATGGCAGTCTCGGCCACATTGAGAGGTGTGATTACGACGGCTCCCATAGATACGTAAGTACAGAAGCTGTTTGTGTGAAAGATGCATGCTAGTGCATTAGCTGGAGCTCACACTCAGGCTTAAGAGCGCTAGAAGCTTCTTGTTTGGCTGAGGTGAGATATTGGAGAAGGATGTAAAGAACGTTCGATGCTCTTCACTGTGTCCAGGTCGCTAGCTGCTCATTGATCTGAGATCTTATTAACTACGGCTTTGTTTGTGATTATTTTAAAAATTGGACTAAAACAATTAAATAAACACAAAGATACGTTTCTGAGCCATTAGTTGACTAAAAACGATTAAATGATTATTCTTCATTTTCCTGCATAGTACCAACATTTTCATTTGCGTTTTTTTGCGTTCATCGTGTTTTTTATGTGTATTTGATTACAAAACATATGTATGCAATACTTTTGATATTTGGCGTGAAAAAAAAACTCAGGGGAAAAACATTTTATCCATATCACCAGGGCTTTATTCAAATTAGGCTATGAAATCATCCAATAACTTTTAGTGTTTTTTAGACCTGCCACTGGTGACTTTTTTTTCCTCATTGACCACAGGGATGTAAATATGCATATTGTACTAGAAAAATATTTAAAATCCTATTTTTGGTTGATCTTTGAGACAGGAAATACATCACAAACAGGAAATACATCTCAAACCGAAAGTGACGTACCCCTTTTATAGAAGAGCATAGGGAGATTCTCTCTCTGTCTTCTCCTCTCCCCCCCACACTCTCTCCCCTCTCCTCCCCCACCTTTTTCAGGGCCTCCGTGCTTTTAACGGTATCATGTCTACATGTTTAAGTTAAATAAAGCTGTGTTGAATCGTCTTAAACTCTGGCTTCAAAGTCTTCTTACCTGGTTTAGAAGAAATATACATTTACAACATTTTTAAAATAAGTTTTAAACATATAAAGAGTTATTTTTTAATATCGTTTTTTCTTGTGTCTAACCGTCTTGTGATTCTACAACACAACATTTTTTTTTTATCAAAGAATTAGCAAATACGCACAAAATAGCTTCATGATTATAGAACCAGGAAATCTGCAAATTCAGTTATTTACCAAATATGTGCTTTTTTACACTAAACTAATTAAATCTCTGAAATAATTTGAGTAACAGGATAGTATTTTCAAGATAGTATCACAAAATCATGAAATATATGAAGAGTACTTACCTTTGGTCTTCTAAAGATCCAAATGATGCAACTTCCTGCTGAGTTTTTCAGACGGCAGAAGGGTTAGGGTGACAGAAATGGGTAAAAAGCTGGGAACTAAAATGTTCTTTTTTTAAAAGTTAAGATATAAGATACGCATGAGAGACTGGAGACAAGCAATAAATGCTGTTTTCATTGTTTTATGTAGATTTTCTCAATATTTTAAATTTAAAGCTTAAATTTGCATAAAGAATAATATCTAGTACACTTTGCTTTGTAATAAAATGTTTTTGTGAAGCATTTTTTATGATTACTTATACATCTAAAGTCCCAGGGACAGAAATGGTACCGAATTCGGTGGAAATGGATCATTGACAAATTTTATTTGGTGCTTATGACCAAATGTTCTGGAAGTTTAACTTTGAGTCAGAAAAATCTTTGATTCTTGACCGACAATCGCAATTTACATCAATGTTCCAGTTAGCTTTTACAAATATGCTTGTACTCTGAACCTCAGTGCCCAAATGTTTTACCCAATAGTTCAGAATAAATTCAATCTTAAGCGAGAACGCCTACCACTAGCTGCCAGCGAAAGCCCCGACATCAAGATCATGCTTCATCTTTCATCCTGATCCTCTGCCTTTAGAATGCTGAGGAACACTTGGGAATAAAGACGCCTCGGCCCGGGCGAGTGTGAGAACACGTGTTTGACATGTTGTCAACGAGGATTAAAGTGCGAGTCACACGCGCCGAGCCGCCGATTATTACTGAGAGACTCTGGCATTCAAGCGGACGGCTCTTCAGAGACATCTGTGTCTGCGTGTGCCACCGAAGAGCAGTTCACACAGCTCTTCAGAACAGATGTGTGCTGCTCTCGCAGCTTGTGGAAATAAATAGTTGAAAATTCTACTTTGAAAGTGTAGGGAAATATACGAAGCCACTTGTTTCGATATTATTATATGTAACATATGCGCTATATTCAATATACAAGCATAACTAAAACTAGTTGAGAAAATTATAGAGGTATTTTGATTACGGAAATAGTAAAAGCTCCTCTATCGCCTGGAGATGAACCAAACTGTAAAGTGTACAATTCTTTGATTCCAAAAACACGGTTCATTTCTGCTTGTTTTTATGCCGCGTACAAAGGTTGTTTTATAATTTGGTAAAAAAGTAGATACTATATTATTTACTTTTGTCATTGGCCTTGTGTCCAAAATAAGGAAGTGTTGCCGATCAGGATCCAAAGTTTCTTGTCAAAACATTTTCCCAAAATATGTGTAAAAATAACATTTGCCACCAAAAATTATCCAATTTGGTGAAACAGAGAAAAAGTTACGGCTCGAAATCACCCTGAAGTGCCATCCCCAACAACACACAAGGGTTATCTTTGTGAACTGATCGTTTCTCCATGTGGAAAGCCAGCAATATATTTATATGTGTGAAATAAATTGTGATTCTAGAAAGTTTTAGTCCTTGATACTGAAATGATTTAAAAATAAATGCCTCTCACCAAAAGTGTGCTTCCTTAAAATTGTAGGTCATAGTAAAATCAGGCCCTGGAACGTTCTTCGGCTTGGCAATTTACCAAGACTTCATCTTCTGGTCTGACTGGACTCAGCGGGCAGTGATCCGCTCTGATAAGTACACAGGAGCCAATAGGAAAGTGCTCCGTGCAGACATCCCTCATCAGCCAATGGGAATCATCGCCGTTTCCAATGACACCGACAGCTGTATGTATTCCACTCTATCCCCAACACAACTCGGTTATTTAATATCGAAATCAAAGCAAATGTTCAAGGCTGATTTGAAGCTGAAAAGGATTATTTTTAAAGCTTTGAATCAAAGAAAGTTGCGATACGCAGATTTTCTGTTTGAAGCGGCGCTTGCTTATTTTAGTACCGAGGGGTTGTTTGTATTGTTCACACGGTGTCTGCATGAGATGCTTACTCTGTGATGACAGCAAACACAAAGCAAAGTCACAGATGTGTCAGGAGGCTGTGGGAGCTGGAATATTTAATGCTTTTTTTGATGCAGTGAAGCTAGAACTAAATCAACATATTGTGACACAAGGGTCGGATGAGATGAACGCAATCGACTGCTGACTCCACATATTGTGGGAGCACCCTGGGTTTGCATCTGCAGGGTTTGATGAATACAGAGATGCACCAGCTAATGAGGGATGGAAAGTGAATTAAACAGTGACTGAAAAAACGTTGTTCTTTTGGCGATTTACTGACCCTTTGTTACAAATCGCTCGTTGTTTTTCCCGTTGATTCTCCAGCGTCTGCATAAACGTAAGAGTTTTGCACATTGACCATTGATCCTGACACACTGCTGCTGAAACGTTCATCCGTGAGAACATCAGAGCAGCTTCTATCTTTGCAGCTCTGGAACACCTTCTTGTGTGACAGACGTCTCTGCTCAGAATCAATTGATTCAAGGAAATCGGTGGCCTTCTTAATCGGTTTCTGCAAACCTCCACAACAAGCCATCAACCAACAACCAGAACTAAACCATAAAACTATGGCAATTGGGAATGTTTCTGTACGTTTATACATTTACAAGATGTTTTCTACGCAAAGTGTCTTTCATTTAAAGTAATGGATGCATTTTTCGAGTTCTTGCTTTTCCTGGGAACCGAACACATGACCATGGATTGGAAGCGAGATCTCAAGAAAGTTATTTTTAAAAACTCGTCTTTTTTTGGTGGATTGTGACACGAGAAAGGTCTGCACACATGAAAAAAGAAGAGATAGAGCTGTGTGGAGAATGTTTTTGAACTATATTTGGATTATTTTCCAACTATTTTAATTGTCACTCTTGTGTGTTTGAGAAGCTTTTTAGGGAAAAACGCACCTGGAGCTCACTAAAATGCTTCAAAATGTCAAACTTGCATAAAGCACACATGATACATTACAATTGTTTAGTTCCTTTAATTTTGATTCCAAATCAGTATCTCGGAAAATGTACTTTAGACCAAAACAAAGAAGGGATTTTTAGAAATGTTGGCCAGCTGAAACGCATGAGCAGCACTCAAATTAAAGATGGGGTTCCTTTTGCATGAATTACTGCAGCAATGCCCGCGTGGCTTGGAGTTGATCAGTCTGTGGCGCTGCTCGGGTGTTATGAGGTTGTCAATCATCATATTGACCGTCTGACTCAAAGAATTGCATAAAAACTGATTAAAAACACAGATAATGGGTTTATGTAGTCCCAACCCCCTCAAAGATACTTTTATTCTCAAAAGATCTTGATGTAGTTTTTTGTGAAGCCTCCTTCACAGATTGGGGACCATCTGCTATTGCTCATATTCCATCACGTACAAATTCCTTTGTAATCTCACGCCAACAGAACTCTCCCATTGAGGCGCCCAAGCTATTTAAAGCTCTTTCTCATAATGGGCAAAGCCTCTATGGATTGAAACCCATGGTGAAAGAGACCGGCCCAATGCACTCTTCTAAATCTTCACCATTTGTGCGAGGGAATACACTCGGCCCAAGGCTCCAAATTCTGGCAGCCTTCTTTGTGTAGATAGGCCATGGTTCAGAGTCCTACACTCCGTGCCAACATCTGTGCCAAGCACAGTTCAAACTCCCGCCTGCTGAGGAGCTCGCCCCTTTGACTGGCACGGCAAGTGTGCCCTTCAAGCCATGAGCATGTGGGAGTTTGTACGCTGCAACAATGGAGTGGGTTGTATTTTAGGACAATCGTCTTTTAAGGATCAGATTTGTATCATTCCTCCATTGTTTGATTGACCAGAAAGCCCCGCCCCTCGGCAACTAAGACTCAAACCAATTGTGAGAACTCTGTTTTTCAACGGAAGATAGTGGGACTCCTCTTTAGAAATCTACAGATTCGTTAAAAATGGGGCTGAAATGGGCAACCGAGAGAGACAAACTGTTCAAAGTGCAACGGACCAAATGTACATGATTTCTACTGCCAACGCCCTGGAGATCAGGTTTTATGGATAAAAATAACAACAAAACAAAATCAAGAGTTGCTATGTTGGTCACATTAAGTCGTCCCACATAAGAAAAGATTTTCACCTCAACTCTGAGAGACGAAATCACGTTTCACACATGAATTTAAAAATTAATCCATTACAAGCCTCACAATCAGTATTTGGGCACCTACAAACAACCAAGATTTCTGCCTTTCTTTTAGACTCCTCTGTTCCTGTATTACTGATACCGTGGGTATAAAACACACATATGAATGACCTGAGAGGCCAAGGACTCAATTCCTTCAGTGCCGGACTCCAAAAGAGCTTGCATAGAATTTTCTGTGGAGACAAAATATAACATTTTGGTAAAAACTCAACTTTCCGCGGTTGGGCAGGAAAGACACCATAAAAAACATACCTTTTGTGAAGTATGGGGGTGGAAACCTCATGTTTTGGGGCTGATTTTCTGCAAAGGCACCAGGACGACTAATTTGTGTAAAGGAAAGTATGACTGGGGCCATGTGTCACGATATTTCCAAAACCATCTTCCGTCAGCAAGGGCATTGAAGATGAAACATGACTGGCTCTTTGAGCATAACAATGATCCCAAACACACCACCAAGTCACTTCGTAAGAAGCACTTCAAAGTCCTGGAGGTGACTACCATTATCCAGACCTTTAATTGAAAGTCTGTGTTGACTATTCCGAAACCTGTGAAAACTTCTTGGTGGTTTTGACCTCTGTTAAGACTGACAAAGGGTATACAACAAATTACTGTGGAAAAATTGAGTCAATGACCAAATTTTTCAACTATAATCATTGTCCCCGCCCCTCCCCCCTCCATCCCCCATTTAGTTGCGGTGTATTTTTACATGCGAGAATTTTAACGGAATTGAAAGCGTGTGATGTTTTTATTTGACTAGTACTTAACTGTGAGTGTCCTGTTTTGGACGGGGCCTAGGAATTGCTCTTCTACATAGAGTTAAATCAACACTACTGCAGTATGAACACTGCCCTGGTGTTAAATGTGTGAGTTTAATTGCACCCCGCTCAGTTTTAAAACAGAATGAGGTGTTGAATCTGAAGCTAGATGTTGGCTCTAACTGAGTTCTGAGTTAAAATTCCTCTTTCTTTAAGTACTGTAGAGAACCAGGAGCTGGTAAAAACATAAATAGTTCAATACAACGTGTAAAGCCAGGCAGAGTTTTGGAAAATTGGTAAAGTTTCTAAATGTTTCCAGGTGAATCATCCCCCTGCAGCATCAATAATGGGGGATGCCAGGACCTCTGCCTTTTGACTCCTCTTGGAGTGGTAAACTGTACTTGCCGTGGGGAGCGGATACTGCTGGATGATAACAGATGTGTATGTAAGTCCTGTTCCTTTTCTCTAAATTTTGAACAGTTCTCCAAATTTTCGAGCATGTGCTTTTAATGTGTGCAATGTGGCTAAGTCTGCTGCTGCGGATGCTATCTGTACATGCTGGCGCATCGCAAGTAATCGACTAAACCAACTGTGAAGCATTTGTTGGCTGACTGCCTGTGGATTAATGTTGCATTCGGATCGGTGGGATGCTACGTCTGGAGGCAGAGGGCTGAGAAAATGACATTTTAGTAAATAGCAGAAGAAATACGTACATGAGCTGAAAGTTTTCACATTTATCTGATCAGTTTTTGAACCTCATTTTGATTGAGAAAAAAAATTTCGAAGCCTAATCTTATCACTCTATTGTTCCGATAAATAAAGTCCCTAAAACACACTCAATAACTTACAAGCAAAATCATTTGTGCAAGAATAAAGTTGTTTTCGTTTAGCATTACAGACCCCGCCCGCTTCAATCGCCAGCGTCATAGTCATGCCATGTGTAAGGGTTGAATTTGAGAGATTTCAAATCCATTTTTTTGGGATTAGAATATACCAATTACCAGTAAATAAAAAACAATCTGATACTGGTTACAGCTATTTTCCTACAGTAGTTAGCTTCGTTATTGTGTTGGTTTTTAAAATCAGGAGCATCCAACTTTACCAAAGCATCCAAACTGGTCTGATTCAAGTTGCTATATCTTTTCAGACTGGTACCACTAAAGGAATTCTGACTTTACATGGGGTGAAAATTTGGTGGAACTCAAAGTTCAACGCACACTTTTGACAGTCATCAGGCTTTGCAAGAACACACCAAGCACTGTGCAAAAGTATTTGAGCCCCATGCTCTAGAAGGAGTTATATAATTACCATTGATTCATAATGAAAGTAATGGGAAAAGGCAACAAATCGTACATAGAGAAGTGGTGGAAACTGATGGAAAAAGTGTAGATATTGAAACACCCACATCCCCCAATGGTTGCACCGCCCCTGAAGGAAAGTTACTTGATGTTCTGATTATAAACCCTATAAACAATTTTTTTGTTGCCTGATCTTTTGTGACCTCTCTCCAATTGATTTGATAAACCTTTCAAAAATATTTAACACCAAAATATTCACCAAGAATTATTGATTTTTAAATGGTTAATTTGACTAGATTAACAAAGTGCATCCACAATATCAGTGTTCCATCTTGTAAAATGATTGTCACGTAAGGTCCTGGAAGATTAGATGCACAGAAGGTCCTGAAAGAGTGAAAAATACACCCAGGAATAGATGAATCGATTCCTCTGAACTGGTTTTTGACCAAAAAAAAAAAGTTGCATTGCTGTGCCAGTGCCTTCAAATGGCCCAAGTGGTTTCAAAAGCAAGCGGTGGTGACTTGAATTCTCTACAGTCTACTGCTCAGAAAAAGTCTTCTTTTTTATCTGATGGAATGGAGTGTTCCTCCTTCTAATGTTTATGCATCACTGTCACATCAAAGCCTTTCCTCTCACTTTCTAGCCATGAACTCCTCCTGTAACATCCACTCGGAGTTCCAGTGTGGAAACGGCGAGTGCATCGATTACCAGCTGACATGTGACGGCGTGGCTCACTGTAAAGACCGCTCAGATGAGAAGCTGCAGTACTGCGGTAAGAAGCAAATCAGCGTTGAAGCCCCCAGGTCTCATCTCTGAAGTGGAAAGAGGAAGCTGTGGAAGCCCTTCCTGTTCTCTTGCGACTCGGCTAATGAGAAGAGAGCAATGCAGCTGGTAAAAAACAAGTGATGAGAGAAGGAGAGTGACGGGCTGATTGGAGCTCAGTTTCTCCCTCCCTTGAAGTTGCTTCTGCCATCATTCTATTAGTCCGTATTGTTATTGTTCCGCCTAAACCATCTAGTTTTACTTCTAGAACTCTAATGTTTGTTCTAGTTTTCCGTGGCTAAACCCACTCCTTTATTGTTCCAGAGAGCAGAGCCTGCAGACATGGCTTTAAGCCGTGCTACAACCAGCGCTGTGTGTCCAACCATCGCTTCTGCAATGGCTTCGACGACTGCGGAGACAACTCAGATGAGGTTTTCTGTAAAAGTGAGTTCCGCACCATTGAAACACTTCAGAAGTTTGATACTGGTCAGTCGAGACCATGCCTCGGCAGAAATGTATTCCGTCACTCGATGCTACTTTCATTTGCTGGAATGTCGAAATAACACCATTAAACTTTCATACAGGAACCCATTTATAATGCAATCACTGCGCTTCAATGACAGCATCTCTGTAGTGAGATTAGATTTACATTTTTTTCTTGAAAATCGAAGGCGATCATAATTACGTCACAATCCATTTTTTCCGGTAAATCATGATGTCCTTAGCACTTCGATTGATGGCGCCTTGAAGCAAAGGTAATTGTTTATGTAAAGACATGTGAAGACATCAGATTCAATAGAAGGAGATACGGAGGAGTCGGTCCCTAAAAAAAAGCTATGTCTGAAAAACGGAAGAGGTTTGTTTTTTTGCAAACAACCGTTGTTTGTAAAGGTTGCAATGATAAGATTCACACGATGGACGACAAAACAACAAACCTTTTTAACCACCTCTCGAGAAAGGATCCGAAAGAGAATGCGGAGAGTCAGGTTTTAAAAAGACCTCAGGCGAGTACATTATCGATACGAGGCTCAAACAAGCAACTCTTTCAAAAGAAGCATCTCCGTATGAAAGAACGAGCAAGCGCTGGAAAGGGCTTGACATGGAACCCTTGATATTTCACCTGGCCAAAGACATGATTCCCAAAAAGGCTGCTCAAAGTTATAGATCCACGATACGAAATACCCACTCGCGAATATTTTTCGCCATTCCACAGCTTTATTCAGAGTGCAGAGCAAGATTCAAAGCTTTGAATGGCGTCAATTACTCGGTTAGATTGTAGCGCTGTAATTTCTTAAAACCAATTTGAGAAAGAAACGTGATAAAATTCTGATTTCCCCTAAAAAAAATTGTGATAAAATTGTGCTTACAACTAATTTCAGTGTTTATTTCAAGTTGTAAGGAACTGCTATTTTCTTTCTTTGTGTTGTATTGAAGGTCATCTACTAATAGTGATGTCAGAGGTTTGAATGAAAATGGTAATGCTATGAGACTTTTTTTGAGATTGTCTTGACTTCAACGGTTGATTTTAATGTTCAAGTGGAAATGATCTGATAAGAGATGAAATGGTGGCCAGTGTACATCATTAAGCATTAGAAGAATGAACTTTTCTTACAGAACTGAGAACTTTGTTAAAGCTGAGTAACCAATAAAAGGCAACACATTAGGAGCATTACTTTCTAGACACTTTGTTGTGATCTGTTACACCCGCCTAGGGATTGCAGGCATGGCAATTTAAACATGTGGCTTAAAATCTTGATTATATAGAGAGAAATATGCAATTCCCCAAATCAATATTTATTATATCAAAGGGAAACAACCGCCAAATAACAATAACGCTCAGTTTAGATGTTAGGCGTGACAAATCCTTTGTTATTTCTTTGCAAGTGCGATACCAGAATGATAAAATATCAAAAAATGCAAACGAACGAAACATGCATATCTACAAAGATAGAGATATTTACATTTATATTTTTTGCAGATGGTATTTATCCAAAGTGACTTACTGTTCGGGAGTAAACATAAACAGGTCGGATTTGTCATAATTTACATTAATTTACATTATCATTATTGTTACAACTATCTAAAATGGTTTCAAAATACAAAAAGCAAAGTCGAGTAACAAATGATTTTATCAACAATATGCATTAAGCACAAACAACGAGGGAGATTTTCACATATCACAGAACCAACCGCCATTTACCAAAACAAACAAACCGTTATACAATAAGAAACTACTAGCTTGCTTTGCCAAACGGCAAGGGCATCATTTCCATGTGGGGTAGGGGGTTTATGACACCTTTGCCCATATGTGATCTGTATCAGATATTTCCATTTTGACCCAACTCAGGCTTTTATATGTGGTTCAAAATGTTTTATTTTATTTTTCACAGTGTGACCTCAGCATTTATCCACCTTTACCTGCCCAGACGCTGCAGCTATAGCTCTGCCGGAGGCCTTAAGGTTCTTGCTCTATTGAACGCTTTCGGTTGAAACAAACTTCAGTAAAAGCTCACTGGAACTGCATTGTAGGAAAATGTAGAAAATGTATTATATTTAGGAACTGAAACAGAATTCAACCCGCGTTTCACACCACGGAGCTGGACAAGACCGACACATATTAATTATAATGTCAAACAAAGTGTAAGTGCTGCCTCATCTACACCCAGGCACAAAAGTGTCTCTCAACTGTTTTGACAACCTTAACAAAGTTACAAATGGCATCCAACCGTAAATGACTCCCTGGACTTTGCAGACATGGCTTCCCACAATGAAGAATCACTATACATTACGATCATCTCTATTAAAAATCAATGGAGAACCATTTTTCTCATGATTTCAGACTCATCCTGCTTGTCTTCTGAGCGTCGATGTGCAGACGGCTCCTGTATCCCAGCATCATCCTGGTGTAATCAGATCGTCGACTGCACTGATGCATCAGACGAGAAAAGCTGCAGTAAGGTTACGCGTGTGAAGGCGCTTGACAGTTCTTCACTCTGCTGTTTGTAAGGCGCTTCACGTTTGAGACACTGCTCTCATTGTCCTCTCGCTGTGCCTCCAGATAACACAGACTGCATGGAATACTACAGGCTGGGAGCCCGCGCCAGCAACAGCGCTCCCTTTCTAAGCTGTAATTCCACCTCGCTGTGTGTTCATCCCTCCTGGATCTGTGACGGTGCCAATGACTGTGGGGATTATGCCGATGAAACTCATTGTCACGGTAGAAACACATTTGAATTCTAGCACACGATCAGCCTTTGTTTTGTTTGTTCGTGCCTCAGAATGGAAAGCAGTGTTGGGAATAAAAAAAAGAGTTTAATGTTTCCATTATGTCTCAAATTACTGATGCCTCTCATTAACGTGTCAAGGATGTAAAAAGTTGTGGCAAGTTTACCACATAGACAATAATATGCAATATTATACTACAAGTCCAAAATACCACTAAAAAGGTAATCCAGTGCTATTGTTAGCCAGCTTTGATAAAATAACAAGAAAATAAATGAAGATCCACTAGAAACTTACAAGTAAATTAACCAGTAACTGAACTACAATAATACAATTATACAGGAGAGCACATGTGTAAAATCTATGTGTTTTCAGAATTGAAAGGCATTAAACTTACAAAACAAAATTGCAATGTGCTTGAATAAATAAAAGCCATGTGCTCATAAAACTGAAAGGCTGTGTGCTCACGAAACAGAATAGCCATGTGCTCACAATACAGAATAGCCATGTGCATGCACAAATGAAAGCCATGTGCTCACAAAACAGAATAGCCACGTGCTTACACAATTGAAAGCCATGTGCTCACAAAACAGAAAATCCATGTGCTCAGAAAAATGAATAGACATTTGCTAGCACAAATTAAACCCATGTTCTCACAAAACAGAATAGCCATGTGCTCACACAACCGAAAGTCATGTACTCACACAAACGAAAGCCATGAGCTCACAAAATAATAGCCATGTGCTCCCAAAACTGAGTAGCCATCTGCTCGCACAAACGAGAGCCATGTGCTCACAAAATCTAATAGCCATGTGCTTGCACAAATGAAAGCCATGTGCTCATGAAAGAGAATAGCCATGTGCTCGCACAATCTAAAGCTATGTGCTCAGAAAACCGAATAGCCATGTGCTCGCACAAATGAAAGCCATGTACTCACAAAATAGAATCTTTTAAATTCCCACAAATTTATGAAATTTCTTTTCACATGCAGGTCTGCACTGAACAGCAATTAGCTCTCATCTCACTTATATGCATATAATGCAGATTATACATGTGTAAAGTGACAATAAAGGCATTCTATTCTATTCTTAGCCAGATTAGTGCCTGGATAAAACCTACACAGGCATTGGAAGGATGTTTATACTGTAAATGTTGAGAACTGTCTGTATTGTAAGAAAAATTTCAACACAAAGTCTTCTTGACACTTTGTTAAACCTATAGTAAAACAAACCCTCCTTGTCTCAGTCTTGGCATTTTTTTCAGCTTCCTCAATCCATTTCTGTGAAGATGGCCATTTTGCTTGTCCGAGTGGAAACTGTATCTCCAGTGTCTGGTTGTGTGATGGACAAAAAGATTGTGAGGATGGGGCGGATGAATTTCAGTGTGGTGAGTGACGTTTTAGACAATATGGCATCCCAGAAAATATTGGTCAGACCAAACAAATCAGGTTTTTGAGAAGCGTGTTCTTGAAAACTTTACGTTAACATTTTTGGAAAAACTTTTACATTTGCGCAATTTGTGATTTATCAAAAAATAATTTACATTCCGAGGCAATGTGAAACTGTGCTAACGTATCCCCAAAAACTGTGGGCAGGGAAATCAAGGAATTGTACAATTCCAGTGGAATCGGTCGGTCAGAATCATAACAGGTTCTCTATTCTCATCTGTAATGTATAATTACACTGAGATTCACACTCTGAAAAACTTCACAGACTGCAGAGCTGTGATGTCGGAAGTTCTGGAAAGTTCTGCTCTCCTGCTGTGTCCAATCATACCTCACACACTTTATCTCAGTCCATCACAGGGATCCTTTAGCTTCTGCTTCAAAGTGTCTTGCTCAGAAGAGGAGCTCTTTTCTGAAACAGTATCCAGAGAAACCGTGTGCTCCCATAGTCACTGACCCAAAATCTGAAGAAATTGCGATTTGTTTCCATGCCCTTGATCTCGACCTGTTCACTGTTGTGTTTCACCTTCCCTCTTAAATTCCTCTCATCTCAATTCCTTTTAGCGACGTCTGGGGAAGAGGCATGATGACTGGAATTATGAGAACTGATTATTTCATTAATAAAGTATCTTGAAAGCATGGTATTTGAGGCTCTCAAAGGCACTTTTGGGCGATTTCTAGAGTGCTGCAGCTCTGCAGGGCTTGGGAAAATAAATAAGTATTAAATAAATTACTCTTGACACGAGGATCAGAATATCACCAGTGGGGTTTTACTGAGAGCTTTCCAAGACTATAAACTACGTTAAAAACAAACTCTGCCCACACCTCAGAGACAACAGCTTACAGTCCTGCCTCAAAACTTCAAACAGCCCCAGTTTGAAAATACATTGTGCAGAGGTTCAGGAGCAAAAGTTTTTTTTCTTAATATGGTATCGATTTATCGATTAAATAAAAACAATATTAATCGCAAAAAAAGTCTATCAATCAACTTGTAATTTTAGCACATTGTTGTCTGTGTTCCTCCCACAGTAATGCTTTTGCTACGCCTCCTGCTTTAATGCTGATAAATTCATTTAACTGGTGATAAATTCACAAATATATTAAATTAATTCATTAGTGCTGTAATCCAAAAACAACCTTTGGTTCCAGGCATCCGAAATCACACTGTAGAGTCTAGTGTTCTCACAGTTCCGGGTCAGACAGTACGTCCGGCTGCGTAGAGAAGACCAGAACTAGCGATTAATCTGATTGGTCAGTGGGCGGTGCTAGGAACTATGGGTGGTGCTATGCCTATCGAGCCGTTTTTAGCTCCAAAAAAGGAATAGGCTCACACAAACATGCATGAAAGATTCAGAAAACAACTGTATGCATTTTTTAAATGAGGAAACAGCACTAAAAGATGCTGGGAATCAATGATCCAAAACGAGTTCTCTTTCTGAAAGATCAAACATTTTCAATATTTGGCTTTAGTTTAAATCTGTTACTGTCTGCTTTATAATGTGCAAGCTTTTTGATGTTTAACTGAATATTACATATAATCTACGGTTGAGGAACCAATAAACATTGTTTATTTTAAAAGTAAGTAGGCTTTTATTGTCATTTTAACCATATACAGTGCGACGAAACAATGTTTCCCCAGGACCAAGGTGCTACATCAAAACAACACAATAAACATTACAGCACAGAATTTTCATTAAATTACCATTACGCTAAGCTATCAAAATGCACTTGTTTAATAAAGGGATACAATGATTTATTCTCTTTATTTGATTTTTTATATATATATTTTTTAAAAATAGCAACCTTTTTTTGCACATCATAAAACTTTTACATAATTAGTTTTTGTACTAGCATAGATTAGATTAGATCCTTTCATTATACAGACCACAAATCAGTGCCATCTAGTGGTGAAAAGAAGGAATAACCCTTGAAAGTACAAAAGCTGTGATATGGCTTGTGTTTTTCAAAATTGTGGCACAAAACAAAGCACAATGGCACAAAAAGTGCTTAAAACAGTGTACATGGTTTTGGAAAGATTTGCCTGTTTTATTTTATAATATTTTCACATTGTTTTGACTTGCTTTTTGGGGTATTTATTCATTTTTGTTTTGTCTCAGCACTTTGATTTTTTTTTTTTTTTTTTATAAAACATGAAAACAGTTCGTTGTACAGTTTAAGGATTGTTTGGAAAATTATTTTGCAATGTAACAAAAAAGCTGGGATTGTAGAAAGAATTGCCACAAAAAAGATAATTTATTAAGGCAAATTTTAAAGTAATAAAAAAAAAACGCTCAAAAGGCCCCAGACATCTAAGGGTTAAAGGTTAATCCCAGTCAACATGGCTCTTCCCCAGCCGTCGCTAAAAGGAATGGAGATGAGAGGAATTTAAGTTGAGTTGAATTTACATAATATGGCGCCTTTAATTCAAAAGAACATAAGAACATGTTTTCTCCATGAAAAATTCAGCTTTTGAGTTCCTTTGAAAGAGTATTTTTTAAATTTACGTTTACAAATCATCCGAATTTTTAGCTCAGTGAAGTTTTTCTTTGCCATGTATAATTCATACAAGTTATAGTGATTGACAAAATATGAAGGAAACTAATTTCAATAGTTAGCTTAATCAGAACTGTCATGTTTGAAAACCAATATGTTCCTGAGCTTGCCCTCTCCGTCCTGGCTTTTTGGGATCCCACAAAATCGATGGCAAACGCAAGCAAACTGCTGACGGGGCATACTCGCCTGCAGCTTACGTAGCTTACGTTTCCAGGCAAGAGGACGATTACTCTAAAAGTGCTGGCAGGCAGGATCTCCTTCCAAAGGTGAATCTTTAATCCCAACAAGGGTGAAAAGGGCTTTTAGAGGTATGTGGCTTTCACTGTTTCTTCTCGGATGGATTCACAGCGGTTTTATTTTATATTTCTTATCCAATTTAAGATATTAAATATTCGACTTGTTTTTATCACAACAATTGTATTCGTCTTGAAAGAGCCTCTTCCTAACGTAAAATATTCATGTTATAAAGAGTCTCTTTTGAAAGTGGGATGAAATTGTTGTGTTAAAATCCGTGTAATGTGTTCAACTAAACAACATTAAAATACATGGAAGGATTTCACAGGGGATTTTAGTTTTAAAACGTTTGCCTGTAGACCAAAAATGTGAAATATGTTTTTTTTTCTCCAACGGTGGAAACCATATGTTTTAAAAATTTCTAAATTTTGTGCTCATAAGATTACGCACACTGGCAAACTTTCTGCTTTCTTGCCCATTTTTCAGAAAATATGAACGATGGCACAAAAACATGTTTCCACTCATACTTAGTGGTTGGGTGAAGCCATTTTTGCGCATGTTTTCCACCATTTTGTGCATATTATTAGTCAAAAATCACCAGAGTTTGTAAACTTTTGATCAAGGTCGTTTGGAAAGTTGCCCAACCATTAACTATGATTAGTAAAAAAAAGTTTGTGATATCGTTTCTGAAAGTCTTAGCATATAAATCATAAACCTATGAGCACCACTCTTAACTTTGCCAATCTCCAAACCGAGGTGACGGGACAACTGCACTTTGTAAAAGGGACAATTGCAACATAACTCCAAATCTTAGCTTAGGACCTCATCTGCCAGGGTTGGGAAAATCAAACTGTATTCCAGCATGACAATGACATACGTGGATCAAAAAGAAGCACAACACGACCCTGGAGTAGATTTGCCAGGACTTTGATACCCATCAGCCTCCAAAATGCAAAGAGGAATCCTTCCTGCTGCCAGCTACAGAAACTTGCAATGTTTATGAAAGAGACATAAAATTACAGTTTGTTGTTAATCTGTAAAAATAATCATATATTTAAACTTAAATTCTGATCATTTCTTTGGAGTTTATTATCGTGGCAGGTTCAGTCACTGTACTAATCTGTCAAATTGAATCTTTGTCTCCAGATTCCTCATGTCTTTGGAATCAATTCGCCTGCTCCAAGAACAAATGCATCGCCAAACAATGGATCTGTGATGGCGAGAGCGACTGCGATGATGGACTGGACGAAAGCCAGGAAATTTGTGGTAAAACTGAAGCTTGAATTTGAATTTAGGCCACGCGGTGAACCGTTTGCTCTGAGAGGAAGGTCATAAATCAACATGAGGAAAAATTGGCCAGCGGTTTCATCATGGATGTGAATTGCTGGTCATGCTGTGGTGCTAATAAATGGGCTCTGGAAAAAAATCGTATGGGTCAATTTGCAAGAGACGTTCGCGAAACAGGGCTTTGATTGCGCTCAGGTCATCAAGTAATCATTTTATTTTCATTTGTCCTTTGATCCGATACTTAACTCATGTGCTTAAATATCGGATCAGCCTTCAGTTTTGCTGCCTCTGTACAATTTTAAGTGTTATTGGTTGAACAGAATTTATTTGAATTGTTCAATGTAACAAGATAAAGAAAAACGTTGATCAGCCAAAAACGAGTTCTAAACACTTTCTAAATAATATGCAAGCTTTTTTGATGTTTAACTGAATATTATTTATTATTTAAACTGGATACATATAATCGACGGTTGAGGAACCAAAAAACGTTATTTAAAAAAAAAAGGAATACAATAACTTATTCTCTTTATTTGATTTTTTTATATATATTTTTAAAATGTAGCAACTTTTTTTTGCACATCATAAAACTTTTGCAAATTTTGTTTTTTGTACAAGCATAGACCATCCTTTCATTATACAGACCACAATTCACTGCCATCTAGTGATGAAAAGAAGGAATAACCCTTGGAAGTACAAGAGCTGTGATATGGCTTGTGTTCACAAAGCACAATGGCACTAAAAAAGTGCTTGGAACAGTGTACAGGGTTTAAGATTTTCACATTGTTTTGACTTGCTTTTTGGGGGGATTTATTCATTTTTATTTTGTTTCAACACTTAGATTTTTGTTATAAAACATGAAAACAGTTCATTGTCAATTTTTGAGATTTATGCAGTGACAAAATAAAAAAGTTTGCTACTCAAATTTTGTACAGTTTAAGGATGGTTTGGATAATTATTTTGCAATGTAACAAAAAAGCTGGGATTGTAGAAAAAAATTATACCAAGAATTGCCACAAAAAAGATATTTTATTAAAGCAAATTTTAAAGTAATAAAGAAAACGCTCAAAAGGGCCAGAGATCTAACAGTGAAGGTGCTTATAATCCCTTTTTGTGTCAATATTGTTTTATGATTGTTAATATATTTTTATTTTGTGTTTTGTTATTGTGTTTTTGCGTTTCACATTTTAATTTTCATTCCATTTTAAATTCATTTGTGTTTTGATGTTTGTCATTTGGTTTTGTAGTCGCATCCTGAGCCTCAGTTACTCAGTTAAATCTGAACTTGTTAAAAAGTTTTTTTTTTTATTGACTGACATTCATTGACTTTAACCAATCCCTGCATTATTTTCCAACAGCTTCAGCTTCCTGTGCTCCAGGGTTGTTCAGCTGCCCCGGATCATACGCTTGTGTTCCCAGAAACTGGTTATGCGACGGTGAGCGAGATTGTCCGGACGGCAGTGATGAGCTTGCTGTCGCTGGCTGTGGTAATTTCATATTTGATTTACCATAAATACATTTGTGTAGGAGGCTTAAAAGTTGGTGAGAAACAGCCAAACTCTGTTACCAAGGTGAGGTTGAGAAAGACCACTGCAAGATCGAGAACATCAATCTGCTTCAAGTTATAATGCTTCAATTATGTTACCTTTCAAAGTTGGAAACTGTCCAGCAGTGCCATCAGCTCAGAACTGGCAGAAACCAGTGGGACCCAGGTACATCTGGTTTCCAGAGAAGGTTGGCCAGAAACAATGACAAACAAATCAAGCATGCACAATAACAAGGAATCCAGAAAAAACTTCAGGAAAAAATGCTATACACTGCTCCGGTCTGAACAAATCAAAAGAGAGCAGAGGCAGAGAGCTGTACGATAACGGTAAAGCATGGTGACCGGTCCTTGAATGTTCGAGGCTGCTTTTCTGCAAATGTAGATATTTTGTGTTTCTAACGAGCATTACATGAGTTATGATACATAATTTCCAAGGTAAACCCAATTAAAATGTGAAAAAATGGACAATCGTCTTTCAGTTTCATTATACAGACCCCAAATCAATGCCATCTAGTGGTGGAAAGAAGGAATAACCCTTGAAAGTACAAGAGCTGTGATATGGCTTGTGTTTTTCAAAATTGAAGTACAAAACAAAGCACAAAGCTTTTGGGGGGATTTATTCATTTAAATTTTTTTCTCAACACTTTGACTTTGTTATAAAACAGGAAAACTGTTCATTGTCAATTTTTGAGATTTTTGCAGTGACAAAATATAAAGTTTGTGTAATTATTGTACAATGTAACTAAAAAAATGTAAAACAAACAAACAAAGAAGCTGGTATTTTTACCAAAAAATGATATCAGGAATTGCTACGAAAAAGGATTTAAAGATATTTTATTAGGGCAATGATGCTTATAGTCCTTTTTGTATCAATATTGTTTTATCGTTAATATATTTTTATTTTTGTGTTTCACATTCACATTTAATGTTCATTCTATTTTAAACTTTTTATTTTTTTACACCAAGGTTGTCATCTGGTTGTATTCTGTGTTCCTTTTACTTTATGTTTATTTAGTTTAATGTTTATTTTATGTGTATTGTGCTCTTTTTTTAAGTTTAATGTTTCATTATTTGCTGTGTCAGACTGCTTTCAAGCGCTGATTAAACTTTCCTCCTTTTCGTCACACAACCCCCGTAACCTGTTTGCTCTGGTCTTTAATAAGCTCCGAACAACACGTGCACAGAGAGCACGTTCCAGTGCCGCAATCAGAAGTGCATCCCCCGGCGTTTCGTGTGTGACCACGATGATGACTGCGGAGATGCTTCTGACGAGTCTCTAGAATGTGGTGAGCAGCATCTGTTCGAAATGACCTCCACTCTGTTTAACGGGGTGTAATTATCTTTAATTGAGCACTTTAGTGATTGGAACGCATCCCTGGCTCGTAAATTCTTCTATTTTTATCATTTGTGTCTTTGCAATCTTCCGTTCAGATCCATTCAAACTCTTTCCCACTTCCCCAGAGTACCGTTTATGTAAAGAGGAGGAGTTCCGCTGCACAGACGGGCGGTGTTTACTCAGCGCCCAATGGGAATGCGATGGCTTCCCTGACTGCCTGGACCAATCAGACGAGCTGCCACTCAATCCGAAGTGTTCTGCTGCAGGCGAGTCTCTCTCAAGTGTCACCACCCTGCTTGACTGACAGGTCCCAGGATTTATCTCATGGGGGTTTGTTAGAACACCTTCTGCAGTTATTACCCCTGGCGGTAGCATGTGAAATGGGCAGAAAAGGGGCAGAGGAATGCACTGCACCTCTGTTTAACAGGTGTTAGCTTCAGGGCAAACATATGCCAGTGATGTTAACAGGTGCCATTTGAGTTTCCCAGCCAGACTCATTACAGGAGACTCTCAGTGCATCAGATGTTTGTAGGTATAACTTGATGCCACCAATAAAACTAGACTTCTGTGAGCAACTATCTCGAAAACATGCAGAAAACAATTAAAAATAGCGATAATGAGCTTTCTGCAAAGTGTAAAATTGGCCAAACTGAAAAAAAGACAAACTAAAAAAAGCGCAATTATATTATATTATTCCTGTATTGTGCTGTCTGCACAGAAATTCAAATATGGAAGTCAAAAGTGTAGAATTAAATGAGATTTTTTAGAATTTGTAAAAGTGATTCCGTTCAAAAAGAGAAACTAATATCGTAAACATTCCTTCCGCACTGACTCCTTTTTTTTCAAGTGTTTATTTTGAGGATTATAACTGAAACGAATGAAAAGCCCAAAGTCAGTATCTCTCGAAATTAAAACATTGCTTGAGTCCAAAACAAAGAATTTTAGAAATGTTGGATATCAAAAAATACAGTGGACCAACACCAGCAAATGCACCCCAAGCCATCACTGACTGGACCTCAAGAAACATGGATTCAGGCCTCTCCTCTCTTGTTCGAGACTGAGGCCTTTTTCATCAGAGAACATAACTGTGGAGCACTCAACAGCAGCCCGCCGAGATGCTTCAGACACTGCCTCTTGTTCGAGAGTGGCCTAGGAATACGACGGCTGCACCCCATATCTTGCATACTTCTGCGCATGGTGGTTCTCGAAGCACTGGCAGTCCATCCTTAGTGAATCTCCCCCATAATTTTGAATGGTTTTTGTTTCACAATCCTCTCCAGATGGTTGTTATCTCTATTACTTGGAAACTTTGTTTGACCACACCCTTTACCTCTATATTCATGTTCTTGGACACAAAGCTTAGCCAGCCACTGACCTTTTGTGTCTTCCCCTCCTTGTGCAAGGTTGCATGGTGGTTCTTGAAGCAGTGGCAGTCCATCCTTTGTGAATCTCTCTCCTCCATAATTTTGAATGGGTTTTGTTTCACAATCCTCTCCAGATTGTTGTTATGCCTATTACTTGGAAACTTTGTTCGACCACACCCTTTACCTCTATATTCATGTTCTTGGACACAAATCTCAGCCAGCCACTGACCTTTTGTGTCTTCCCCTCCTTGCGCAAGGTGTCAGAGGTCGGCAACTTTCAAATCAGCAGATATCCACATGGTTTTGAAGTAGATCAGACCGTTAATGAGGCCTTTTTTGAGTAAATTAGCTCAGTGTGGCATTAGAAGACTTCAAAATGGAACTTTTAGCACAAAATTCCAATTATCTGAGATACTGAATTTGAGGGAACTAAAAATAATCCATGTTTAAGGATATTCTAATTATATGTTTAGACGTTTAATAGAACTTTTACTTACATACTGCACGTTGGCCCTTGGAATCACACGATCGCACAAAACGGGGGAGGGTAAGAGGTACTAAGGGGGAGAAATGATCACATCTGTGTGCCGTAGCTCTTTAAGTCCCTACTAACCAAGCCTCCAAACCCAACTAAATCCTCCCAAAACACCCATAAAACGAGCACTGGGTAAGAAAGTTTTCAAGACATCCATCTTTGCTGTATCTAGAGTACTATAGTCTATATCTGGCTTTATTCCTCCACCATAGCTCCTTCAAAATCTCTGAAAACTTGGATTAGCTGATGGAACAAAATGTCAAGTGTGTTCCATTTGTTGATGTTGCTTTCCTTTTTTTGTTTTAGAAAGTTTGTGCAACGGTTCGGTTTTCATGTGCGCAAACGGCCGCTGTGTTCCGCTGGGGAGCGTTTGCAACCAGCACGATGACTGCGGGGACCGCTCGGATGAGAGGAACTGTGATCTTAATGAGTGTGTAAACCGCAAAGTCAGCGGCTGCACCCAGGACTGTCAAGACCTACCCGTGGGATACAAGGTGTGTGAGCACATTTTTCTCGCTGCTTTTTCCTTGTGTGAGGAAAATACACAGAGTCCTGGAGCTTGTTTGATTTAGCAGCACTTACCTGATTAAATCTTTTAGAAAAGGGTGATCGGGTGAAAAGGGCTTTTTTTTACTCTATGCTTTTAGTATTCGAATGTTTGGCTGTATTTTATTGTTATTTTGTGCAGCTTGTTTGTTTGTTTTTATTTCTCTCATAGTTTTTTTTTTATCTTGTCTTTCTTTTAATACAGCATTCTGGTGCTTCTTTCTGTTACTTAATGTTCAAATGTAAAGTAAACTTTAAAACTAAAAAGTTTTTTATAAAAGAGGTTTTCCTTAAAAGATTTTTGTAAAATGCGTTGTATACATGTAAATTCAAAAATTATGATTAAATGGAATAATTAAAATTGTCATTCCTTTGATCATTTTGTCAAATTTGTTAAATGAAAATGCCAAAAAAATTAAATAAAAATTGTTAGGTGGAATTTCAGAATTTTTTAATGTGATTATTTTTGTAAAATTTGTTAAAATTCCAAAATCATTCAATGGTATTTCTGAAATGTCGTGAGAATTTCTTAGAGGATTTTGTAAAATTTGTTAAATATAGAATGCAAAATAAAATTTCTGTTTCTGTCTTAGAGGGCTTTTTTAGATACATATAGTATGCAAAAAATTGCCATGTGAATTGCTGAAATTTGTCATGTAAGAAGTCCTTTGATAACTTTGCCACATTTATTAAGTAGAGTTTGCTAAAAATTTACAAAATTGTTGCAACTTAAATAAAATTCATTAAGTGAAACATGCAAAAAAAAATCCAAAATTGTTCAGTGGAATTGTAATGTACACTAGAAATGTACACTAAATCTTTTTATTAACATGTTTGAATTAGTAAAATACAACTTATTTCTATTTTCTTTATATATTTATTTTTGTAAAATGTGGTAATTTTATAAATTAATAAATCTAAAAATATTTTAATGATATTTGGGCAGCGGGAGGTCAGGTAGTTTGAAATAAAGATGCCAAATCCCCTTAGAAAATGTGGTTCAGGAAGTGGGTCGGGTAAAATATCTTCTTTTTTTTGCCTAGCAGTGGGCGGGTTAGTTGAACGCTTTGGTTGGGTGCGGGTTGTTTATACATTGACCTGCTCATCACTGATTGGCACAAAGTCAAAGAGATTATAATCAGGTCTATGATTAACCAATTATACCAAACAGGTGCAAAAGATCACCAGTGTCACACGTAGGTTGAAACCCAGTCATGAACTGAACCAGAAACAGCAGTGTAGGAGGTTTAAACACACTTATGAACAAAGTACTTTACTATTCTTTTATGTATTTAGCGACTTGCATTTCAAATTTGGTCAGTTCTTGCTTTACCTGGGGTTCGAAACCACAGTCTTTGCTTTTCTAGTAAATACTGTACTGACTGAGCAACAGGAAAGCTGTGGTCTTTCCCAGAGGTCTCTCTCTGACGAAGGGTTTCAACCTCAACGTTGAGGATCATAAACATGGGCCAAGGAGACTTGTGCAGCAGTTATGACAAATGAAACACCAACAACTCAGAACTTGCCCAAATACACACTTCTACTTCTACCGGATAAGTCTACCAAGAAGTAGTCTTGTGGAAACCAGCAAAGTGACCAACGCCAGGGCGAATGCGCAGATATTGAGGGTTCAGCACATTCTGATTCTAATTCTATCGTAGTACATGCAACTGCAACCCGTGACAAATCAAGACCAACATTCTCTCGCGCTGAGGAAGAGGGTAGTACCCTTAGAAACTGTACTGACTTTATGTAAAGCGATACATTCATTTGGAATCCATTACGTTCAATTCTATTTGATGGGGGAAGGAGGGGCTATCTGCAATACGTTAGGGATGTGTCATGAGGACTGTTCTGGTACCAGTTAGTATCTTTTATGAGATTCTCCAACCAAACTCGGTGGGAAGTCATGGTAGCCCGGGACATCCGGATCAAGATTTCTTTTCTCTGTAGTGTTCCTGCTGGCCGGGTTTCCGCCTGAAAAATGATGGCAAGACGTGCATCGATGTGGACGAGTGTTTGGAGCGGTTTCCCTGCAGTCAGCAGTGTATGAACACCTACGGCTCGTTCCACTGCCTGTGTGCTGAGGGGTACCAGCAGTCCATCAGTGACCCACGCCGCTGCAGGGCGCTCTCTGGTACGCCAGCCTACTCTGATCTCACAATCCAAATAAAGAAGTTCCAAGTGAACCAAAAATAAAAACAAGATGAGATCTACGAGTTCTTACAAACAAAAAAAGCCTTCTCCTAAAGCAGCAACTTTCATTTTTCTTTTGATGATTGGAGCTAGTTTAACAGGAAGTGATATTTTATGCGAAATTCCAGTTTTACGCATACATTTAATTGGCATCTCAAACATGGCTATTGATACATGGCTGCAGCACAGATATAACTTTATTACATCTGATGCGTGGGGGGAGGGGGTACCTATACTTATTTTGAAAAGTTATGACCCCCCCCCACATGGGCAACCACTGATTCCCCCCATATCTTTGTACCGATACGATGTCTCTGGCAACGGTAGTTTTGTCTGAGCGGATCAGTCATGCGTCGATACACACTGCAGCACAAGCACACTCCGGTAACAAAGCTCTGTTTGCTTATGACTGACATTCCTAAGTCTCGCTCCTGACAGGAAGCGGATGTTCAAGTGTTGGCGGCTCACAGGAAATCGATTTCAAGTCATATACTGAAGCTGCAACCATGTCTCTGGGCTGAAATAATCAATGCACCAAAACAAACACTTATTGAAAGGTTTTTGAAATATTTAAAATCCAAAGATATAGATAAAACTGAATATTGTGAAATGTGAAGTGAAAACATGCATGTTTTATTTTAATGTAATATTGCTCCTCTTTCTACCAGCGGAGGAGCCGTTTCTTATCCTAGCAGACCACCATGAAATTAGGAAGATCAGTCTGGATGGGTCGAACTACACTCTTCTGAAACAGGTAAATAAACGTCTAAAGTTGTTTTGTTTGGGTGAGAAAACTTTGTGTTTAATCAAAGAAACATCATGGAATCTTGGGTGATTTTTCCAGTAGAAAACGAGTTCATAGATGTTCAATAAAACCCCCCCAGACGCTCCACCCGATACTTGAGTGTACACCGAAATCTGGGTGTCTTGTCTTTGATGTGTTTTATTACGTTGGAGGTGTTTTTTTTTTTTTAGAAAGACACAAATATTCACTTTTCGTTTGCTACAAAAGAAAAAAAGTCTGTGATTTTGCTGTTTTGCTGACCATTTTTGAGGAAGACTGGACAAAACTGGTTTGTTTCGATTCAGTAGAGTCTCCTGAACATTTTGAGACCCCCTTTAGAATTCTGTGTCCATGATTGGGCAATCAGCAAGCCAAGCCCTGGCAATGAGAGCGCATGTCAACGTGGGTGCTTGTTTTTTCACATGTGTGTACACCCAACCAATCGCGATTAAGCGCCAAGCAGATTGACAGGTCATTTAGCCAATGAGATAAGCCTTCCAGTGATGTATAGTTTCACATAGTTCAGTTGACAGACACGAGATAACGTGACTGCGCAAAGAGAGCAAATGCTTAGTCATCCAGTTTTTACGCACGCCGGTGAGCAGAGAATCATTTTTTAAAAAATAGTTAATCTATTGGTTTTTGTTTGTATTTAAAAAAAATGACCAAGTGCCAGTTTGGTGCCAGTGGTGTCCGCCTGGACATTGTCCCAAAAAGATAACTCCAGAAAACACACGTTTAGCTCCATTTTAACAGATTTTGTTCGTGTATTGGTCCACAGTTGTGGCTTCTATTCAGTGTTGTCAAAAAGTCCACCAGGTACTCAAGAATTCACTTATTTAAAAATAAGCGAGGATAATTTCTACTATTTCTACAAAGTTTGTGAATCTATAACTTTAGTTTTGTTGAAGGTATCCAGTTCCTTACTTTTTCCTGATGAACTAGAAAGGGTTTTCTTTTCAATGACACCAAGGACATCAGTTTAACCCATAAAATGTTAGAATTACAGCCGTTTTATTTTGGGTATGCCTTTTTCGGACCTACGTTCATAAAGAGGGGTGGGTGTTAAGAGGTTAATGGTTGCCTAAGATGTTCCTTTGTTCATCAGCCGCAAACCAAAGCACTTCCAGACAGCTTACAGACAGCACGACAAGAACCCTGTTGACCAGGTCCTAGGTTTTACCAGTACTTAAGAAATCCTGCTATCGTAACTTTTTTTTTTTTATAGAAACAAAAACTCAACTAAACATTAGTTTATCTCAATAATCCCAATAACGCAAAAGAGACCAGCGGTGTAGTCGTGGCTATACGCATGTATACTCCATATGCCTACTTTTTCCTTGGGTTGTTAGGGTATTACCACTTCTGATGATCAATAATTGCGTGTACCCTCGGTATACTCATCTGGATTTCTCAGATTTACGTTTATTCTTAACGTTAAGTGTTTTTTTTTTTTTTACTTGCTGCTTAATTTGTTGCAATTGGTGCATTTTTGTTTGAATTCTGCCATTTCCCGCCCCCGTTAACCTTATTAAGTGTCTGCAGCAGCAGCGAGACAAAGAGTAGTTATTTCGAAAACGACAACAAGCCAAATGAAGATGACGTCTCACTTAAAACCCTGGGGTAAAATGTTTGAAAAACAAAATGTTTGAAATTAGTTTTAATAGTAGCCACCACGATGGGGGAGGAAACATTAGACATTAATATTAAAATATTAAGGTCCAGCGAGACGCCACATCAAAAAGAACGCTCATGATTGATGTCTTTTTCCTCATTGTCTTCAGATAGCTTGCTTTAAAACAAGCATGAGTGTCCTGAGGTGCTGGTATCTTTACAGATTCAGAGTTTGGGCACCACTGAAAATAAAATAAGTTAAAAAAATGCACAAGGGATGCGTGAAATTGTAATTCGTGTTGAATAAATTAATTGTTTGCCAATAAATCAAAGAACATTGAATTTCTTAACCTTTTTCCCACTTTTATATACAATTTGGGTTTGGTAAGTTAAGATGGAAAATAGTACACCACCTTTTTTTTTACGACTAGACCACTGAAAGAGGCGTGATTGATTTGTTTCGGAAGGAATGTGGAATAAATACTTTCTCTTTTCCTCCCTTTTGAAGAGTTTGGTGGGAAAAGAGCAGGTAAACCCACACACTTGGCACAGTTCAACCCTCAGAAACTCCATCAGGTTGATTTTAGAGAGTAAATTAGATCCGAACACAGTGGGGATCTCAGTGAATCAGACCGACAGCAGAATGTGAAAGACCCCCATTGAGAAAGTGATTGGCTTTGGTCAGGGCAGAGCATGATGGGAAAACACAGGAAGTCTCACTCATTTCTGAGACAATAGTTTGAGAATAATAAGTGAAAGATAAGAAAAGGAGAAGAAAGAGGCTGTAATGAGCCAACCTTGAGTGTGTCGGGTTCTAAACGAATCAAATTCTGCGGCATTTTTGTTGACGTGGTGTAGAGAATAGCAATCGTGTTGGTGAAGCACCTGGGAACTCTTTTACAAGCTTCTTTTTCAAAGGGCACTCCACTTTCTCGGAAATAGGCTCATTTTCCAACTTCACCAGAGTCTGAGTTTTACCATTATAGAATCTATTCAGCTGTTCCCCCCGCTCCGGTGAATGTTAAACACCAATTTCACTGTGATCCTCTTCTCAATCTTGTCTTTTGGTGTAACTGGGAGACGTATTCTTCTTCTCTAGGGTAAAGCAAAGTACTGTGGGGAGTGCTGTCCATTCATTATTCGTGTTAAGTACAGGAAGTGCAAATGTGTGTATTACGTTTATTTCAAATTCTTGTGATATGCCACAAAAAACTGGGCCGCTATCAGTATTTCAAAGCAATTGTGTGCATTAAACTTGAAGCTTTCCATACTCAAGAAAAATTTGATTTCTTTTTTCGTGAATCAGTTTGTTTGGTTTGTTGATTTCTTGCTTTTATGTATGCATTTTTTACTTTCTATTTGTTATACTTTGTTTAAAAAAAAACTCTCTAGAGCAGTCGTCTTCAAACTTTTGCACTGTGGACCACAACAAACCTTTAAGTCGCACACTGCTTAGAGCTGTAAAAAATATGGTAATGAAGTGTAATTATTACAACATAAACCTTAAATCTAAACGGTTAATAAATGTTCAAAATATAGTAATGAACCGTAATTATTACAATAAACACATTAAAACTGGACGCTTATGAACCGTAAATATAACGGCTAAATTTGACAGGTTTAAATTGTTTCTAAAGCCCAATAATTGTTTTCACAGTTCTACTCCATAAAAAAATAAATAAAATCTGTAAAGTTTACAGTACAATGGATAAAATCCCATTAAACAATTACAGTGCTACCGTATTTTTTACTGTAAAGTTTGGCAACCACAGCCTCTGGTATTTTGCCGAAAATGTATGGTTTATTTTTTACAGTGCAGTACAGCGGATGCAATCCCATTAAACCAATTAGGGTGCTGCCGTATTTTTACAGTAAAGTTTGGTAACCACAGCCTTTGGTTTTTTACAGTAAAATTTACGGTTTATTTTTTACAGCTTCCTAGGATATCCGTCATTTTAGAGCCAGTCGTTGTATACTCTCCTCATGTTGTCTGTTAAAAGCGTCCCTTGTTTTTCCAAAACTTACCATGAGAATACGGTAATTTTTCAAAATAAGAGACATTTCCAATTAAAAGATCATTCCGACTCAGATAATAAATAACATTTCTGAAACACGTGGGGAACGGGGGTAGGGGATCATAGCTCAAAAGCACTTTCTAGACTTTTTGTTTGTTGACAAAGAAATTACGGCAAGAATTAAATAAACACTGAACAATCGATTATTTTATTTATCAGACTTGTCGAGCGTTTTGCCATGTTGACTTTCAGTGGTGAAACAATCATTAATGATGTGATGGATGTTCTTAGGCAGAGGCTCACAGCTTTACATTGTTTTTGTTAATTTAGTCATTTTTTCACTTATGTAATAATCTATTTTTTCTTTAGCTTTTTTGCTTCTTTTTGTGGAGGAGGGGGGTATGTTCCAATAGTAACATATTAACAACACTACCACTTTTTTTTTTTTTTGCTTTGCTTTGTTTTACTTTGACGTATCAATATTTTTTTTTTCTATAACTGCACATTAAAATATTTTTTAATAATAAAGTACAATAGTAAAATAGTTTGTAATGATTGTAAATAGATGAGAACCGGTTCAATGTCAAAGTATTCTATAAAATATGATCTTTTTCCTTTCACATCGCATTTGTTGCTCTCTCTCTCTCTCTCTCTCTCTCTATCCGCAGGGACTCAGTAACGTCATCTCTTTAGACTTTGACTACAGAAAGGAGTTGATCTATTGGATTGACACTAGTAGACCCAGTGGACGCAGAATCAACCGAATGCGCTTAAATGGAAGTGACCTTAAGGTACATCTACTAATGTGTGTTTAGGCCAAATGATGTTCAAAATCAGCTACAACTACCCTGAAAATAAAATAAAAAATGCTCTTTTTCTCAAAGTAAATATGATTAATTTCACCTGAGTAGGACTCCAGTTAAATTGCAGGCTTGACCGATTTCATTGGAGCGTCACATGAAACTCGTTTATTTGTTTCAAGCATAACTGGATTTCTGGTATGAAATGAATCGAGGTTTGTCTACATTTTTTCTTTCCATCAATGCCCTTTTAGTAAGGGCAGAAAATGGGCGAAATATGCCAGCCTTACCCTGCTGGGCTGCCAGAGCTCGTTAGGTTTAATATTGAGCCATAATGGCTCATTAAGCTTGATTGAACTTTGGATCTTGAACTGATTTATGTTTGTCTGCTGTAGTGCAGAGAAAAAAAAGAAAGAGTGCTAGAGCTTTCATAAAGCCAATGAAGTTAAGTGATGAAGCCACTTTCAGTACTCAAGCTTTGAACAAAATGTGTCAGTAATGGAAGCACTTGTTTTGGACTTGAATGGAAAGCATTTATTAAGTTTGAGGGCGATTAAAATAACATTGATGAAGATTCACTAAACGCTACTAAGATTTTTGCCTTTGAGCAGTTTCAGTCAGGCTTTTGTCCAATGTTGAGACGGCACTCTTAGAAATACTCGCTAACATTTAGAAAATTTGGGACTAACTTGATTACAGATGTTATTTTACTAAAACAACACCTTTTTAACTAAATACCATTTCATTAAAATAACTTGTTCTCATTATGATGAGAAATTGTTAGTTAAATGATAAACATCATTAACATCTTTTAAAGGTGTTTGACACTAGGAACATTATGTTCGTACGTATAAGTGGCTTGCTGTCCTTCCTTTCAGATCTCTCCAATCATTTATCTAAGAACACTAGTTTCCTGGTGAGCAACTCTTCAGCAGAATCTGTAAATATATCTCTGTCTAAATTGATCACGCCTAGGCTAGTTTTAATTAGCACAGATGATAAGACCCAGCTTGAGGCCAAATATCTTTAATGTTCGTCACTTATGTTCATCAGCTTCCAGGATGTTACTCTTACTCTGAGAGCGCTACGCAGGGGGCATCAGCAACCAGGAGAGAAAATGATTAAAACACTGCTTTATTCACCAGCTGGGAAAAGTATTGTTTATGCCAAAACAGACTGTTTCTGTCAACAGCAGACGGGGGGAATTTTGTGAAGAGTGTTTTGTAAAACGACTTGTTTTTTGAACATTTTGAGGGAGGCTGGAGTTGTTAGCTGAGTGCTAATTAGCAATAAAGTGTAGTGTTTCACACCAGATGAACAGGTGATTGTGACATTATATAGTTTGTTCAATGTTGAGAAACAAGACCTACAACAGAAGTGAAAAGAAGTTAAAGTTAGAAATGTCAAATGGTAAAAGATGCTAATATTGTTTTTGCTTAAAAAAAAGATCTCGGTGTGATTAAATAATAATTAAACGCAAAAATACCCCAAATATATAAGCAATATCAAAAGCTTTTATTTGACTTTTTATGCAACATTATTCTAATTGTACAAGGCTTGTCTATGGAAGGTTATTTGTCAGGTTAAAAAAAAACATGACTTAATAAGTACAAATTTTGAGATTACAAAAGTCAAAATTTTCAATGCAAAAAGTCAAAATGTTTAATACAAAAGTCGATATTTCGAGATATAACGTTGAAATTTTGGATGCAGATGTAAACATTTTTGAGTTACAAAAGTCGAAAAAATTTGAGTACCAAAGTTGAATTTTTGAGTCACAAAAGGCAAAATTTTGAGACAGAAAATTAGAAATTTTGAGTCACAATTTTTTTTATTTTGATATACAAAGACAAATTTGTGCATATAAGTTGGAATATTGAGAGAAAAATTAAACATTTTGAGATACAAAAGTAAACATTTTAAGACACACAAGGTTAAATTTTGAATCACAAAAGTAGAAATTGAGACACAAAAGTTTATATGTTGAGATACAAGGCCAAATTTGTGCAAAAAAGTTGAAAAATTGAGATAAAAATTAACAATTTTGAGACACAAAAGAAGAAATTTCAAGATACAAAAGTCTAAATTTTGAGTCACAAAAGATTATATTTTGAGATACAAGGCCGAATTTGTGCAAAAAAAAGATACAAAAGTGAGTCACAAAAGATTATATTTTGAGATACAAGGCCGAATTTGTGCAAAAAAAAGTTGAAATATTGAGTTACAAAAGTAAAAATCTTGAGATACAAAAGTTGAAATTTTGAGTCACAAAAGTAAACATTTTGAGATACAAAGTCTATATTTTGAGATACAAAAGTCAAAATGTTGACATGTCCTTCAGACATGTAATCAAACACATCGCCTAATTCCATGCTGTTCTAATGAAATGTCACCATTTGGAAAACCACGTTTGAAATATTGCTTTATCTGAGTCAGTGCGTCTGATCATGGACGTCAATCATTAACTCAATATCCAGATACAAAAGTCAAAATGTAGACTTTTTATCTAAAAAAAATCCACTTTTAAAGTCAAAACTGGCTATTTTGGAAATGGGCTTCCATACTAGTCTGAATTACTGGCTAAAAGAGACTAGCTGTGCTTGACTAATGTCTTCTCAGGTGATTCATAGAACGTCCGTCCCCAGTGCTCTCACGGTAGACTGGATTGGCAAAAACCTGTACTGGTGTGATGGCGAGAGAAAGACACTGGAGGTGGCGAAAGCTAATGGACTTTACCCAACTGTTCTGTTAAAAAACGGACTGAGAAACCCAACTGCTCTGGCCCTGGACTCCCTGACTGGGTAAATGCCGCTTATCTTCTGAAATCTCAGAGCACACTTTTTTTTGCTATGTAAACAATGAAACGATTGTCTCTTAAAATGTTGGTTTCCTTGATTGAAAGGCTGTTTCTGTTCTTGGATTTTAAATGTGAATGTTGTTGTGATACGAATAGCGACTTTTATTATCGAAATGTGTAAATGCAATGCTATTGGTGTCTGATCACTACTGCAAGCAGTCTTCAATGTTGTTGAGCAATTACCTTGGGGATTGTAAAATAACGTGAAATAATGAGGCTGACTTCTTATGCAGAGACACATAACATCGATTAGATACCGCTGAGATCACAGTAGGCCTGTGTTGAATAGTTTTTAAAATCAATTCTCTAATAGGGAAAATAGCAGGTGCACATCTGGAGCTCTCCAACATTCACCTCCATTGTTCTTAGGTATGTGTTCTGGGTCGACTGTTGTGACCAGCCACAGATCGGGCGGATTGGAATGGATGGTACTAAGCCACGTGTCATAATCGATACTAAAATTCGTTCTCCGTCCGCCCTGACAATCGACCACATCAACAAAAGGATTTACTGGGCTGATGACAACCATATATTGTTTTCAAATATGGATGGTGCAAGAAGGCACAAAGGTAAGTCTTGCGTGGCCAAGTGTTGTCTTTTCTTTGTTGATCTTATGCTGTCTTATGCTTATTAGCTGTCTTGGTGTGATGCATGGCTGGTTTACTTTGTCTTGAGCCTTCCTTTTCTTTTGTTCTGTTATCTTATCTTGTCTTGCCTTGTCTTGTCATAGTTATGTTTTTGCCTTGTATTATCGTATCATTTCTTAACTTGGATAATACTAAAACATCTTATACCGTCTTGGTTGACGTGGCCTCCCTTTTTGCTGTTTTACCTTGTCTTGTTTTGTTTGTCTTGCCTTTCTTTTCTTTTATGTTTTCATGCCTTGCCTTGTCTTATCATAGTTATGTTTTTTGCCTTGTGTTATCGGATCATTCCATGTCTTAACTTGTCTAGTATTAAAACATCGTATACTGACCTGGCCTCCCTTTTTGCTATTTTACCTAGTCTTTCAGTTTTTCTGTTGTCTTGACTTTCTTTTCATTTCTTGTCTTATATTGTCTTAAATTAAAGGTCTTCCTTGTCTTACAGTGTTCTCTTGATTTGCAAAGTAACTTGCCTGGTCTTGCCTTGTTCTACATGGCTCCCCCTTCCTTTTCTGGTGTTTAGACATTCTCTTCCTTTTTGTTGTCTTGCCTTGTCTTGTTATATCTTGTGTTTTCATGGCTTTCCTTTTGCCTGATATTGTTATCTCGTGCTATGCATTGGCTTACCTTGGCTTGCTTTACCTTATGTTTTCTGATTTGAATTCCTTTTTATTGTGTTGTCTTTCATTGTCTTACATGTCTTGTCTTGCCGTAACACATCTATTTGCCATTTCCCATATTGTCTTGCATCATCTTACTAAGTCTATTCCACCGATTATTTTCCCCGTGGTCTTAAATTATCTTGTGTCAATTTACCTTGCCTTATCTGTTTGATTTTGTCTTTATTGCCTTACTTTGTTGTTTTCTTTATTTGTCTTACCATGACTTGTTTTGACCTTGGCGAATCTTCCATTTTTGGATTTACCTTATTGTATCTTATGGAATCCTCTTTTTGAATGTTCTTTCATTGCCTTGTGTTGTTTACTTGACCTTCATCTCTCCATCTTCAACACCACCTTGACTTGGATTTTCTACATTTTTGCATTCCTATGTTTTTCAGTGCCCATCAAAGACATAGGTGGAGTAGCCGGCCTGGCATTGTTTGAAGACTTCATCTACTGGAGCGATCAGAAGTCCAAAACCCTTAGTCGCTCTCACAAGACATCCGGAGGTCAACACACCGAGCTTCTCAGATCCTGGCAAACCATTCGAGACATTAAAGTCTACCATCCGCTACGACAGCCTGATGGTATTACCTCGGATAAACTGGCACTGGTGTGTTGCCCTAATGTTGCTTTGGGGCTGTTTTTGATTGTTTGTTGTTTGTCCTCAGTGCCAAAGCATCAGTGTCAGGTGACAAATGGAGGGTGCAGTCACCTATGCCTCCTTTCCCCAGGTGGGGCATACAAGTGCGCTTGCCCTACACACTTCTACCTGGCAAATGACAACAAAACCTGTCTGTCTAACTGCACGGCAAGCCAGGTGTGACCCTGTAATTGCTTCAGGAAACCAAAAGCTGGGTTTTTCTGTATATTATCCATTCTTGCCACTAATTTCCAGCTTGCAATTATTCGTAGTGCGCTGCTTGATATGCAATTATTCAGGAGGTTGTTCCTCTGTGCATGCAGTTCCGCTGTGGTACGGATGAGTGCATTCCCTTCTGGTGGAAATGTGACACAGTTGATGACTGCGGGGACGGATCTGACGAGCCGGCAGATTGTCGTAAGTTACCAGAACTCGTGGTTGAGGAGCAAAATGGTGAAACCAATGAGAAGCAAACGTAATTACTTTCATAGTGTTCAAATGAACGGAACACTGTCATTCAAACATTTGTGCGCATTAAACTAATAGATTTAGACAAAGGCTTATTCTTGGTTTGCTTCCAGACAAACAGAACAACGGGAAACTGTACGAGTAGCTTGTAGCTTGTACACTGTAGACAGAACTCGTTGGTTATACTACAACTAAAATAAACCATTGGTCAAACAAAGATCAGCTATTCATCAACCTGCAATTAAATCTGTGTCCTTCACCTCCTTTTGGCTATTGTGTTTGGCTCCTGCTGCTCAAGACATCCTTTCTGTAATTGTCCTCCTTTCCTTTTCATAAGCTGTGTCCAAATCCAGGTTGTAGAAGCCTCCGAAGGCTGCATAAACTCTTGGTAAACGGAATGGTCTTGCCTCTTCTTCTTCTTCTTCTGTTGCTTTTTAGCAGTTAGCGCCACCAGCTGGAGCATTAGTTTGGATCTTGAAAAGAATGAATGAAGAGATCTTGTAATATTAATATTTTTAAGTGATTGTTTTATATTTAATTTTATGTCTTTGAGAATTTTTTAAATACGCACTCGGGAGGATACACACTTAGCCAATCAATTGTTTGGCAAATGTTGTGGCTCTGAAGTACCTGCAGAAAAGTTGAGGTGGCAAAGGGAGGTGGGAGAAATGCCCATGCGATAAGTCTCACACTCTGAAGAATGCTTCTTATGATTTAACCAATCAGAAGCAATAAAGGCCGGGACTTTACCCTCTCAAGGTTCCCACTCAGCTTTGAGCTCAACTTTAATTCTTCTTTTTGTGTGTGTGTCCTGTACTGCTCAAAATCCATCACATGGGGTAGTAGATGCTTCATTTGAGTTGGACAGTTTTGTTATCACCAGGGAAGTGAACACCTGGTGTGGTGTTTCCTCCTCTGCATTGAAGCAGTGAATGTTTGTAGTTATTTTTTAGTTGTTTTTCACACGGACCAGTTTACATTAATTGCATTGGGACAATGTGATTCCACTTAAATTCTTTTGAATAAATGGCAATTAAAGCAATGAATTAGTTACTAGTCTGAATGAACCGCTGGGGATCGATCCGCCAACCTTTTTGGTTCTAGGAAGACCAACTCCACCACTACGCCATTTAATCATATATTGCACAAATCTCCACTTCCCAAAAAATATTTAGATTTTAGTTGAATGTCCCTGTTATATAATCACATTTACTGGAACAAATAGAAACGTTCCATTGCTTAGCCTTACTTTCAGACCTACGGATTGAGTTGGAGAAATGGAATGACCTTACAGAGTGAGAGAGACATGTATGGCATTGTATGTACAACATGAAAAGGCCTCCAACAATCTACTCCATTAAAATACCTTTCATCATTGCCAGATTGCACAAATTCAATGCATTCTTCCTTTACCGCATTCCCAGAACCCACTGCAAACGTACGTCCTTCGGTTGATGATGCCAGTCCATTTTGGAATAAAGGTTTGATTATCATCAAGGTTACGTTCAAGTGTCTTTTTATTGTGCTTTATCAAGCTGTTCCAATTTCCTGCAAAAACAAATCCGCTTTTGTGAACAGGTCGAAGCACATTATTACTCAGACGAATAGAGATGTAAAATCGTTTAAACTCCTTCTGCCTAGTTGCTTCATGTTTGCTCCCTTAAGGGTTCATTCTCTTTCTCTTTCGTTCCCTCATGCTCTTTCTTTCAGCGGAGTTTAAATGTCAGCCCGGCAGGTTTCAGTGTGGGACGGGTCTGTGCGCTCTCCCGCCCTTCATCTGTGATGGAGAGAACGACTGTGGAGACAACTCGGATGAGGCCAACTGTGGTAATTACAGATTGATGGATGGATGAAGAGCAGGCTTAATAGTGGATGATGTATAGTGTAATGATGTCCTTGTTTGCATTTGCTCTCAGATTCATACATCTGCCTGTCAGGCCAGTTTAAGTGCACGCACAGGCAGAAGTGCATCCCTATTAACCTGCGCTGTAATGGACAGGATGACTGCGGGGATGGTGAAGACGAGACCAACTGCCGTAAGAAACACAGGCTTTTCTTTGTTTACATTTATGGAGAATTGTGCAAAGTATCCCACAAAAAGGAAGCTTCAGCCAGAAGAAAGAAGTTTTTCTTCGAAAAGAGTTTTCGCCAGAAGCACTGGAAGGGAATTCGGGACAATAGCAAAATGAGAAAAAGCTCATCACCTTCTGAAATCAGTCTGGGATAATCAGCACTTTCTGAGAGAGGGATTTGACATCTAAGCGCGAGTCTTCTTTTAGATGGAGAAGTGAAATTTCTCCTTCAGATCTGAATCCTCCATTTGAAGTCGCAGCGGGGGCCTGATTTCTCACTCCGTCTCAAGAGTCAATCCTCTACCTAGGCTTTGATAAGATGTACATGGCACCGCATCAATTTATTATCACTCGACAATTGGCAAATCTTTTATTACGGGATAACCATTTAGACTTATTACATTCAGTCTCTTCGAAGGGCCCCTAGTAATTTTGGTTTACGTAAATGTGTGCATGATCGGATCAACTACACTAAGATAAGAGTGGATTACTTCCATAAAAGGTTTGGGCTAAAGCACCTAAGGTACCCCGAATAATTGTTTCAGGCTTTCGGTGCCTTTTTGAAGGCCTAAACTTGCTCTAAATTCGCCGAATTTCACAGACGCGTCAGAATTGGTTAAGATTTACATCAAAAAGTGGGTGTGGCAAAATGTCTCTATAGCACCACCTACTGCATTTCAGCATATGCTGCGCTCTGTTTGTCGTACGCAAACGAAACTTGGCACACACGTGTGGGGTACCAAGACTTAAACATAAGTAATATGGATTGCATTTCCAAAACCGACAGGAAGTCGGCTATTTTGTAAAAACGTAAAAAAATGTAGTCCAGTTTTGCTTGTCACACTCATCTTAGGATGTATGGAATCTTAAATGGTGAAGCTTTTTTGACACCCTCAAAAGTCTGATGTCCCAGAATTTGGGTGTGACATGTCCCAAATTGACCAACTTATGGTGATTTTCCACGGCACGTTACAGCTCGGCACAGTTCAAGCCTTCAGGCTTTTCCATAGACTTTAGTGTCGCGTCAGAGGGGGGGTGTTGTAATAGCCATCGTCAGAGTATTTTCGTATAAACCCTTCCATGACGTAATAAAGAGAGTAACATGAGATCACGAAATATCCGGCAAACAACAATGGAACCCCATCACGCAACATAATGACTTCTATCTTCTTCTCGTGTGTAACTAGAACAAACTTGGTTTTTGTTTAGGTATTTATGACACAACCAATGGCGAGTCTCCTAGGCCAATCATCGCTCACGTACGTCATCCTTGCTCGGCCAATCAAAATAGAACCAGTTCCAGAAATGATGTTGGTTCTAAGGCCACAACTCGGTGGAAAAACTGATAAAACTGTGCTGAGCTGTAGCGAACTGTACCGTGTCGTGCAGTGGAAAGCACCATATGTTAACGGTCTGTGTCTGAGAACATTCAACTCATGGTTATAGCGCCACCAGGTGGCCAGGGGAAATACAACATTTGACATTTGTCTGAGAATTTTTAATCATTACAATTAATCTTAATATTAATGATTTTACTTCAAGTTTGTCCTTGAAGTTTTCCGTGTTCAAGAGCGGGACCTCCATGCGCTCCTGCAATCCTGCCTCTCGAGTTTTCAATATTAGAAGGATGTTTGACTGTACTCATTTTGCGAAATTATAAGTTATGTTTTGGAGATATAACCGAGAAATTATGTTTTTCAAAATAAAATATTGTATGCATTTCAAAAATATTCCAAATAAAATTTCAGATGCAGATAATAAATGAAATAAAAATATATTTCGGATTTCCTGCGCTGATCCATGGGAACATAGACTGTAAATATATGGACGGCGTGACGCCAACTATTGCCATTGGGCTAATATGAAGCCCTTTTCAAGCTGGAGAGGAGGCTGCCATTGCAGACTTCCTGTTACGGACGGAACCGTCGTTGTTTCAGAGCATGACTCACACATGCAGCCTTTTGACTTATTTTGTAATTGTAAACAAGAATTTGAAAGCAACTTCTGTAAATTTGATCACTGGCAGCGTAAATTATCTTTCTCAGCGTTACGTGTAGCTGTCAATCATAGCTGTCAATCACATGGTTTTCTTGTGTCAAGAAAAAAAACATTGTTCCCTGTACCGAAAACCATTAAAGCCGTTTGTGTAAACATTGTGCTCTCTGAAGAAATAATATTTAAAGCTTTTTCCCATAGACTTGTGTCGGGAAATTTGTATCATTCTGCAGCCAGCACCATGGGGGCGATGTGAGACACACCTGGTTGGGAATCACTGGTATTAAAGGAGGCAGGGCAATGAATGCGTGTGGCAGGACCATGCTAACACCCCAATTGGTGTGTCAGAAAAATGAAGGAACAGTGCAAAAGATGCTAATAAGAAGAGGTTGTTGGCAAGAAGGAATTGGGATGCTAGAAGCCATTTAACACTGTCTTCTTTACAAATGATCCAAAACTATGAATTATTAATGTTGTTTTGAGATGTTGAGCTTTAATATTGGATGCATTATATGTTTCGGAACAGTGGGGTCTCCAGCACTGTGAGGTTTAGACAGGGTCTGGTGCTCTCTTGAGCCCCGGAGAGCTGAGCTCCGCCCTGGGCTCTGATTAGCCAGACATAGGGAGGCTTTAGCGGGGATAATGCTATATGGAGCGTGGCATTAGAGACCACTTCAGAGGGAACGCTGCGGGTCTGCATTGCCACTCTGCCCGCCGTTAGCTTAGCTTAGCACACTGGAAAGGAGTTGTGAGGGGAAAGGGATCATGGGAAGTGAGAGCAAATATTAATCATAGCAGAGATTTCAATCTATGTTGCTTTTCAAATGCTAACTTCGTAAGTGGTGTGTGGAGATTTCAATATGTTTTTCTGATATGTTTTGGTCTTTAAAATGAAACCTCTCCTCATTTCCAGCCGAGAACACCTGCTCTCCATCCCAGTTCCAGTGCAAGAGCACAATGCACTGCATCTCTAAGCTGTGGGTGTGCGACGAGGATCCGGACTGCGCTGACGGATCTGACGAGGCCAACTGCGGTCAGTTCATCACCTCGCACTCCTCAAATAACCTGGAGAAGAAGTCAGAAGCACACCATTTGCTTTCATTTTGCACTTCCTGTTTACCCAGAGGGCCGAGTCAGATGAATAATTGGAGCTTTCGCTCCAAGTTCTTGGAGTTCTCGCTCTGATCTTGAGGTTTTCCGCTAAAAAGTGTTCACCCGAGTGCTAATGTTTCCTCTGGGCCAGCGTTGTCAGCTTACATTGTGTTTGCTTTATGAGCAGCTCCCAGATTAACCTTCTCCGTCGGGCCCAGAATGGATAATTCTTGTACGGTAATTATGCAGATTCTTAGGTTTTCTTCATTTTTGCAGGGAAGTGGTGCTTCCTAATGAGAACTGGATTTAATATATCATGTAAAGCAGCTACTTTGGCTTGTAGATGAAGTGAATGATAAACCATTGAGTCTGAACCTTGAGACTTTGAACTAAACTGGAGAAAAATAAGTGTATGAAGTAATTCACGGCATACAAAAGTATTGCAATGGAAACTTACGCATACTTCTACTGAACTGGTGTTGTTGAACATGGCCGGTGAGGTTCATTTACATGAATGTTTGAGTATTACGGGATCTATTGAATACCATATAAAATCACCGTCTTGGACATTTAAAAATATGTAAAGATTTAATTGTTCGAGTGGAGGAGCAAACATCGAATAGTCAGTATTTCACTGTCTGCAATGGGAGAATGGAGCGCTAGGACCCGGAAGCGCAGCGCGACGTCAGACTTAACAAGAGGTTAACAGAACTGTTGGTGTTTTTTATATCTCGAACATTTCGTAACTCGAAGCATTCGTTTCTCGAGGTACCACTGTATGTAGGAATCTTACACAGCTTGTTGTAACACCAACAATAATTAAACATGATCTTTGATCATTTTATGCCAATAATTTAGTTTTACATGTTTGTTTGCCTTTAAAAATCAGTCTGAATTTTAATATTGAGGCTTCAAAGCTGAAGGCCTCTAGTGGTCAGCCAACGAATTGCAGGTGCAGTCGTTACTAAATTTACAAAAGCAACAGAAGAGGTTTGTTGAGTCACTAATTTCTGTGTCAATGTGTTAGCATGTGTGTGATTTTTAAAAATCCATAGCTCTGAATGTTTCTCGCTTAACCAAACGTCTACTTTAGCGCTGTTCGAGAAAACAAATAATCACATTCAAAGCTCATGAAACATTTAGCATCGATGCGTCTCTCTGACATATCGAACAAAGGCCATTCACGCCGCAGCAGGAACCTATTTGTTTCTTCTGAATTATTCACATGATCTGCCACAGATTGAGAGCAGCTAATTAGCAAAAACACTCGATGTAGCTCGCCCAAAACGGACCTGCAAAATGAAAGAGTTCTTTCAATAAACCAGCATTTGTTTGTTGCAGAAAGGTCACTGAAATCAAAGGCTGTGATGAACTGACAAACCGAGCTTGGGACGGTTTCTCAAAGTTACTTCAAATAGTGTGTAAAACATTTGAGAAACTCGTGTTTATATGGAGCCTTGTTATTTTTAAAAAGAGATGCCCTAATCCTGTTTAAAGTCTGGGAATTATCCCTCGAACGCAGCATTGTGATTGTCAATTAATCAAGCATTATGTTCTCATCATCTCTCGAAGCAGTGGGATTAATGCTGGAAAGGATATTACATTCCTGACTTCCTGTTTCACGAGCTTGGATTAGTTATCTCTTTAAAACAAGCTAGTTACAGATGTGACAGACACCATTGTTTCCTTTTTAGAAAGCTGTATAAACATCATTTATAAACACATAGATATATTCCAGTGTCGTGGGTTCCAGATTTAAGCCCTTGATCACATGGTTTTTAAACTAAATTACCCAAGTTCACATGTCAGGGAATTTGAACTTCAGTGTCACAGCAAGATGCTTTCACAACAAAAATCCAAGAAAATAGGGCGTGGCAAGCTGTGAATGAAGACAGTGGATTTGCATAGAAATAGGCGTACATAAAACACTGCTCATTTTCTCACTTAGATACTCAAATGATTCGTGATTTTGTTATTTACTGCCTCTGGTGATCATTGTTAACAGTGGGAGCACAGTCAAATAGCATACATAAATGAAGTGTTCATTATCACAGATTTAAAGAGATTTGTGAACAATATTTCAGAAAATGTGGAAAATGTTTCTGATCACTGAGTTCGTCTCATAAAAAATGAAGGCAATAACAAAAGTGTTTAGTTTATATTTTTGTTCAGTGTGTATATAAAACACAAAACCCCTCGATGCTGGAATAACTCCCAGCTTTTTGTTATTTAATCAGGTGACGGCATCTCACTATGAGAAACAATGAGATGCACGCTGCAATGTAAGACTCTTGTTTTTTAAAAAAGGAAATGTTTTAAGCCAAAATGACAAACTCTTTTTTTTTTGGGGGGGGGTAAACATAAAGTTAATGGTTTTCTCCACACAGCAGGTATGCAAAACAACCAACAATTACTGTCCCCTTATCACAGAAAAAACGTATCACTGTTGATCATCTCTATAGAGAACACGTTATCATCGCGGTCGTGTTTATTTTCCAGATGAAAAAACGTGTGGCCCGCATGAGTTTCGCTGCAAGGACAACAGCTGCATTCCGGATCACTGGAGATGTGATGGTCAGAGCGACTGCAGTGACAACTCAGACGAAGAGAACTGCAGTATGTTGTGCTCTAGAAGTCTCTACGTCTTCATTTTGATTCACCTTTTAGGAAATTGTTTTGTGTCTGGTTCGTTTTGTTTTGAGTTGTGATTCATTTTCTTTGATTCATTTCTTCCTTGCTTTTCATATCAGTATTTTAAGTTCATATATAAAGGTTTGTTTTTTTGTTTTTTTTGTTTTTTGTTTTTTTTCATGTCAATATTAGTTTGAAATCATTTATTCCAGTTCTGTGATACATGTGTTTTGTTGGTGTTGTTGCTTTTTAAGAATAAGTCAAAGTTTATTTTGTTTTGGCTCTGTTTTGTGTTGGTTCTGTGTCGTCTTCTCTTGTCTTATCGTGTGTTAGTGTTGCTTTCGTGTCATAATTTGCAAAGTTTATTTTTGTTTTCTCTATTTTTGTTTTTTTAAATGTTTATGTCTTGTGCTTAAAATTACATTTAATTCATTCTAAGTTGTTTGCAAAGTTTCTGTTTGGTTTGGCTCTGTTTTTATTTTCTTCCATATCGTTGTTATTTTCTTATAATTCATTCAATTTCTGTGCATTTTGTGTCTGTTTTGTTTTGAATCTGACGTATAAAAAATACACACAAAATAAAGCATGTTTTTGTCTCCTAATTTTTCCAAGTTTCTTTTAATTTTTTTTGTGTGTGTGTGTGTGTGTTTTTCTTTTTTTATATCAGTGTTATTTTCTTATTATTCTAGGTGGCTTGTGAAAGTTTTTTTACTCTGTTTTCTTTTGTGTTTGTTCTACTTTGGCTCTGTTTTGTGTGTGGGTGTGTGTTTTTCTTTCATACGATCGTTATTTGTTTAGATATTTTATCCACGTTTATTTTTCTTTGTTTTTAGTGTTGTCTCTGTTTTGTTTAGTGGTGTTTTTTAAGTCATTATATTTTTATTTATTCATTCTCTAGTTTGTTTGTTTGTTGGCTCATGATTTAGCCACGTACCACATTACATCTGATTAGTTGTAATCAACCTCCCTTTGTTTGCTTTAAGTTATAAACATTTCACGTCTACTGTGGCACATTAATCTTGACCAGATCAGAATGGTTTACTCATCTTTCATCCTGTTTGCTCTTGTCAGTTGTTCATTTGCATAGCAACAGTTTTACATTCACAGTTTAAAATGAACCAGTATATAAAGCACCTCTCGCAGTGTGAGGCACAGAGTTGTTGGATCCTCAGAGAGGGGTTTACATGTGTAGACTGCACCATTTTCATTATGTAGTCACAGAACCAGTTCGCCAGTCAAAGAGATGCTGAAACCCAATGGATCTCATCACATTTCAGCCTCTAGCTTCACACATTCAAATGAAACAGACTGTCAATGAGATAGTCCGCGGAAGTTTGAGCGTGTCCCGTCAAGTGATTAGATCAATTTTCCTGAAAAGCAAGACAGGTATTTTTCTTGTCCTCTCAGAATGATGTTAACTCGTTCTCAAGAGTGCAGCAGCGATGGTTTTGTCAGCTCTGTGACTTTGATTGACAGCTAACGGAAAAATAGACCCAGCAAATGACAGAATCGATCTCTCAGCCTGATCTGCACTTATTTTTCGGCACTTACGCTCCCCGCCTTGCCTCTCATGATGGATGCAGATGTGCTAAACTCTATATGTGTGGACTCAAGGGGGGTTAGCATCTGTTTAGTTACAGCTGCTGAAGTTTGCAAATCATGCCATTTCTCATCGTTTCATTGGTGTGTTTTGCCTCAAGATGGCATTTTTACATCTGTTTCACCACTTATCATGCTCTTAAAGAGTGAATCAATGCTCTCTCTCTCTCGTTTTCTCTCTTAGAGCCGGTTACATGTAACTCTAAAAACTTCATCTGCGCTAATGGCGAGTGCATCTCGTCTCGCTTCCGATGCGACGGTGATTTCGACTGCACCGATAACTCCGATGAGGTTACAGATATCTCCTCGATTTAAGCTTCTTCACCTTCCTCTTAAAACACTCACATCCCCATCTTGCGCTTGCAGAGAGGTTGTGAGAGCCACTGCTCCGAGGATCAGTTCCAGTGTCTGAATCATCTCTGCATCTCGGTCAAATGGCTTTGTGATGGACAGGAAGACTGCAAAACCGGAGAAGACGAGGCCAACTGCAGCCCTGCCAACACTGCCATGACAGGTTAGCGGCTCTTTAAATAATGCAAACCCATCCAGAACTGATAAAAGCTGCTGCCTGACAGCAAGCCAGGCTCGGCTGTAATCACACGTCACCAAGCAGACACTTCTTATCCAAAGGCAAATCACAAGAGTGCAGAGATGTGATGATTCCTGGAGACTTCAGCACAGTCGAACCGTTGAGATTCCTCCAGAGCCATTAAAAAACTGTTCAAGCCCCGTAGAATCGCTTGAGGAGACCATGCTGACTCAAACTCTCTAGTGCAGGGGTAGCAAATTATGCCACAAAAGGTAGAGTCTGGTTAAGACTGGGTCACCTCTTCAAAAAAAAATTTTATTTAAAAATTTTTGGTTGCTGTGGATGAAATTATGAGATAGCTTAGATATGCCAAAATGGTTGGTATGGTAAACAGAAAGGTTGCTATGGAGGGGTCAGTGACATGATATAATGTTCCCTTTATCACTATATGTCATATAAACCAACCCCCACGTCTTTATCATTTACCAAAGCTGAGATAGAGTCCAGAAAATAGGGTTGCTAGGGTAAACAGTTTGGTTGCTATGGAGGGGTCAGTGGCATGATATAATGTTCCCTTTATCACTATATGTCATATAAACCAACCCCCACGTCTTTATCATTTACCAAAGCTGAGATAGAGTCCAGAAAATAGGGTTGCTAGGGTAAACAGTTTGGTTGCTATGGAGGGGTCAGTGGCATGATATAATGTTCCCTTTATCACTATATGTCATATAAACCAACCCCCACGTCTTTATCATTTACCAAAGCTGAGATAGAGTCCAGAAAATGTGGTTGCTAGGGTAAACAGTTTGGTTGCAATGGAGGGGACAGTGGCATGAAATAATGTTCCCTTTATCACTATATGTCATATAAACCAACCCCCACGTCTTTATCATTTACCAAAGCTGAGATAGAGTCCAGAAAATGTGGTTGCTAGGGAAAACAGTTTGGTTGCCATGCAGCTGTCAGTAGCGTCCTTTTTTTAATGTGTCACTATGGTTATCATAAACAATCCCCAATTTCTCTATGACGTTTCTCCCTGATTTCCCAATCCCAATTTCCCATTCATTTTCATCAATGGCTATTATGTCAATGGTAAATATTCAACCCCTTCTAGCGGGTTCAAATACTTTTGTACCGTGGTTGGTATTTTCTTGCACAGACTGATAACTTTTACATGTTTGGTTTGTGTGACGTTTCTGTGAGGTTCTCAGTTTGAGTTTTAGAAAACTTGACCATGTTAAGTCAATGGAAAATTCCCCAGCATTCTCAGCGATTTCCCAGAATTCCCTGGGGAATGCACATCCGCATGGTGCACAACTTGAGTTCCTGGTGGCCGTACCAGACAAATTATTTAGAATAATCATTGATTGGCTTAATTGATTTATTCATTAAATACATCTTATTTTTCCTATTAATAAGTTTTTTGTAAAAATAAAAAAAATTAGCAAAGAACCAGATTCTGAAAGTAAAACATTCTGATGAACAAGTATTTCCACAAAAGCACATTTCTCGATGTATAATGTGCTTCAGAGGTGAGGAACAACCCTTTCACTTTATATTGAGCCGATTAAATGTTTTTTTTAAAGGATCTAAGCAACGTTACACAGCAGTTTTAAATAAACATAGCATTAAATAAACAATTCTGCTGAATTTACTCAGTTTTGTTTTTTGTTTCTGATTTAAGACAAGAGTTAGCTTTAGCTTCTCTCACTGAGAAAACGACAAGCTTTTAGCAGCACAACAGTGATGATATGGTTACTGGTTTTGCCTCCTGCAGAACGAATCGTCGTCATTTAACGGCGAAACCGAACTCAGAGGATCATAGAGACTGAGCTATTCACAACAGGTATACTTCCGCGAGAAAAAATAGACCCAATAGACCCGTAGCAATTAAAATGCTACATTTGTAATCCTATTCACAGAGAACTCCCTGCTCTCTCTCTCTCTCTCTCTCTCTCTCTCTCTCCATAATCATGTTTGTCAACCGTGCGTTTACTTGTTAAAATATAAAATTTATTGCTACATTAAATGATGTAAATGTAATATTAACAATAAAAATTCTTTTTTTCTTACTTTTGTTCTTTTTGTTATAACAACAATCCAAGGTTTGAAAAAAAATAAGGTGTATAAAAATAATTTTGCTAACCTCGCCTTAATACATTTGCACAACCTCAAGAGACCGTGGTTGTGTGTTCCCTTTTTCAGAGTAAAATCTTTTTCCCTTTTTTAACACCGGTCTTGAATTTTTCATCATGCTTTGCTGTGCCCAGAGCACCGGAGTAGATTTCTGACCGCTGACTGAAATACCCTGCCCGTAAAAGACACACAGCGTTGAAAAAGCTCTCACTCTCTCGCCTTCTTTTTTTCAAGAGATTTCAAGGAAAGCCAGGGGTTTTTTATCCTGTGGTTAATATTAATGCGGCTGAAAACATTTCAGAAAGTGCAGAACCTCTCACAACCTCCTAGAGTCCTGCGAGGCTCTCAAAGAACAGCGACACAGGGGCTCAATGACATGAATCTGATTATCTGCTTCAAATGTACGAACAAATCTTGTGTTTTATGTGTTTAGCTCGACCTGCCTCGTGTGGTCAGAATGAGTATATCTGTGTCGGAGGAGGATGTGTGGCCGCTGGTCAGCGATGTGATGGACAGAACGACTGCGCGGATGGATCAGATGAGGTCAGCTCCTGGAAAGCTCCTGCTTTCTATCTATATGTAAATTGTTAAGGGTATATGGTGTTTCCCTAAACATAACAAGATGGTTCTAACTAACAAATGAAAGAATGATTTCACTTCCACTACTTCTTGGTTTTCTTCCCTTCATGGTTAGTTCTTAACCATTAGAAGCATTTTTTACTTCTTTACAATTTGCCCTAATAATTTTTTTGCTTGATATCATTTTTTATATAGTTTTTTTTTTCATTACATTACCCAATAATTCCACAATTCCAAGTATTAAATGTTGTTTGTTGTTATAAAACATGAAAATGGTTACTTCAAAAAAAAAAAGAAGTAACCATTTTCATGTTTTATAACAACAAACAAAAGTATTGAAACAAAATAAAAATTCATATATCCCCCAAAAAGCAAAGACAGGGTCAAAACAATGTGAAGAGTAGCTTGTTTCAAGCTTTTTGTGCCATTGTGCTTTGTTTTGTGTTTTAAAAAACACTAGCCATATCACAGGTCTTGTACTTCCATGCCTTTTCCTTTATTTTCACCACTAGATGGCACTGATTTATTGTCCGTATTGCACCATGCTTCACGCTGCCAACCCCTTTGATGAACAATCTGCCTTCTGCTATTTTACCTTCTGCTAATTAAATATACATACATAACGCATCAGAGTCAAATCAGTGTTGGATCTATGTGAGAATTCTTCCTAGAATGGGTTTGAAAGTGGTGGAGGGGCGTATTTTACATAATTTTGGGACTTAATAATCACTGTAATCTAACCGTAGGTCTGGTTATGTGTGCGTTCAAGGTGGACTGTCTCACCGAGTGTATGGAGGAGGAGTTTCTTTGTCGTAACCGCGCCCACTGTGTCCCTCTGCGCTGGAGATGTGACCGAGTCTCCGACTGCATGGATCAGAGCGATGAGGAAAACTGTGAAGAGGGTAAAACTTTCACGATACATCTCTGCAGAATGGAACTTGCATAAACTCTTTTGCACTTCGTTCATCTTAAGTGAGGCTTGACCAGTGGTGTAAAGAGTGTGATACTCAAGTGAAAGTACTTTATATTACTTGCCAAAAAAAGTAAAGAAAAAGAAGAGACTCAAAGTACGAGTAAAAAGTAGCTCTTCTAAAACTAATCTAGAGTGATGAGTATCACAACAGATCCATTTTCTTAATAGTGTTTCTAGAGATAATAATAAAGAAGAGGTAAAGAGAGAGAGAGGGACAGAGAAGGTAGAAGAGCCAGAGGTAGAGAGAAAGAGAAGAGAGCCTGAAAAGGAGGGGAAAAAGGAGAGCATGAAAGAAAAGAGACAGATACATGGTGTGAAAAGAGCAAGCTGGAGGAAAAAGAGAGGAGAGAAAAAAGAGAGGGTGAAACAGAGAGATGGATAGATTGAAAAGAGAGAAAGTAAAAGAGACAAAAAGTAAGAGAACAAAAGATATAAATGATATGGAGACAGAAGTAAAAGAGAAAAGAAAAGAGAAAGAGCCTAGAGTGAGAAGAGCAAGAGTGAAAAATAGAGATGAGAGAGAAAGAGTGATATAAAGAGCGCGAAACAGTGGAAAGGCAGAAAAAAGAGAGAACGAGAGAGAAAAACTGCAACTGCTAAGTTACAAAACTGGAATATCCAGGCCATCCTCAAAATGTTCCCTCACAGTTGGCAGCATGGAATTGTCGATAATAACTTGAAATTGTGGTTTTCTTGTGGAAAATCACATGGAATCGACATTTTGTCGAAGTACTTGAACAGTAAGTAAAAAAATACATGATGTCATGGTTCTATTATGGGAAACACATCAGGAGAACACCTCCAGGTGCTTTTCAGTTTATCTGTCAGAATTTCCTGGAAGCTTTTGTGTTTCTACTTGAAATCTGACACGCCGGCACATGAAGGGCCTGATTGGCTTGTTTCGAGTGTTTGTGCTTGCGCATGTGGTTCTTGAAGACAGGGACAAACAAGAACACACACATGTCTCTGAGGAAGAATTTACATCAAAGATCCTTCGAACACTTCATTCTTTCGTTTACGGTTTTCTGCTAAATGTCACCGAGCTTCACAAGGCGGCTCTTCATGCTTCATGTTATTTTTAACTATTTCTGGATGTTTCGTATGATCATTTTAAAGCGTCGACACTGAGGCTGTTTGGTTCGATTTGCGTACTTTTCTATTTTGCAGTCCGGATCATGGCAACAGTCAGGATTCTGCCACTGTTTTGAGGTTAGGGTTAGGTAAAACTTCACTTTTACCATTTTTACATTTGCTAAGGTTATTTAAGTCCCTATTAGTGTCTAATGACTTACTTTTGTCTCATACATTTTGGATGGTTTTGCCATGTGCTCTGCACCTAAAGATCTACTTTAGCTTAATAATAGGGCTATGACTACTGGAAAAAGCCAATATCTCATCATTCCAGTTAACTTTTAAGGAATTTTGTAAGAAGAACTTATTGAATTCCTTTAATAATTTCAATTGTTAGCAAATAGTTGTTTTTCTTCCAAACATTTGCTATTTATTTGCTAGCCCAGGTGCTAGACATACCTGAACTGTGACATAGTATGTTATTACAGTTAACGAAGACAAAATTTTTTTAGAAAAAAGCGGGGAGAAAACTATAGCTGAGATGATATTGTATGTGTATGAAGTAAAAATTTTAATATAAGGCGAAATTATATTTTCATTCACCCCCATGCCTTATAAATTCAAACTAAATAAAAAGATACATAGTTGTAGCAATTGTACATGAGCTGGTGGCACCTTACATCACATCCTTTCCATCTCCTTTTGTTTACAGTCGGTTTGTGTGCATGTGTTCTCACCTTTCCTTTGAGCAAAATGGAAAAGTTGGAAGAAAACAGCAGAATGAAAAAGTGAAAAAATACTATATTATATACTACAGCTGAAATGGTATTGCATGTGTACAAAAGTGAAATGTAAGATTTGAAGTAGAACTAGCCAGTTATGTATTGAAACAAAATTTAAAAGCAATAGTTCTAGCAGTTTTACGTGAGCTACGTAAAATTGTCTACAGTTGGAAGAAAGCGGCAGAGCCCCATATGGGATTTTTTTTTTTGCATGTGAGGTAAAAGCAAGTTGTAATGGATCACAAATAGAAAATAAAATGGGAAAATCACATGAATGTCAAAGTACTTATAAGAATAGGGATTCTTATTATCACATAGGGATGCTAATTTTCAGATAAAATGTGATTGTGACTAGGCATAGCCTGTACTGACGATTTCTACAATGTTTGAAGAGCATCTCATAACGTTTATCTCAAAATATATTTTCACTAAAAGAAGTCTCCAACAGCTTTTTATCTCTTAATTTTTTACTGATAACTCTAAATTGTGCCTAGTCCTAATTCCAAATACAGATATAAACAACCTTTATTTGACTAGTAATAAGGAGCAAGCAATATCTTCAATTGTAATATACACTAGTCACAGGAAGCTGATGAATATGATTTATGAGAATAAATGTTTGAAAAAATAGTCAACTAAAACTATGAATTTTGAAGAAAACAGAAGCCAGAAAAGGATGCGCGTTCTAAAAACAGTACACAAAATAGTCAAAACTAACTAAAACTAAGGTGTAATGAAAAATGCTACACTATTATGACCTTCACACACATGAATCTTTACATTAAAAACAGCCCATTGTTTGCTGTAAAGCTTTGAATAATGAAAAGTTTTTTTTTTTTAATAAATGCAAATACAGATATTATTTCCCTAAACTTCGATCAAGACCAGCTTCCCTTTTTTGTTTATTAATGACCTGTAAAATAGTGGATTTTCAGAGCAGAAGAGCTTTACTGCGAGCTGCATCAGTTGCAGCACGGACCCAACATGATTTAGTCAGGAACAGTCTGTGATATTGAAACAACTCTATCAAACACTCACTTGAAACTCTCCTTCAGAGCTCAAGAGAAATAGGGATGAGGTGAGAAAAGCTGGATATGCTGCAAAAATCACAAAGTTTAAAAGGGACCGATTATATATCCAATTCTTTGGTCCGCGTTTCAATTTTTGTCTCAAAATGCTCAACACAAGGAGCTAAATACCCTCCGTGGCATTTATTCTCAGCTTTTAAAGAAGGTTATGTTGATGAAAAGCCACGTTTTGATTAAAGTTATTTCAATGCCAGCTGAAATTTGGTTATTTTTTGTCAATTCAACCTTCATTGAATGAGTTGCTAAGTAATTGAAAGGAAAAACTGCTCCTACATGGATTTCTTTTGCGATTTCAGCCTTTAATGAGTGAACATATCATTAAAATTGTTCAAATGCAGAACATAGTTTTGAAAGATTGTCCTTGGCCCAGAGGAATGTTGTGTGTGAAAACTTTGCTTCACAAGCTAAAATGAAGCTGTTCTGTTGGCTTTTTTTAAATGCCGTGGCATTCGTACCCAGTGAGAATTCCTGTGTTGTGAATTCTTGTGTTGTATATGTACGTAGTTGAAAACCGACCATGGAACTTTTTAAATAAGTTCAATAAATCTAGTCATAAAGTAGTTGTGCACATATATTAGATGCCTGTCGTGGTTTAATGGGGTTTGAGACGAAATCCAAATGCAAAGCAGCCAGAAGTCCAAGAAATAATGTAATTTCTAAAAAAAAAAAAAGACAAAATTAGCATTACAGAAACTAAAAGTAGAGATGAAGCAGGTGCTATGAGCTAATGCCTCTTTTACTTCTGTATATAGATAATAATTTTGACCTGTCACTCCATACGATAACTAGAGAAAACTCGCCCTATGGGGAAAAATCTAGATTTTGAACCTACAAAGAAGTATACCAAACTGATCAGCAGCGAAGCACAGGTGCAGAGGTTTAGCTCCTAATGAGCGCATAACAAAGATATACGTGTTCAATCACAAGGAATAACAAAAAATAAAACAACATTTACATAAGCACGTCTGTCACATGACCGAAATGTAAAAATGCAAAGTTCTAATGCGGCATTTCCATCTAAGGTGTCTCTTTTAATTCCTTTGTGGCGATTTGTCAAATAAACCATCTGGTCCGACCTCCTTGCAAGTGTTTTGAATTTGTTTCTTGCAGAGTCAATGCTGTGTCGCGCAGATGAGTTTGTATGTAACAACACACTGTGCAAGCTGCTGGTGTGGCTGTGTGATGGTGAAGATGACTGTGGAGACAACTCTGATGAGGATCCTCTCATGTGTGGTACGTCGTGTAGCAAAGAGCTTCTGATCATTAGTGTGATTTTGTGTTCGGCAGAATTTCTTCATAAAGGTAAAGACCTCCTGCTGATTTTGAAAGATTCTCCACAGACAAAGAAACGGTCGGTACATAAAACAAATGCTGCCTATTAACCCCAAAATCATCATCTCCGCCATCCCATATAGTGGAGGAAACACCATGCTTTCGGGATGTTGACAAAAAAGTTCACTTTGACTCAAACTTGAACATCTGAATGGTTCAGAGGAGAATTAGGTGAAAGTGTTGAAGTCAGATTATGGTCGAAATCTGTTTGGCATCAACTCAACTCTCCGTATTTGGTGGATGAATGCTGCTTATGAACCCCAAGTCACCATCCCATATAGTGGAGGAAACACCATGCTTTCGGGGTGTTGACAAAAAAGTTCACTTTGACTCAAACTTGAACATCTGAATCGTTCAGAGGAGAACTTGGTGAAAGGGTTGAATTCAGATTATGGTCGAAATCTGGCATCATCTCAACTCACTGTATTCGGTGGATGAATGCTGCTTATGAACCCCAAATCTCTATCCTGAGGAAGCGTCATGCTTCGGGGATGTCAACTGCACTTCATAAAAGGTGCAAAGGGGGCTATTCACTGTGAAATACTGGGTAAAGGCAATGGCCTGCTTTTTCTTTCAAAAGTGAAGGTCTGCCTGGTCACACTCTCCAGCAACATCTATCTCTCTCTTTCTCTGTGTAAGACATCAGAAAAGCTGTGGAGAATGAGGCTGTGATTGCTCTCTATATCCGTGTTTATCTCTGCAGAAAAGCTGCCGTGTCCACCACATCGTCCTTTCCGCTGTCGAAATGATAGAGTGTGCTTGAGATCTGAACAAATCTGCAACCGAGCAAACGACTGCGGGGACAGCTCGGATGAAGAGCTCTGTGGTCAGTAGAAAAACTCCACTTCCTCCTTATTCACGCTCATTTCTCATGAAACAATCATTGGTGTAGATGTTCCAGAGATGAGTGGAAGGCCGTGCGGAAAGACTGAATTCTCCTGTGCAAACCATCGCTGTATTCCCAACGAACTTCTGTGCGATTTGTTCGATGATTGCGAGGATGGCTCTGATGAAGTCGACTGCAAGGCATGTAAGTGTGTGTGTTTTGTTACACGCATGTTCTAGTTCATAACGAATATTCAAGATGTCAACTGCATCACAGACTCTACGGAAGGAGTGTGTCAAGAACACCCAGAGCTCTGCGGAGATGACGCTTTCTGCAATCAAACCAAAACTCCTGCAGTGTGCCAATGCAAAGATGGCTTTCAGAGGAACCGGAGGACCAGACAGTGTGAAGGTGCTGCCCTTTGTTCACGTAGCTTCCGTATTGTTATTAGCGCTTCTAAAACAACAGCATCTGTGTGTCGGTCGATGTCACATCAGAAGTGAACGAGTGTCTGCGCTTCGGGAGCTGTTCGCAGTACTGCAGCAACACGAAGGGCTCGTACAGATGCTCCTGTGACCCCAACTTCAAGGAGATCGATGGGGAATGCATCACCAAGGGTAAATCCATCCGACCATCAGCTCCGTTCAAACAAATGATCATTTCCTGTATTTCTAAATATTTGTATTTATCTTTTTGTTTGCTTGTTTACATTTGCAGTGTTGTTTGTTAATGTGGTGTTAGGAATTCAGTTTCATGCCTTTTTGTGCAGTGTTTAATTTTCAGCTTTTCGTAATAATTTTTCTTTTGTCCATTTTGTGTTTCAGTTGTTTTCTGTTATTTTTATGCTTTGTAATAATAATAAAAAAGTTATGCTTTGTCTTTGTTTATGTTGTTTTATGGTTTTTGTTTTTGAGTTTGCTTTTGTTTGTTGTCTGCTTTTCCTTGTTGTGTTTTGTTTTGTTATTTTTTTTCTTTTGTTTTGTTGTCCTTTGTCTCATTTGTGTTACATTTGGCTGTGTTGTGTTTTTGTTTGTGGTTGTTCTTGTTTTTGTTTTTTCTTGGGTTTTATATTTTGCTGTTTTTTGTTATCGTATGTTTTTACCTCTGTTTTGATGTGTTTTTTTTGCGTTAAGTTGCATTTTATTTTAATTATGTTGTTTTTTCAGTTTGTTTTTGAAGTGTTTTGTTGTTTGTTTTTATTCATTTTGTGTTTTACTGTACTTTGGTTTGTGTTGTATGTTTTTGTATCTTGTTTTATTTTATTTTTTTTAGATATTTAGTTTTAATATTTGTCTTTGGGTAATTTGTAATATTTTGCTGTTTTTTTAACACGTGTTTTGATGCTTTTTGTGTGTTATTTTGTTTTCTTTGTGGCATATTTTTGTACGGTATTACTTGTGTTTTTTATGTTTAGATTTATGTGTGTTTGGATATTTGGATGTGTTTTGCTTTTGAAGTATGTTTGTTGTGTTTTATTGTGTTATGAATGTTATTTTTGTGGAATTTTGTTATATATTTTTTTGTTATATATTTTGTTACCTTTTTAACATTATGTTATTAATAATGCATACGTTTTTACAATGTGTTGATTGTGTTTACGTTTTCCTTTCTGTTGGATGTTCGGTTAACTTTATAACTCTGCACAGGACCGGAGGATCAGATCCTATATGTTGCCAATGACACAGAAATCCGAAGTTTTGTGTACCCTTTCAACCAAACACATGGACACACCCAACACACCCGTATCTCCGACAGTGCCCGCATCATCGGCATGGACGCGCTCTTCCACCATCACAAGTTTGTTTGGGCCACTCAGTTCAACCCCGGTGGGATGTTTTACAAAGAGCTGCAGGACAGGGGACCAGCTGCGTCTAACAGTGGAGTGATCGTACGTCAAAAATACCACTTCCTTTCCACATCCAGCATACTTTACCTCAGAAATCAGCCATTTGATCCTTAGACGCCCTCCTTCAGGAATCAGCATCATCACTATTTAGACTTATTTTTACAAAACCATAGAGGGAAATATAAGAAATATGATAAACATTTAACAAGTTCTGGCAAATTCGTTATTCTTTTCTAGTGCCCAGATTTCCGAAGGCCCAGAGATATTTCAGCAGATTGGGTAACAGGAAACCTGTACTGGACGGATCATTCTCGGATGCACTGGTTCAGCTATTACACTGCACACTGGCGCCGTCTGCGGTACTCCATCAATGTGGGTCAGCTAGCAGGCCCTAACTGCACCCGTCTCATCACAGACATCGACGGAGAGCCATTCGCTATTACTGTGAACCCAATTCGGGGGTAAGCTTCCAGTTCACGTCATCATTATGTCTGTGAGCATGTTTATAATCCTAGCGTGATCAATTTTTAGGATGATGTACTGGACCGTTATTGGAGATCACTCTCATATTGAAGAGGCGGCTATGGACGGGTCACTGCGTCGCGTTTTATTCACCAGAAACTTGCGTAAACCCACAGGTCAGGATCTTAAATAATTGGTATGAATTGAACCACAATGTTGCATTGAATTCCTTACAAAACCATGGCATGGATCTTGTGCAAACTGTGTTCTATTATAGTATAGAGCAGTAAATATTTTGGGGTTTTCTATTTAGAGTTTTCAAACAAAATATACTGCACCATGTTTTCTGTATATTTTATTACACCATATCTGTGTTTTTAGGACTTGCAATTGATTATTACAACCAGCGTTTGTACTGGGCAGACTCTGAGCTGTCTCAGATTGGGAGTGGGCGATTTGACGGCTCTGATTCACTAGTGGTTTTAAGAAGTCAAGATGGTGAGTAAGGATTTGTACTAATATTATATATTGTACATTTAGCACTAGGGGTGTAACAATACGTACCTCGTTATTACGTCCAGTATACATCACAATAACTATTGAAACTGTTTCTCTAATGAACCAGCATTGTACCACAGACTACAAACCTAAGAAGGCTGGGGTGTAGGTTGATCCGTCCACTAGGGGGCAGTGTTAATGTTTAAATTAAGTCATCTATTTTACTCTAAGTGATGGAGAGAGCTCATTTTATTATCATACTTGTTTAAAATGTGACTAAAGGATAACTAAATATTGCATAAACAAGATGAGAAGGCAAAGAAGTTTCAGAAGTGACTAGAATCACTGCAAGAAGCAAATAAACTTAAGCTCCTAGACGATATCTCTTAGTAGCTCCACGATACTTACTATTGTGGCATTATAAATACCTACACCCCTATTTAGCACATATATAATTTACAATTATAACTTACAATTTATGCGGAGGACCTCAAATATTTCCTTTATAGACCTCAACCAGGCTTATTGAAAACCAGAATTCCTTGTAGATTGGGTGAAAAGATGCTTGAATCTAAGTAAAGACCTAGTTCTTACTGGTTGAAAGCCTTTTGTTCTTTGTTAGCAGGTAGTTTCCATTGTGCACAATCACTTCCACGTTCTATATATTACATTTTGTTATTTTCAGTTGTAGCCAACTGTTTTTAGCCCTCAACCCCCAACTGTTTTTAGCCCGTGACTGTTAGCTTAGCACCCAGCATAATAATATTTATTTTCTTTCTTTATTTTTTCAAATTAGGCGAAAAGATAGATGTGCAATGTTACCGGGACGGCACAATCAATGTTAGATTGTAGGTTTGCAATCTTGTGTATCCTCATTAGAGCTTCTGCAATCCAATACCGTGCTGATACTGTAGCTACTGCAACTGCTTCCTTAGCTTCTTAACGTCATGGGTCACATTTAGTAAAAAAAACATATCTAATGACGATGGCTCAAGAACATTACCACACTCATGCTCCATTGCTTCATCTACATTAGACCCTCATAGGAACTGCAACGGTAAGAAACCTCACACAACCCTCTATTTGAGGTTAAATAACCTCATCGGATGTTTAATGGCATCAACATCGGCAGGAACACTGTAAAAACATAAAGTTCCATTAAATTTCGAAGGCATTTCATTTTTAAAAAGATTGTTGAGATGCTTTTTGATCATATTTTGAACATTTGTTTTAATGTTAGCACTAATTACTTTAATTACAGAGCATTTTCAATAAAGCTCAATCAAACATTTAGGTATTCCAACTTGTATTTCCTAATCTTTTTTTTTTCATTATTAAGTATTGATTTGAATTACATTTATTTAGTTTAGTTTGCTTTCTGTTGATTTCGTTTTCTGCAACTACGACCCTGAGAGCATAGCTGCTGTAAAACACTCAATAATGGAGCACAGTTTTTCTGTTTCTGTTCAATAAACGTAAATATTCTTGGCTGGGATTGTGTTTTTTGCCTTTGTGACATTTTCAAATACCATTTCTCTTTTATTGCAGACTATTGAATTCTTTCTCTGGGGTGGCGAATGTAACACATTGATGGAGAACGAATGTTTCACTTTTATTCTCTTTTTGGTTGGCAGCAGGGATTTCGGAGCCCTTCCGAATCGACTTGTTTGAGGACTACATTTATGGAGTGGGCATGAAACACGAAGTGTTCAGGGTTCAGAAGTATGGAAAGCTACCTGCTGAAAAACTCAGTCTGGGAGTGGAGAGATCCTCTAGTATCCTCGTGTTTCATCGCTATAAACAACAAGAGGGTCTGTATTCCAAAGTTTAAGTAGACTTTTCGCGTATTTCTCGAAACCTTTAACTATTAATATTGTAATTATTGTCGAAAAAGTCAAATTTGTACAGAGAATTTTCTTTTTTAACTATATAGATTTACTAAGTTTTATGTGAAACAATTACATAGCATCTGTAGCATCAGATATTGTTTATTGTGACCTCTAGTGGTGAAAAATTACATATTGCACCTTAATAGACAATCATTGTTAGATGGTCACTATTGATTTAGATTTTAAACTGTATAAATCCATCACTTTTTTTAAACTTGTGCACACGTGTTCTCGCACATTATCGAGTAAAGCTGAAAGAAAGCGGCAGAGCCCTATATGGGATTTCTATGAATGCAACAGTGAGACGGATGAAAGCAAGTGTATTGTGCTAGAGAAAAATCCAGTGAATCTGAAAGTACTTGCATAGAGATGCTAATACCATTTTTCTTGCTAAGGAAACTTCTTTTATTAGCATCCCGGGATGGCAAGCTGTTTTGACATTTAATACACTTTCTGTCCCCGCAGTGATAATTCCAATTACAAAATCTGGTATGTTAAATTGACTAAGCGTAATGCACATATCTACAAATGAGCCCCCTGACACCATTGCTAGACTGTTTAAGTAAAGTCAAATCTAGCTTTGCTCAGATATTCCTGGAATTAACTAAGGAGAAAACTGAGGTTATATAGTTGTATAGCTTTCCTGTGGATCAGTTAGTAGAGCATTGCGATAACAACACAAAGGTCGTGGGTTCAAATCCCAGAGAAAGTAAGAACTGACAAAAATGTCCTCATTCTTTCAAATGTAAGTCGCTTCGGATAAAAGCGTGTGCTAAACGCATAAATGTAAATATAATTGACCCTCACAAGTTCCCATATAGATCATGGCCCACTTGGAGAATATGTTTAACCTAGTCATCAACCTTGGCGTCACTAATGATTCAGATTTTGAAACTGATAAACTGATTAGTTGACTGATTTGTAGGTTTCATCCTAGTCATGAGCTGAAACGGAAACAGCTGTGTAGGAGGGGTAAACTAAAAAAACACTCTATCAACAGCAACTAGACACAGGGTAGACCCTGTCAACAAAGACTCTACCCAGCAAAAATCTGTGTATATCAGTGTATATCCAAATATATGGAATGAAATGAGGACCCAGATGTTGGATTCATAATCACAAAATGTTCTTTAACTAACTAAGGGACTGAGGTTCAGAGTCAGGAGGCTCCAGGTGAACGGATGGGGATCACAGTTCGCCCACAAACCTAGCATAGGTTTTATTTAATCAGCGCATCATCATGCTGAGCACAGCTGTGGTAATCTTTGAAAATGATCATTTCTTTCATTTGAAGTGGTGATATTTTCACCTTAAACAATACACTTTTTTACTCAAGTTGGGTCAAGTATTGATTAACTTACCCTTTATTTAAGATTCAGGTTTTAACCCGATGGCAAGGTCAATCCATATTCGACCCATTCCCAGGATTTTTAATCGGATTTCTAAACGACGATAACAGCAGAAAAACAACAGAAATTCATCAGCTTTTTTTCTTCTTGTCAGTATGGAACCCGTGTGCACAGATGAGCTGTGCATTCCTGTGTCTGCTCAACCCCAGCGGGGGCAGATGCGTGTGTCCTGAGGGGAAGATTCTGCTCAACAGGACCTGTGTGGACACCAGCGTCTCAGGTACAGCTGTCAAAGCGATGCTCTGACAAAAATCTGAACAGACCGCCAGCGCTAGCCTCGGCTGTCAGATTCAACTAGTACACTCCAGTGAACCGGACTGGAGCCTTTACTGCACACATGACTCACCTGAAGTGGTGCCCTACAAAAAAACAGATTGATTATAGCGTTCTGAGATGCTTTGATTCAGTGCAGAGATTGCTTATTTCATTTCCACTGTTTGTTAAAGTTGCTAGTGTTGTCTCGTTCTTTAGCAGATTACTCTCAGAAAACAAGGAGCTTTCCTCGCTAAAAATTTAAAACAAAATGTTTAATGCTTCACATTCACATATAAGTGTGACAGAAAGCAGGTTTTTTTATGGTTAAACTTACAAATCCTGGGCCTTTTTGAGCCAATTTGCTCTAATAAATTATCTTTAAAACAGTTTTTGTGGCAATGCAGGATGTCATTTTCCTAGTACAACCCCGTCTTCTTTTTTGACAATGACCAGTTTTTATGTTTTGATAAAAGAAAAATCAAAAGAATCCCAAAAAAGCAGAGAGAGCGTCAAAAACCATCCCCTGAACCTTACGGTTCCAAGAACCTTTTGTGATTTTTGCGTCAGATGTTCTAAATAAACACAAGCCATATTACAGGTATTGTACATCCAATGGATACCCCTTCTTTCCGTCACTTGGAGGCATTGATCTAGTGAAAGAGGATTGCTCATTTTCTCTCAAGAACTACCTTTCAAATTATGTGTAATGACTCTTGTAATATAAAAACTAAGAACCTTTTTGAAACCTACACATTACATTTGAAATCAAAATTAAACCGTAGCTGGTTTGCGTCATTCCTACTTAATTAAAAACAGATGCTAACCTTAGAGATTTCTAAAGGTTAAGGAAAACAAGTTAAAAAACTGAAATTGAAAAGTTTAATGCATGTTCTTGCCACAATATCCAGTCAAGTTGAAAGAAAGCGGCAGAGCCCTATATGGGATTTCTTCGAATATAACAGTGAGATGGATAAAAGCAAGTGTGTTGTGCCGGAGATAGTCCATAAGGAAAATACAATGAATTTCAAAGTACATGGAGCTCTTAGCTCTTATAGGGATTCTAATACCAAGAATTTTACCAAGGAAGCGTCTTTTATTAGCACCACAGTATGGCAAGCTATTTTAACATTTAATAAACTTTCTGTACTCGCAGTGATAATTCCAATTAAAATATCTAATATGTTTATTTGACCAAGCATTATGGACATTAGATATATTTACAACTGTTTAACGACTCTCCCATTCCTCCATGATATCTACAAGAATTTGACTACTCACATTTGTCATTATAGGTATCTGTAAATACATGTTCATCATGGAGAAGGATAATTATCTCCAGGTTATGGCTAGTCATAATTCCAAATAGTTTAATGCAATCTGCACTATTCACAGGAAGCTGCCCCTCTGTGTAGATGGTTGGATTATACTATATTATACTATTATACTATATTCTTTTCACAATATTCATATTTTCTGAAGTACTTTAAAGAATATTATGTTTCGATGGCATTTTGCAGACAGAAATCTACTACCCCAACCTTTCTGAGTTCCCTGGCAATGTTTTCAGACAGGTGTCTAAAACGAAGTTTGTTGTTTTTATTGTTTATTTGTTTATTGTGTGCTAACAGTTTAAATGAAGGCCAATACAAATGGATGTTAAGTGTGTGATAGAGAGATATGGTAAAACTTTTTACTGTGAAATAAATGGAATAAAATAACAAACCAGGTGAAAAAAATGGCAGAGCCCTGTATGTGTTTTGTGCCGGAGACAGTCCAAAATAAAAATACTATGATCCTCAAAGTACATTTATGGAGCTCTCATAGGGATGCTAATACCAAGTATCTTATCAACAAAATGATGGTGTATCAACCAAATGTATTTTGTTCCTCTGTTTCAGGGGATCTTTGTCGTCCAGCATGTGAAAATGGAGGTCGTTGTATCAGTAATGAACGCAGAGAATCGCGCTGCGTCTGTTGGCCGAACTACTCGGGGGATCGCTGTGAAGTCAGCCACTGTAACGATTACTGCCTCAACGGAGGCTCCTGCAGTGGATCACCGCTAGGTAGTGACAGCAGCCGAGAAAAACATGTCTGATGCCTGCATTAATTTCACATGGTTGATTTGCTTTGTATCTCTAAATAATGAATTGTCTTGGCAGGAACTTCCGTAGCATTTTGATTAGACCGATGGTATGTTTTAGTGTTTGTCTGCTCTCGGGATTCACCATCATACAGTAGAGATTGATTTTTGTAAACTTGTAGGACTTGTTTCAACTCAGGTTGAGCTCTCGCAAAAACACAAATGTCAATTTTAACATTTTTCTCCTGAAAAAACAATAAATTTTTGGGTGCCAATTTGAAATGTTAAAAAATTTGCAACAAAAAAAAGTATAGCAAAATTAATATTTGTAGTTAAATTTATATAAAAAAAATTAAGAGAAATAAGCAATATCGGTTAAATCAGATTCACATTTCCAGCTCTGGTGGTATAGCGGGTGGTGAGCTGAAAACGTTTTTGTTGGTTGCAGGCAAAGCCACATGCCGCTGCGCTCTGGGCTTCACTGGCGCTCTTTGTGAGAAGCGTGTTTGCGACGGCTTCTGTCTGAACGGAGGGTCATGTGACGTATCTCAGGGCAATCAGCCTGTGTGTCGCTGCCCGGCTGACTACACTGGAGAACGCTGTCTGCATCGTGAGCATCACACACCTTAAGCATCACAAACGAAGTCTGGTTCTGCATTCTGTTAATTCAATGCTACTGGTTTCAATGGTTTGGACCTATATGGAACAGTCATTGAAATCGAATCAGGACTTGTATAGTTTTATGGGGCAGGGTTGATGGATTCATGTACGTTGTATTCATTGAATATTTGATTCTGCAATTTTTTTTTTTCCAATTTAGAATCAAAGAATGCATCATACACAGACCATTTTTTTTATTTTTACACTCGAAGCTACAAAATAATGAAAACTGGCATTTTGTCTATTTGTTGCCAGATGTTTGTCATCATTACTGCATGCACTCCAAAGGCTGCACACTGTCCAGCTTGGGATATGTGGAGTGTGTGTGTCCCACTCGCTACGAAGGGCTCAAGTGTGAGGTGGACCGCTGCGTTCGCTGTCATGGAGCTCCATGTATCGTTGATGAAGAAACTGCAGACGTCGCCTGCAAGTGAGGACTTTTACTTTGTTACGAAGTTGACGGTAATGCAGGAAATCTCCCAAAGTTTCCCAAAATCTCCCAAGAATATTAGCTATGATCCAATGTAAAAAAATACAAAAATGTATTTTGGACTTTCTTTTGCCACTGTGCTACCAATATTGTTTTATTTTATTATTATTATTTCAGAGTTTCTCCCTCTTGGTCACCCCCTGAAATGCCCAGTTTAAAATATCTAGAATAGCTACAGCTGGTCTCTCCAGACCCATCCAAACAATCACTGGGGGAAATGGTCTTCACTTAATTTAAGACTAATCTGAAAACCTTTCTCATCTGGTTCCTGCAAGCCACGATTCTTTATGTTTTTGATTGAACTATCAATCTTTTTTGACACCTCTTTAATGTTTTTTTTTCTATCCTTGAGTGCTCAAAATAAGATTTATCATTATTATAAAACATCTCTTACTAGACCTTTCCAACAACAGCCACCAAACCTCGCAAAAACATCCAAACTGGTCTGGTTATGGTTGCTATATCTTTTCAGGCTGGTACCACTAAGGGTTTCTGGGAAATTTCCCATTGATTTAATAAGGGATGAAATTTTGTAACTCAAACCGAGAACTGGTTTGTTACTGTACCGACCCTCCTGCAAAAGTATTTGAACCCCGGCTCTAGAGGAAGTTAAATATTTACCATTGACTTATAATGGCCATTGAAAACAAAAAATCCTTCAAGATGAAACATCAAAGAGAAATGAATGATAAAGACCTGGCGGTCGGTTTCTATAACTTTTATTGACAATGGGAACATTACATTATGTCACTGACCCCTCCATAGCAACCTTATCATTGGCATATCACTATCTCAGCTATGGAAAAGACATGGCGGTTGGTTTATATTACTTGGCATGAGGATCTTTGTATGATGTCACTCACTCTTCCATAGCAACCAAACATTCTACCTTGGCAACCAATCCATTTTGCTGATACCAATACAATTAAATAAGCAAATTAAATTCAATCAAATAGTTATAATGTCATGGTCAAATTATTCCATTGTTATCTTTATTAATATCAAGCATGCCTGAAATGAACCATCTCCTTTCAATCAAAGCCGTTCTTGAAATAGAATCAAGTTAATTCCACAGATTTCTAAATATTCGGTACAAACTTAGTAGCTCTTTATGTGTTTGGTAATCAGCTGCACGTGTGCTCATATAGAATGCTTATCGTATAAATTCGAGTGCTGATTTGTGTTGTGCTGTGTTCGGCAGCTGCACCAGTGGCAGGATCGCAGCCAGTTGTCAGCTGTGTGATGGATACTGTTATAACGGAGGAACCTGCCACCTCGACTCTGAGACCGGCCTGCCCTTCTGTCAGTGAGTCAGCAGCCAATCCCCTCTCAACACATTTAGCTGCGTTCCTTTCAAAAGGTTCCCACTGGAAGTAAGATCATATTCATCTTGTGATGAATTAACAAAGCCATGCTCGGAATTTAATTGATTGTGTGTTAGACAGAAGAAGACATCAGTGAGAGTCACCAGCATCCCTTTAAAAGGATTGTGAGCCGATGGTTCACCTGAACTGATCCCTTTGGAATGAACGCTAGACCCCTGTAAACGATCACTTGGCCTTTTATAAATTGAAGAATATGTCTTTTTTTAACTGAGTTCTTCAGTTGCCTTTTAATTAACAAATGCTTTCTCCTACGCCCACTTTTCCGCAAGACCCTATTCAGTGCAAATCTCTGTGTGCAGTCAGAACTCAGCCTAGAGTGCTGCTAATAACAGTAGAGACGAAATTGAAATTATGAACTAACATTCATTCATTTTCTTTACCCGCATAAGCCATGGTGTGTTTGAATACTGTATTCTGATTGGCTGATCGGGTGTTGATTACTTTCGTATATTATTACAGGTCGTCTGGTTCAGGTGATTTACTTATAATATCTTTTCGCTGAACTCTGAACTTGGGTTATCGGTTTATTGGAGTGTTTTCACATATACTGTGCTCAGAATAAATGAGAACCCGCCATTACATCGCTCAGAAAAACATCAACATTTTCTATGAGATTCTTTACTAGAAAATACTCCCATTTATTGCAAACAAGATTTGTTCATTTGCGCACACAAAAAAATTGAAGATGAAACACTGCAATTGCGTTAATTTTTTTTTTGACACACTCATTTTGACAGTGCTAAAAACACTAAATAAACTGTTAAATTTGTAATAACCATTAGTAGTGGGATGCCAAATAAATCAGTTGATGCCTCCAAATGCACCTGTTGGAATAATAATGGTGGTTATTAATGGACTCCTCACCACAGCACCCAGGACCTGAAACTAGACTGTGCCTGCGGTGCATTCCATGCCTTTGTCCTGCCCTCATTTAAATTCCTTTTTTCTAAAACAACCAAAAATTGTAGTCATTTGAAAGTAGTGAGAGAAATGTTCACATGAGAGGAACTAGAGGGATACATGGACTGGGTGAGAGAGGGAGAAAGCTATTGAGGCACTGAAAGCAGCTCTGGACGAGTGAAATGATTTGAGTTTTGTCAGATTGCTATGAGTGAGATTTTTCTTCGAAACCCTAGCTGGGGTTATTTTTACCAGTCAATTTATAAGTGAATGAAAGAGCACAGCGCACTTGATATTCAGAGGTGAAAATAAAAGAGTGAATCACAATATTTCATCCTGAATGGATCAAACGTTAACATCGACGAACACGAGCTCTAAAAACCAGGCCAAACAAAGCTGAAGATGGACACAAATCCTCTAAAGGCTTTATCCATGATTCCCAGTCTTCATTTCCACTTTTCTTTCCATCTCTGCGCTCCATTGAGGCTCTAAAAAGACTATTGTGTCCTTCTGGGAGGAATCGATTTGCATGCAGATGATTCAATATGCCGCTTTTCTTCGTTTTCTGAAGGTGAAGGGTTGTGGATGATGGTGACCAGAAGATCAGAGGCTTTCTGAGAAATGAGAGAATTAATACGGTTCTGGATTTTATACATAAACATGTTTGATTTCACATCGCCCCCACATTTCATTTATATATTTTGTCGAACGATTGGATTTGAGTCGCTGCGTTTGAAGTTTGTGCCAAAAAAAAAAAAAAACAGGAAATTGACCCGCCACTATCACTCCCCCAAAAAAACTAATTTCTACACATTAAAATAGATCAAAATGTAAAAAGTTACAAAAATTAAATTTTCTACAGGGAAACTTAATTCATTTGAAAGATTTTATTTTAAAAATAGATGTCAACAAATTGACATTTTGGTCAGGTTCCATCTGTTACTTTAATACATTTTTGGTTCGGTTTCGTCTGTTTTTTTTTTTATTCATTTTTTTTTGTCAGGTTCCATCTGTTATTTTATGAATTTTTTATTCGGATTCCATTTGTAATTAAAATATTACAATTTTTGGGTCAGGTTCCATCTGTAACTAAAATGTGTACATTTTGGGGGAGTCAGATTCCAAGTGACTATGTAATTACATTTTTTATTAAATTTTTTTTTTGATGGTGTAAGATTCCATATGTAATCCTGCAACTTTCATTTAATAAAATTTATTTCCATTAAATTCCGTTAAATAACATTTCCATTTCAACAGTTTAACTTAAACAGATTACATCAGATTGGAAGCTAATCAATACTATTAAAATTATTTATTTAACAGCAAAAAAGTTTGAGTTAAATGTAATCAACTTTTATTTGACAAATATTGTGTAAAATACTGTAAATATAACAGTGGGATAAAATATGTGATAATATTTCTAAAACATATATAGAACAATTTTATCCTGTTATCAAAATCTACTTACGCTTTAGTCCTGAAAAGCCTTATTTGCCTCTCTCTGTTAGCCGGAGTGTGTGCGGAGTGTACCTCCTCGGTGCCGCCTGACTTGTGTGCGTGCGTATGCGCGCGTGTGTGTGTGTGTGTGTGTGTGTGTGTGTGTCTTCTCCTCAGTTGCCCGTCTGAGTTTAAAGAGCCGAGGTGTGATGAGCGAACAAACCCTTGTGATCGCTTCTGTCAGAACCAGGGCCTTTGTTCCCTCAGCGCCTTTAACAAACCCAGCTGCAAGTACGTAGTTCAAACGCTGCCCTTCCCATGATGCCTTGCGCCCCAGTCAGCATGAGTCTGGCTGTAGCACGCCTCTCAGACGCACATGCATCCCTACCATAACTGCACTTTCTGAGATGCACTCAAGTGTTTATTCTTGTTTATCCATATGCTGTAATACCACCACCTTTTCTTCACATTTGAGTGTGTTCCTCCTTTATTTGTAACTATGGTAACTGTTGTTGTATTGTGATTGCTGAATCACCCAAATGTTTGTGATTTAGTGAATGAATGTCTGCCTCTAACGGATCCTAGAATTAGCATGAGTTTGTTCTATACCTAGAGCTCAAACTGTGCTGGTTATATCTAATGTTTAGCTTTGGAGGTCTTCTTTTTCTTCCTCACAATGAAAAAAAAAAAAGCTGCATAAAACCAATATTTTTAAAAGGAGTGCTGCAAGTAGCCATTAATAGAAGTGAAAATACTGATTGAAATGCATTTTAGAGAAATTATTTAGGTGTTCTTTTATTTATTAAAAAACGTGGAGCCAAATAAGTGGTTGTAATATTGATGCAATGCCGCACCCTGCCTGAGGATGGCGTTTACGGGACAACAATTGCACCTTACACAGGGAAACAGGAAGAAGAAGAAAAAAATCCTGGATGTCGAGCGGTTTATTCTGTGTGTGGTTGATGTAGGGAAAAGAGAGAATTTGTGTCGCGCTATTTCTTTCCTGTACGAAGTCACTATGAAAATGTGGGATGAGCGCCACCAAGTGGCTCTTTAAAAGAGCCAGATTTCATTGGTCATTCTCCTTGCAAAATATAGATCCAATACAGCTCTCCGAAATGCTTATTTGTTAACACCAAACATTCGGTCAGATGTGTGAGCTCCCATTGGCGCAAATGTTTCTCAATCAAAGTGCAATTTGCGAAACTTTGCGTAGGAATTTCAGATCATGTGTGCCTTTAAAATGGCGAAGGGGAAGGATGGAGGGGGGAGTTGCTTGGTTGAATATGCTTATAAAGAGGGCGGAGACAAAATTCATGTTGTATTTACACTTTATGTGAAGCTGAACTTATTTAATGCTTCAAATAAATTTGAAGCAGAATCAGAAAAGGAATGAGCAACGTATAAATCTTTGTTTCAACATATAACGAGTGTAATATCAAATATATCTACGCTTATCGTGTTTTAGTGATGCTAACGATTACAAATGGCCTAAAGGTTCAATTTCCAGAAAAGGCCTGAGAAAGGACGCTTGTCCAGTCTTGATTGAATGCCACCACATAGGGGAGTAGGTGCTTCCTTTGAGCTGGACAGTTTTGTTATCGCCAGGGGAGTGAGCACCTGGTGTGGCGTTTCCTCCTGGTGGAAACAATGAAGTTTTTTTGTTATTTATTTATTTTTTCCCATGGACATCAGGACAGGAGGGTGTTAAAAAGAAAGGGGGGCATGGATGAGAGATGTAGCTTTGGAAGTCAAAACGTTTACTGGGTTTGGTCCTAATTACTAACTAAATTCATAGCCCAGAATTTTATTGCAATGATCTATTTTCTGTGGAAAGTTTTCTATTGTTTTTCAGTGATTCAGGAAACAGAAGCTTTGTCCAGAAGAAGTTTGAGTAAACAGCACTTTCATACACGCCATCCTTCCTTATAAGCACATAATCCCTCATGCTCCGGGATTTGAGCTTTAAAGGCATGCTGTCTGGATCCAAGAAGTCCCCGCCCCACCTCACTCACAGCCACTCTTGCATGTGTCTCAGATAAGAATCATGCATCCTTTTTTGCCCGATTTATGCCTCCCAGTAGTGAAAGCTCTCGGTCATGATTGTCAACAGCAAAATCGATACGACAAATGATTCAACTAAGAAAAAAAACAACAATCATGTTTAAAATGACAAGCTACAACAGTTTCGGGTGTGAATGTAATCAGTGCATCTCAGCAGCTCTTTGTTTTTCGTTTCTTCACAGATGCTCTGGAAACTGGTCAGGAACGCAGTGTGAAAGAGCTGCATCCAAGACGAGTCGCTCGGAGAACGTCAGCGGGAGTGAGTGATGCACACACTGTATTATTTATTCAAAATATTTTTATTTATTTTTTTGCCAAAATGCTGTAAATCCATCACCCGATTTCCCCCAAACTCTCATAAAAGAATTGTATCAAAATAAAGTTTGTTTTTTGTTGTTGTTTTGTTTTTTCAGGAAGTATTGCAATAATAGTGCCTCTAGTTCTGCTCGTGTGCATCATCAGCTCAGTGACTGTGGGCATCCTTATTTGCAAAAGATGTCGAAGGTATTGTACTTATATCATCAGTGTGTGTTGATAATGATTTTACAAGAATGCGCTTCTTCTCAGAGCGAAACAGGTTCAGCGGCAGCCGATGTCGAATGGCTTGAGCGTGGAGATCGGGAATCCTTCCTATAACATGTACGAGGTGGAACATGACAATCACGTCGATGTCGGGAGCTTTCTTCACCCCAGCTTTACTCTTGACCCTCATAAGGTACTAAACTCAAAGGAATTCCTCAGGTTATCATCATTAACGTGCTACTTTTGTGCTGAAATTGTGATTTTTTGGAGCGAAATGGTCAAATCTTCAATTACTTATCGGCTTAAATCTTTTTGCTTGTATTCAATCAAGGGTTTATTTGGTCAAATCCTAAATCAGTTTTTTTAAATGATATTATCACAAAATATGCATTAAATTTTTTTTTTTTTTTATTATTAATCTCATGCTTTTTTTCAGGGCTGGTGCGTTAAATCAAGTGACCCACGAAATTTACCTCCCGCACAACCAATGACTGCACACACTTTACCGATCCAGAACGTTCCAAAGGAGCTCATTCCAGGACAGGTGCATTCCCATCACACCAAACTCATTAAAACTTGCAATTTCATGCAAAAATATCATTAAAAAATTATATTCTCATTTAAGTTTAAAAACCCATAAAGTTGTTCATTTTAATCTCTTTTTTTCATGATGGTTCTTTGGGCATCTTCTCAAACCAGTGAATGGTCCCTGAACTTGATTTTTTGCATGTACTGTCATTTTAACAGATTTTATGACACAATTGTGCACAGGTGATAACCGTAATTAAAGTTTACAGCACATATTTTTAAAACACATATTTTGCCTGGATTTTTATTGGGTTTTTTGTTGTTAAGATAATTTTTAAATGTTGTAATAATGGAAAATGTGTGAATTGTAATTTAAAAAAAAAAATTAAGATAGCAATTGTTTCCCAAATTCATTGTCCCACTTAAAAATATTAAATATTAAAGTTGTAAGTTCTAAGGTTTTTTTCAATGTTTCTTCTGTAATCTCAGAATTTTTTTCTCAGAATTCTGAATACTTTTTCTCATAAATATAAAATAAATATATTTTTTAAATACAAGAATTCTGACTTTTTTTCAGAATTTTTAGGATAAAATTTTTTGTGTAAAAAAATGTTTGAATTCGGAAAAAAATCTGAAAAAACCTTTCAGAAAATTAAGGTTTGAGAAAATTAAGGTCTGATTTCAATATTTAGATTTCAATCTTGAAATTAGGAATTTTTACTTTTTTAAGTCTATGGACAGAATTAAAAGGTTAATTAAAGAAAAGGTAGTTAAAGCCAGACGTTTAGCCCCGCCCTGTTTTTTTTTTTTTGTAAATACATTTTTGCAACTACATTTTTACATTGAACTTTCAGAACATGAGAAGTAAATGTATTAAAAGTACCTTACTGTTCTACAGTCTTTAAAGTTAAATTCTTACTAAAAATAACTCAGAACTCTCCCAACACGAATGGATCTATTTGGAAGTGTAACCTAAAATGCTCAGCTATCATTGGGTGATCTCTACAGCTTCATTAGCAGCTTCCTTTTACATAATCATCCAAATTACTGGAAATTAAAAAAAAAAACACCAGTTTCCCTTTTTAGGATCTAACCCAGACTGACAATCCTGTATGTTGGTATATTGCAGGCCATGAACTATTCAAACTACTCAAAGATGTACCAGGACAGACAACACTGTCGAAAGCCAGTCATCAACCTGGACATGAGACGAGATTTACTCCCAAAGAGACTGGAAAACACTATTCGAGAAACAGCAGCGTAGCCAGTTTTCCTTTTTCCTTTGTGCAGAGCTGTTATTTGTACCGTCAGGAGGAATCATCCAGATGCAAGCCGGATTTTACCACAGGACCAAGGGAATTTGGTGAATTTATTTTTTTTTCCCTCCAGTTTTTTTTCTTGCACCGAATAATTAAAAATAAGTCATTACATTTATATAGCGCTTTTCTGGGCACTCGAAATGTATTTTGGGGGTCTAATGCACCCCCCCCACCCCTACAGTGTGCAGCATCCTCCAGCATGATGAGACGCTGACATTCTGCACCTTAACACTACACATTGACTCATTGGTGTATAATAGATGGGGATTAGAAACCAGTTGGCAAATTTGGTGTTGCATCCCTAATCTTTTTGAAGGAATATCCTGGGGTTTATTATGACCACAGAGTCAGCAGTTCTCATCTCATTCCAAAGGAAGGAACAGTAGTGTCTTCATCACTGCACTGGGGCGCCAGGAACCATCGTAAACACCTCTGGCCTCTCTAGAACCACTACCCACAGCCATCTGGTTTCCCATGTGGTCTCACATCCAGGTTCAGAAAAATATTAAAATATTGATTTTGAACCGATCATTGTTTTATTGCACTGTGCAATATACATGTTAACATATATTACGATTTAACCCCTTCAGTACGACTTCATTTGTACGATTTAACCCCTTCAGTACGACTTCATTTGTACGATTTAACCCCTTCAGTACGACTTCAT